>JARHVA010000641.1:0-115000 GCA_037957365.1 Torreya grandis | reverse complement strand
TATAATTGTGTCGTTAAATTAAGACTATTTATCATTAATTAGTAAGATATTTTCTATAAAGTGATAAAATAGTTAATCAACATGAAACCCTTAAATAAATAAAACCATGATATATCGAAAATAAGTGTCTTGAGATCGATACATAATATTTTTAAAATAAATATATTTAAGATATTTATTTTAATTTTAAATAAAATAACGTCTCCCATTAATTAAGTTTTTTTCTCCTTTATATTAATATCTGTTATTTAGTAATGATTTCATAACACACATATAAATTCTTCACTGATTTGGCTTATTCTTTGAGTGCTTTTCTAATAATCGATTTCATTTGTCGATCGAATGTGTAAAGATCATTGATTTATTAATTGAGTTGCTCTCCTCTATATTAATGAAAGAGGGAAATTTGAATATTATAATTTTTAGAAGAAATTATGTTTTTTTATTTGATCTCGATATTTTAGATTTTCCCTGTAATCTTTCATCCTATTCACTTAATAAAAAATTATAAATAATAATTCAAAATAACGAAATAAAATAAAAGAATACGATTTTTTCCAAAAACTATAATATTGATTTTATATAAATTATAAAAACATAAAATATCTGTTAAAATTTATTCCTGCAATCAATAAAGAAAGAAAACCTCTAATTAAAAAGACCTTTATCCTAAAAAATTAAAATATAAAAATCCATCAAATAAATTATAATCCATTTCAAAAAATCAAAATCAAAATCAAAACCCCACAAATAAAATTTCAGTATTACGTTATAGGAATACCCATGAACAGTTGCATCGAACGGGTGGCTAAGGGATCTTCACCTATTATGTTACTGACTGTTCTCCCATTGATCGAACCTAAATCAGCCATTTCCGTTAATCCTTTACTCTCTCTCTTGATTTTGCACTTACATTGTACAACATTTACAGATTATTCATTTTTATATCTCTTCTGAGAATCGGTACAAAATTACCAATGCAATGAAAATAAGCTGGATGGCAAATTCTCCTGAATTCAAGAATGTAAGTATTGGATTCAATTATAGATATCACAAGAAAAAACTATTTACGCGCATTGGCTTTGGTAGTTTGGCTGCTCCGAAAGTCAGAGCAACAGAAACAGCGCTTTATGAAAGTGCCAACAACAAGAGCTCCTTCAATGCCGATGCATTTGTTGGTCTCTTGCAGGGCTGCATCATTAAAAATTACTTGCCAGGAGGAAAACAAGTGCATGCCCAAATCATCAAAAACGGCTTGTCTCTGGGAAATCATCTTCTTCACATGTATTCAAAGTGCGAATGTGTTGAAGATGCACGTCAAGTGTTTGACAAAATGCAGGTACGAAACATTTACTCGTGGAATACAGTGATTGCAGTTTACGCTCAATGTGGTGATATTGCGCGCGCATCTCGATTTTTTAATGAAATGTCTGCCAAAAATGTGTTTTCTTGGAATACCATGATTGACGGATATATTAAGTGCCGAAATTTAGAGGATGCACGCAAACTGTTTGACGAAATGCCTCAACGAAATGTTTTCTCATGGAATATGATGATCGCAGGATACGTGAAATGTGGGCTTGTTGGGGTTGCTCGCGAGTTGTTTGACGAAATGCCTGAGCGGGACGCAGTTTCTTGGAATGCCATGATTGCAGGGTATGCGAAACATGGACCGGGGGATGAAGCCTTGACGCTCCACTGGGAAAGGCGGTGTTCGGGTTTAAAACAAGATAAATATTCGCTTGCCAGTGTGATCAGTGCTTGCGCAGGCCTACTGGATTTGAAACAGGGGAAGCGAATCCATGCTTCTGTTATTAAAATTGGATTTCAGTCGGATGCTTTTGTGGAGAGTGCTCTTGTTGACATGTACGCGAAATGCCGTTGTGTAGAGGATGCCCATCGTGTCTTTGAGAAGATGTCTGAACGAGATGTAGTGTCGTGGACAGCCATGATTGCGGGCTATGCATGCTGTGGAAACATAGAGGGTGCACGTCAAGTGTTCGAGAAAATGCCTGAGCGAAATGTATTTTCATGGAATGCAATGGTGGCAGGATATGCACAAAATGGGCATGGCGAGGAGGCTCTTAAATTATGGTGTCAAATGCAGAGTAATAATATTAAGACGAACAATGTTACCTTTGTTGGTGTTTTGAGTGCCTGTGCTAGCCTAGCAGCTCTGGGGCAGGGTAAGCAGATTCATGGTCTCGTAATCAGAAGTGGGTTTGAGTCAGATGTTGTTGTAGGTAGTGCTCTTCTAGACGTGTATTCAAAATGTGGCAGTGTAGAGGATGCACGACAACTTTTTGAAGAAATGCCACAACGAGATTTGATCTCATGGAATTCTATGATTACAGCGAATGCCCAGAATGGGTACGGCAAGGAAGCCCTGCAGGTCTTTGCACAAATGTTGCGGGTGGGCGTGAAGGCAAATCACATTACCTTTATTGGTGTTCTTTCTGGATGCAATCATGCTGGCCTAGTAGAGGAAGGTTGTCATTACTTTGACTCAATGAGTAGAGATTACTTTGTTACACCTAGAATAGAGCATTATGCTTGTATGGTCGACATCCTTGGTCGAGCCAGGCACCTGGATAAGGCACTGGATTTAATCAACAACATGCCCTTTGAACCCGATGCTACTGTGTGGGGAGCATTGCTTGGTGCCTGCAGGGTTCATGGCAATATGAAACATGGAAAACAAGCAGCAGAATGCCTCTTCAAGTTGGAGCCAGAAAGTGCTGGGCCATATGTGCTACTTTCAAACATCTACTCTGCAGCTGGCATGTGGGAAGATGCAGCAAACATACGAAAGTTGATGAAAGAGAGGGGTGTTATCGTAAAGCCGGGATACAGCTGGACAGAGGTTAATAACAAGGTGCATACTTTTCATGTAGGAGACATATCAAGTCCCGAGGCAGAGGAAATCTATGCAACACTGGAGAGACTTGCCACCCAGATGAAGTTGGCTGGGTATGTTCCTGATACAAACTTTGTGCTACATGATGTGGACGAAGAGTACAAGGAACATCTTCTTTTGTATCATAGTGAGAAATTAGCTATTGCTTTTGGACTTATTCGCACACCCCCTGGGACACCTATCCGTGTCTTCAAGAATCTTCGTGTATGTGGGGACTGTCATACTGCTATTAAGTTTATATCTAGCATTGCTGGACGAGAAATTGTTGTAAGAGATGCCATTCGCTTCCATCATTTCAGAGGGGGCTCGTGTTCTTGTGGCGATTATTGGTGATTAAGAGTATCCTGCATAAGACTGGGATATTTGGAGTTTTTTTCTTTGGCGATGTTTGCAATTCCAAACATCTAGAGTAAAATCTCTGACGAGTGCCATATTTCATGATTTTGTATGTTAGAGATATGAAGAGGGCGTGCTGTCATCTGATGAGATGTGCAGTGGCTGCACCAATATATGAAACACCAACATTGTCTCGCTCTAGAATGGCAAACTGGGGACTGCAGGGCTGATAAATTCATGTCATTAACCTAGTGGTCCCGTAGAAGGGGGTATCACATAATTTTCAATGTGGGTCATGGTCGGAAAACTTTGGAGCAAAATACAGTGAAAAAGTCCCATGGCAGATAATGCTGTTATCCTCACTGCAGTTTATTTACGATTATGCATAAAAATATTGTTATTTGATTTTTTCAGAGTTCTGTTATAAGGATTTATAATTTTACACCAAATCGATTCTGCAATCTGGCAGACAAGCACCCTCACATGTTTGAGCAGGCGGTGCAAATTGCTAGCCCCCTGTCACAAGCAGCAGCTCAAAGACTTCCTCCAAAAAGATTGCCACACTGCATTTTCAGGTGAAGATACAAAACTTTGCAGATTCAGTGTTACAGAGGTATCATGGGATCAACTGTGCAATATAAATAGGAACAATTGCCCCCTCCATGAGACCCCTCTGTAAGGAGTACAAGTTTTATGTGGCATACTGGTTGTTTTCAATTTAAAGATGCATAGTGGCACAAGTTTTGAAATGTCAAAAAATGTTTTATTGTGATGTAATTCTATTGTTGATGAACTCACATAATATAAGTTTATCCATTGATAATTCTCCGTTGCAGTTCAGAATCCAAATGGATAAGCATCAAATTTGGAACGGTGTACTTTATAATGACACCTTACCTGTTTCTAAATATCAAATTGATTTAAATGTATTGTTGAACAAGAGATGAACGTTTGGAAAAAATGTCAATAAAATGATGATAAATTTCATCTGCACCATTTTGTCAATTTGTATGACTAGGCGTCACTCAAACTTTTACGTGAGATTTCTGTTAGGTTGGCACATTAAAAAGGCAGTAAATATGGGAAATCCTTTGGATTTGAAGCCTAAAAAAGAATTATCGTTTGAGACTACGCTTCTGTTCTTATGACCACTTTATAAATTGTTACTCTAATACTCTGAAGAGGCGGGGAAATGCAGAAGTAGATCCTTGTTAGCAAGGCATTTTCAATACAGCCCAGGCAACTTTTTTGGATGTTGCAAACGTGCTTGCATTTGTAATACAGCCCAGACAACTTTTTTGGATGTTGCAAACGTGCTTGCATTTGTCTAAAAATGAGAGGGTTTTGATAGCTTTGGGTGGCCTGCCTTTTGAATAAGGAGCATTTGTGTTTTTTCTCAGAGCCGAAGACAATTTAGGAGAATGGCATTTTGTTACCTGTATTCCATGACATTAGATTTTGTCAACTGTTGCAAACTGTTCTCATTTATTCGTCAAACTTTGAGACAGATTTGGTGTTTTCCTAAACTGTTTCAAGTACTCAAAACTAACGAGGTCATAGAAATGAAGAATGTGAGATAGGGCAAGAACACAATGCTCATAAACTCACCTCAGAAATGAAACCTCAACACTGATTTGATTTAAATTTTAGTAGGATTTATTCATAAACAGAAGTGGTAAGTAGATCACTACTGTCATAGCCCATAATGACTAACCACCCCAAATATAACTTAGGGTTACAAAATATGAGAGGACTAGCAATATTTTCTAGGACTTATACATAGGACCAAATACAGAACCAAAAATACAACATATCTTCATCTCCTCCTCCCCCATAAGAGCTCTGGTCCTCCAATGTGACGAACTCTTCACAAACTAGGGAAATGGAACTTGTTTTGTCTTTTGGCACTTCTTTTGGCGAAAGTGGGAGAAGTTCACTTGCTAAAAGTCACTTTTTCCTGCATAAATGAAAACATTTTTCTTGGAGATTCCTGGAAGGGAGTGCGTGAGTTGAAATACACCACAAACTTTAGGTTCATCAAGATGATTTGAAAAATGATAGTACCTGATCATGTCGGAATTGTTAGGTGCCCAAGAGGAACCAAAGTGTGGTGATATGTTGCTTTTGATTAAGTCATTACCATGAGACCACATGCCTGGTTATTGCTGAGAGGGTCTCCTTGAGAAGAGGTTTAACGATGCCATCTTCTGAAAATCTGGTTTTTCATGATGAGTGATTTGAAGCGTCTTCACTGTTGATTTTAAGATCATCTGCTGAGAGTCGTTGTCGATTGTTAAGTGTTATTCAGGAGCTGTGAGATAGGATTGAGGAGCTTGAGTATATGAAACTTTGGATGTTTGTGTAACAATGTCTGGAACACTGACCTTTGCAATAAATTAGAGAGGTTGAAGAGGAACCTGGGCATTCTTTATAGCTGAGAAATCATTTGTTGGATCATGTGCTTCATTTTTTTTCCAGAGATTACGATAAGCTTGCACCATCTCTTGTTGCATTTCTTCGTTGCTGCATGAGAAGATATTTTTGTAAGAAATCAAGTTACATTTGCCCACCCGCATGGTCATTTTGGTAAGTACTACTAGTAATGTGACTGAAGGCGTACACCTACCCAAGTGGGTTTATGTCAAGATGCACATGCACACTAATTTTTGACAAGGGTTATGCCTGCTGTAGGGGACTTATGGTCATATGCCCTTGCACAATGGTTATCAGAAGGGTTATGCCTGCTAGAGAGCTCAAATATGCCTCGGTACAATTCTTCTGAGAAGAGTTTTGCTTACCACTTGGAGCTTACTGTGGTATATCCTTGTACAACACTTTTGAGAAGGGGTATGCCTTCCCTAAGGGGCCTAACAGTTATATGGTCTTGTACAATATATGTAAAGAACCTTTTGAAAATAATTATAAGGGTGCAAATTTGAGTGTCTTTTGAGCTGACAAGTTATAATTATTTGAATGCTGAACCCTTGGTTTTAGTAAACTGAAACCTGCACCATGGTGTAATTTTTCTGTCTCAACTTATGACCACCATTCAATGCAATATGGTCAAAATCAGTCAGGAACATGCACAAGATCTTGATAGAATCTACAAAATCAAAGATATAGACAATGAGTATAGCTACAATCCTCCCAAATATGGGTCTCTTATTAAGGTGCCCTAGGATCTTAATTTCAATCCCCCACGTATAGTGGGGATCTCAAGCAATGCCCTACTTCTTAACACTACTAGTTCACATCCTCGTCAAAGCTCTCAACTAGATTGTACCTACATTCTTTTCATAGTGTTGGACCAAATGGTGCACATGCTAGCTACAATCGGCAGTCAAACATAACAAATGCAAACTCAAATCATGAAATTGGAAAGTTAACTACAAAATTTTTTTTAGGGACCCAACGATTGTCCTTCACCTCCTCCGAACGCAAATGAGAATCCTATTCGACAACCTCCAATCCAAAACAAAGTACTCCAAACATTGCAAAACGAGCCTTTAACCCCCTATATTTCAGCGATCAATATTAGAGGAATCTCTCCAACTATTACTTATGATGGATCTAGTGAGAGTCTTTAACCTACACATCAACATGTGGCAAACACCTATGCAACCTAAGCTATTGGAAAAGAACCCAAACCGGGGATGCTATAGAATGCTACAAGCCCAATTCACTTGTAAAACTAGAAGATCTAGTCAATGTTTTAGTCAAAGAAAATAACTTAGCAAATTTCGTCAATGCGAAACAATTAGCTTAGAATTTGATGGAAGTCCTTAGTGCATAAACCCAACCATAACATGAATGAAGAAAACCTCTTCAAAAAAAGATTCATAACTTTAGGACCAAAATTACGATACAAAGTGCAAAGTTTTTTGATCTATAAACTAGGTGGATATTCCACTCCAAGTTTCACGAACACAGACCTTTTTAAGTCAAGATGTTCCTCTCAAGTTCTATGCTATAGAAAAACACCTAAAATGGTGTTTTAAGATGTATTCTAAATTTTATGACTGTCATATTCAACATACAAAAGAATATGCAACCTTTCACATACAATCTCCACATGATATATACATTGCATATAATCCTTCACACTCTAAACATGTTACTACTCCATACATGACTGCAATTAAAATACTTGCATAGAGGTGCAATACTAAATGTGAAGTTCTTTAATCTTAAGGGTTGAGACTTGAGCTTTTTTAAATGTGTGTATTAGCTTAGTTGCAAGGAACATAAACACGAAAGTAAATGAAACAAACACATCAACCACAAATAGAGATAACAGAAGACATACCTTGAAGAGAAAACTCTAACAAGAGTGAAACCATAATTCCTCATCTCCACTATGTTCAGCAATTTACAAGTTTTTGCCTCTTGGACTTACAATGAAAACCAACCTCATGGTTTCCACACTCGTAATGATCTCTGCAATATTTAGTGGAAGATTTGTCTCTCAAAAAAGGAAAAAACTACTGAACTCAGTTGTCTCAGTGGTGTAGTCTTCAACTATTGAACTCAGCTATATCTATTGTGTGGTCTCCAATTACTGAACTCAACTATCTCAGCTTGTAGTCCTTGGATGGATCTGTTTTCTATTCTTTTTTGTCTCTTCTTTGTAATTTGTTTTTCAAGACTTTTATTCATCCTTTTCGTAGCCTAAGACCCTGCCAAGAAGCTCAACTAAATTGCCAAATGGAAGGAGAAACGTTTGGAACCATTCAACTTCCCTAGCCCTAGAGATCAACACTCAGGGTCCAGAGGCCAATAGTGTCAATTCCAAAGGTCATCATTCAAGAAAGTCAACTAACTTCTAAAGGCCTCAATTTTTGCATACGAACTCAAAATCAGAGGTTTTTTTTTAACTTGTCTAATTTTTCGAGAGGAATCCAAATATGTAATTAAAAATTACTTTTGATGCCAAAATATTTTGTTTTATCCATACAACATAAGCTAGTTTTTTTAGGTCTCAACATTTTTCAGATTACTCATTTGACAATCGATTGTCTTATCGACTGAATTGGATGATAAACATGATCAAATTCTTGATCATACACTCAAAAGTTAAAGGCTTTTGGGTTCCAAAAAACTATAAAAATAAGTTGAAGATTTACCTCTTATCACCTAAGTGAGAAACCCATCTTGTCATCCTCTTGGACAATACCCATTTTAGGGTCCAATTTGATCATTTTTTGGACAATACCTTGCTCAGGTTCCAATTTGACAAAATCTTGGACAACATCTTGTTTAAGTTCCAATCTGATAAATTCTTAGACAATATATTTACAAGTTCTAATCTAATCATCTTTTAGACAATACCTTGCTCAAGTTCCAATTTGATCCACTCTTAGACAATACCTTGCTAAGATTTTAATTTGACCAACTTTTGGATAGTGCATTGCTCAAATTTCAATATGATTAATTCTTAGATAGTGCCTTGTTAAGGTTCCAATTTGATAAATGCTCCAATTTGAAGGCTTCTAGTCCCACAATTTCAGAAATTCAAGTGGTGAGGAAAACATTTACCCCACTTCTTTGAATGCCATTTGGATTTTTTTGCTCTCCCCTTCTTGATGCTCTTTCCTTCATCAACAACATCCCACTCCTCTTGGCCAATAGAAGCAAGTATCTACAATCAAAGGTACAAAAAAAATTCTTTGTTCCACGTGGAATACTCAAATAAATATTAGTTTTCAAATAAAAAGAAGAGGCATATCCAAGTAAAAACATTCTTCATTATGTTTCATAGTGTTACATTTCGAGTCTTCTTCACTTAAGTAGAACCATACCTTGATGTCACAAGGAAACTATGATCAAATACACATTGAACATGTCTTGCTCTGGGTGTATGCACGGAGTTGGGGGGCCAAAAAGTGGACATAATTCTGCTTCTCCTCCCCCCAACCCCTAACAAATGTTACACTCATGTATGTGGTTCTTAAAGCTAGCCTTGATTGTTACCGAGGCTAAACCATGTACGTGGAATAACTGCATATGCGGTATTTAAACAACAAAATGAAAAAAAAAAGTGAAAGCCAAATCAATTGGCATTTCACACAACAAAAATTGCGAGCATGAGGAAGAAAAGAAAACTCGCACTTTAGAGCAAGAAGATTGAGTAAGCAAGAATCTAAATTTTGGAGCCAAGTACCCTTTGATTCGAGAATGCCATGCCAAAGGAAAGGTAAGCCAACGCGTTTTTATGCAATTATACCCTAGTTTTTTTTTTCAATTTTATTGTATTTTTCTTAAAATTATTTATATTTTTATGTTTTTTTACATCTTCACATGTAGCGGCTAATGTGCAAGCACCTAACCCCCAAAACCCTCTTATCCCTCCTAACCGTCCAATCCCTCCTATCCTTCCTAACCTTCCAATCCCTTTTCACCCGCAAAACCCTCCTATCGCTCTTGTAGTTCCTCAAGTCCCCCAAGGTAGTAAAAAAGATTTAGCAAGCCACATAGTAGAAAATAAGATTGAACTTGAGAATCTGATTAGGTTATTAAGGGATCCACATTCAAACAACTCCCACCGAATTTTCCTGGCAAACACAGTACGGATATTAGTAGATCAAGTTGAGTCATTAACGGGTCAAATTGATAGGTGGGGTGACTATAGAAACATATATAGGGCATATTATTCCAACAAACTTTTGGCAACTAATGTGAGGGATAAACATATAACCAAAGCCCAAATTTGTGCCCTATTCATTGATGGGAAGACTGGGGTGCCTTGATGTGATGGTCAAATTGCTTCCAATCCATTGGTGTATTCATGATTTACTCAAATGAAATTTTTGGGACCAATGGTGGATGATCTTTGATCACCCACATTGCAACAATAATGAGGTCCGGTTGTATTTTTTGAGAAAATTGTATTGTGAGTTTGTATTGAATGAATCTCTAATTATTTTTATTTCTCAGAGTTTTAGGGTAGGGGGAAGGCCTCTGCACAAGATAGGCTAGGTGCACATTGTGCACCTAATAAAGTAGCGAGAGCACATGCTAATAAATCCCACCCTCCTGAGACACTACCCTCTACAGTCAAGGAGACAATAGAGATTGATACCTTACATGCACTTAAGGTGCTTATTGACACCCTCATCTAGCATATGAGCCATGTTTCTCATACTCCTCTTGTGGAGGGTGGACATGGTGAGGCTTCATCCAACATTGTTACTCGACAAGCTCACTTATGCAAATCATGTGGCACTATATGCACTGGACCTGATAAGGATGAGGAGGATTTCATGCAGTCCACTCATGGTGGTTTTTCCATGGGCCTAGATGATATCAATATTTTTATGTTTTAGCCATCTACATTTCATCCAATCACCTTGCCTACCACTTCTCAAGTATGTTTAATATTTTACTTATTAAAAAAAAATGTCAAACTTGTTAAATTTAATTTTTTTTACAATTTAAAAGGTAATTTGATGTATATGAACTATTTTTATGTTGCAACAAGGTTGTAGGGTCTAGATGAGCACGTGTGTTACTCATAGTGCACCTGCAATTTATACCTATACGAAGGTAATTTATAACGATTAATTAATGTTATTGTTCATTGTACATATATGTTGTATATATGTGTGTGTGTGTGTTGAAGTGACTGACAATGATATTTTGTATGTTTAGTTGATGACCTCAGAAGACACTTTGCCATCTATTAGGGAGAGAACAAATACAGGTGTTGCTACTACGATTTCATCTGCACAACAACTCTTTAAGGTACATGGTCCAGTTATATATTACATAATATTTAATTGTAAATATGGATGTGTGTTTTTCAATTGTCTTCTATACTTGTGCAAATAGTTGATGCTCAAAACAATTATCTACGTAGATTCCTCTGATGATGTCTTCTGGTCCTATCAAAATGATTAGCAGGGGCGATGTGGTGCAATTAGACAATTTAATTTGTAATTTTTCATATTATATTTCAATGATTTAGTTTATGAGTTAATTTTAAATTTTTATTTTTTATGTATATATATGTTTGCATGGACCTATGCCTTCCATCATCAGGAGTAGGTCACTGACTCATAGTAGTGATTTGTTTCACACTCTTGCTTGTCAACGTGAACATATCATCGACCTTGTTGAGTGCCAGTCTCAAATTGACCATGACTACTAGCTTGCAGTAAGTGCACTTATGAGTATTTTTTATGTGTTTTGAAAAATTTAACATGTTAATTTTGTAAGTATCTTGTTGTAGCATGTACAATTTATAAAAATATTTGCAGATTAACAATTGGAGCTACAAGTGAGTTTGCATCCAAAGAGGACTCGTAGTCAATTTACTCAAAGAACTTCAGTTGCAAGTAAGGCATCTAGGGGAGAGGCTTTGATAAGCAAGGCAAAGAGAGCGATGAATTTTGATGATTAGGAGATCATGTCTTATGACATTTTGTTGTATGCCTATATGACTTAATGTATAGTTGTTTGGCATGTTGTATATATGCCTATATGGCATTGACCTCGGATATTGTATTGTGTTCACATTTTGTACACCTTTATGGATTTTATAGATATAATATATATACATATATATTGTTCAATATTTCACTTTTTAAACATTGTAGTCTAATGAATGTTGTTAAAATGCATGGAAAATTTATGTATAGTTATGTTAATATATTGTTCAATAATTTGTTCTGATTTTGAATATTTTTCAAACTCTTTCAAAAACCTTTGTTTACAATCTTTCATACTCTATTATCTTGGATTGGTCTTACAAGACCAATAGGTTATGATGTAAGTAAAACCGATCATCTACAAACCTTTGCAAAACATCTACCTCTGATAGCTATGATTGCAATGTTGATCCCAAACTCACCTAGATCAATGCTTTGTCCTTGCTATTTTCCACTAGGTTCATGGACTTCCTCACTAGACTCTCTTGTCAACACCAACACTCTCTTATGCTTCCTTAGGGTTTTGATATTCACATCAATCACCTCTCAAGGTTTAACTCATTCTAGATTCTCCACTCTCCTCTTGCAATAAATCTTGTCTCACTCTCTCAATGTACCTTCTAGGCTTGTCTAGGCCTATTGTCATCTACCTTCTCTATGCACTTAGGGTCACCTCCAATAGCTTCCAACCTCCTACCCTTTCCTCAAACATGCTAACAAACCTTCTTGAAGGCCCCAACACTTGTAGGGCTACAAGGCCTATTAGGCTTAATTCACACTCTCAAAGCTTCTTCTTTCCCCTGAGGCCTTTGATGTAGAGCCTAGGTCTGCAACCTCTTTCTCTAACATGTCCCTGTGATAACTAACTTTAATCTTTGATTATCATCTTGTTATATAGGTTCTTATATTCATTAACACCATTCCTCTTTCTTGGCATCATTAGGTTTAATAGCCTTCTCACTCTTCACCATTTTCTATACTCTTTCCTTCTAGGATCCATACCATCTTCCCCATGCACAAATCTGAAATCTACACTCTCCTTCCTCACTTCAACTTAACTTTGTTTGATTTAGGTACATAGTCTTGAAAGCCTAAAATAGGTTTTCAGGGTTGTTGATCCCCAACTGAGCTTCATATGATTATTTACCTTCACATTCTAACCCCTTTCCATATCCATATCCAAATAATCTGGGGTCTACAAAATAACTTCTTAACTTTATTAAGAGTCACTACCATATATTTAAGGCTTCTAACATACTCTCAAGACCTCCAATCTAGACTAAAACTCTTAAGAACTCTTGATTTCCTCCCTTGATTGATCAAATGAAGTTCTTATAAACTGATTGTGATCATGCAACATGGTATGTCCATATGATATAGGATGAATTTTAACCATACTATGTTCACAAGAAACCTTCCTTAGTGATCAAGCAACAATAATATTTTAACAAGAATTTGACATTTTATCAAACGCTTGAATGTATTCCAAGACTTTCTTGTTTTCTTATTTCTTGACTGTGTTATGACTAAGTTTTACAAATCTAGTTTAGACAATATATAAGCTTCTTTACTTGAGAATTAGTAACTGGAAATTTCTATACAATCAAAAGAGACAAGCATATAATACTCACTACATATAAATACTCTCCAAAGGCATTCCTCTTATTCATACATATCATTCTCATCTATAATCATGTACATAATTTTTGCAGAAGGGCAGAGTTTTATCCATGTTTGATCTTTTCTTACCCTTTCACTCACTCTCTCTAGTCTCCTTGAGACTCCTCTTTTCCTTGCCTCACACTTTTTCAACTATCTCACATGCATTTCCAACCTTAAAGAATGTTAAACATGCAACCACTTACTATTTTTAGCCATTCTAAGTTTTGAGAGAAGTTACAATCTTTGATGCTCTTGCATCATTCTTGCTCACTCCTAACCCCAATCTCATGCTTATCATACTCATTTGATTCTCAAACAACTATTATTACAAGCTTAAACCTCACTCTTCCACCTTATCCACTTATTGCCCCTTGTTGGATTCAAAGACTAGGCCTAACTAGGCCTACAATCTATCACTTGCTCTTATATCTCCTTGTATAGACCTCATTCCAATCTAACTCAACTATGCTCACAAACTTACACCTATGTCCCTTCAAGTTTCTCACCTTTCCTCCTCTAAGGCTCTTAGCCCTACAAGGCCTAATTAGGCTTCTTGTTGTCCATGATTGATATACCTTCTGTTCTTGGTACAATGATCCTTGCAACACTTCAAACACCTCACTCACAACCTCTTACAACTCTTCTCAAGATCTCAAGACCCTTCTTGATCTCACCTAAAAACTACACTCTCTTATAGACCTGTCACACTAGGGTTTTACGGGATTGAGTTTTGGCCATATCTCTTCTCATAGATCTGCCCCAAAATCTAAACCACCTTCAACACTTGAAAAGCACCTATTCCCACCACTCTACACAATTGCATGCCCTTTGTACAAACCATATATTTATGTAGCTCCTATGAATTAATGTGATGGTGAGTTTTATTATTAAATATTGTGTGTTTGGATGTACCAAATTTAATAAGGTATTATACAACTACAACATCACAACCAACACAACACCCATTAGATGATAACCCACTAAATACTATAGCACATGACTATGGATATGCAAAATATTTTCAATGGCCATCAATTGAAGAAATAAATTTAGTTGAGGATCCCATGAATGATGGTGTGAGCATGATATAGGATGAAGACAAGCCGGATGATAAGTGTGCTATAAAAGGAATTATGGTTCAATAGTTTGATAAGCATTAACTCAAGCAACATTCCAACCTCAAGCAACATTGACAACACATGCTGTCAACATGTGAGCGAAGTTGGAGATCTCTACCTCTTAGGCCTCATGACTGAAAAATAGCATTACCACCACATTGAGGGTGGAAATTAACATCTAATACCACATTTTTGGCCTCTGAGCACACCCAATTAGGAGACAGAGCACCCATTTTGACCTCAAGCAACATTGATAACAACTGTTGTCAACATGCGAGCCAAGTTAGAGATCTCTACCTCTGAGGCCTCGTGGCTAAAAAATATCATCTCCACCATGTTAGGGGTGGCGATTAATGTTTAGGATTGCATTCTTGGCCTTTGAGTACAAACGGTTAGGAGACGAAGCATCCATTCTGGCCTCAAGATGACATTTCCCTATAATGCAAAATTGTTATTTTTAGGCAAACTTTGGATATGCATAAAATGAAAATCATAAGCTGTATCCACAAACCAAAAGAACTATCTTTTGCATGTTTAAGTCCTCTACATGCACCCAAAATCCCATGAATAAAAAAAAAATCTATGATTTCGTGGCATAAGATTCTGTATCAGTGCTACAAGGTAACTTTTATGTGCTTAAGAGACAAGATATTTGCCTCCAATAGACATTTCCACTTCTTGGAGCTTCAATTATAAATGGGTTAATTCCAACACCTTAGGATGTGCAAATTATATGCATTCCCACCACCATAGGCTTGGAATCCATGTGGATACATAATTTTACATTAATTCTAGCCTCAAGCAACATTGACAACAAATATTTTCAACATGCGAGCCAAGTTGGATATATCTAACTCTGTGGCCTCATGGCTGAAAACTAGCATCACCACCATGTTGGGGGTGAAAATTAACATCTTATACCACATTCTTGGCCTTCGATCATGCCCAGTTAGGAGATGGAGCACCCATTCCGGCCTCAAGCAACATTGACAACAAATATTGTCAACATGCGAGCCAAGTTAGAGATCTCTACCTTTAGGGCCTCATAGCTAAAAACTATCATTACCACCATGTTGGGGGTGGTCATTAATGTCTAGGACCACATTATTGGCCTCCAATCATGCCCAGTTAGGATATGGATCATCCATTTTGGCATCAAACAACATTGACAATAAATGTTGTCAACATGCAAACTAAGATGGAGATCTCTACCTCCGGGGCCTCATGGCTGAAAACTATCATTGCCACCACTTCAAGGGTAGAAATCAATGTCAAGGACCATATGATTGGCTTCCAATAACACCTGATTATGAGATAGAGCACACATTCTAACCTCAAACAACATTTATAATGAACATGATGAAAAATATCATAATGCATAGAAAATTCAACATGTTGTTGACAATAATAATTAGTGCATGTGTGATTGATTTTCACATAGAAGGGTTTGGCCATTTCAAAATACCTTTGACTAATATAAATCTATGGATATTTTTTAACAAATTTAGAGTACAATTGTGTTTGAGTCATATCCAAAAAATGTTTAGGATGTGGTTCATGATTATGAGAACCAACTCTTTTTTTCACTACATCTCTAATATTAGGTGATACCCTTGTGTTATCTTTCCAAAAATATACAATTAAATCTTTTAGGGCATTAACTATAACCTTATCTTTTCGTGGGAGTCTACCAAAGAACGCCCACAATTCATTGTTACCATCAACATCAAGTCTTTTACATCTCTCAATTGCTTTCATTAGTGTTTTTATATTTATGTCCAAAGCTCGGCTTGTTTTTCTAATCAATAATTTATTCTTTATTTTACCACTTACCAAATAAGTTTTAATAACATGTTAGGTAATGTTACTATTTTTGGTGCATTTCTTCACACCTACTTGATGATATGCATTATGAAAATTTTCAACGATTGCCTTGTTCACACCATAAATATTAGATGTTCTTAAGCCTAGGGTGTTTATTGTAGGTCTCATATTAAGTACTTTCATCAATGTAACAAACAATTTGCATCTTTGAGTTTCATTTAAATCTTCAAAGTGCCTCTCCCAAATTATTTTAGTTTTTCTTCTCATATGGAGCTCAGACATTTTTTTAGGCATTGGTTTCAAAATGGATTCATCAATTTCAATTAAATACATTCTTTTTCTTCTATAAATCCTAGGAGGTGCTATTAATAGTATATTTGATTGATTTGGTGTTTCCATATTATTTTATTCATTAGTAGGTTCTTCATTCAATGATGTTCCCATATTGTTTTCTTTATTGTAACTTTATCCAATATGTGTTTCCATATTAATTTCATCATTAGTAGTTTCTCCAATGCATGTTTCCATGCAATTAACATCATCATGCATACTATCATCATCATCAAAATTAAAAATAGTAAAATTTGAATGTGTACTTGAATTATAATTGGGTATACTATAAACATTGACAATTGGACTTCCACAATCTGGTATAGTATTATTGTTTGTTTCATCATTGTTTTGTGACAATCAATTCATTAGGGATATTATAATTACTTGTATGAAGTTTTTTCATTTTTTGCCTTTGTTTTTCTTTCACCACTTGTAATTCATTCAACATTTTGCATTTTGATTTATTCCTACTACTATGAAAACCGTCACCCATGATTGCACAAAGTTTTCAACTATTGAGGGTGGGGACAATAATACAATTATTCCAAAATAGACTTGCTTCATTTGAAGTACCAAGTGGGGATAACAATCCAATTATTCCAAAATTATTAAGAATAGTCTTATGTACTCTTTAGTCAACCATGTGAGTAGAAAATGATTTATGCTTTTGAGGGTGTGGACAACATTATAATCATTTACAACATAACTCAATAGAGTCTGGGACCCACAACATATAGTACACAACATAGCAAGGGATAATACTCTCGAAGTAAAAAAAAATGATTGTTGGTGTTTTTTTAATTACTACTACAAGAACCACATATGTGGTAATAATGCATACACAGTAATATCGTGTACACATTAATACCACATACATTGTATTTAGCGTATGCAAAATACACCTTAAACACTAAATACTAAACCTTAAGCCCTAAACCTTATAAGTCTTATACCCTATACCCTAAGACCTAAGCCCTATACCTTATACCCTAAACCTTAAACCCTAATCCCTAAATTTTAATCCTTAGAAACCCTAAGTTCAATTAATCATAAGCTCTTAAAACCCTAAACCAATCATTTGAGCAAGCCAATTAACATCATTTAGACTTAGAATTGTAAACCCTAAACCCTAAGCTGTAAACCCTAAACCCTAAACCTTATACCCTAAATTGTAGAAACTAAGCCCTAAATCCTATGCCATAAACCCTAAACCCTATGTACCCTATATCATAAACCAATACCTTAAAATCTAACCCTAAATCCTAAGCCTTAGGGACCCTAAACTGTAAATGGTAAACTCTTCAAGCTCTAAACCAATCATTTGATCCCCAATTAACATCATTTAAACTAAGAATTTGTTTTTAAGGGATCAATTTAGCCCAATTCACACCATTTATTACCCTGATTGACTAATTTGATCAATATGTGATGACATGGGGGCTAATCAAACCCAAAAACACATTGCATGTTCATAAATAGGTTCAAATAACTCAAATTATCCTCAATTGCCTTCACGATTGAACCTTATACCCTAAATTATAAACCATGAGCCCTAAAATCTAAGTACTTTAAACCCTAAGCCCCAACCCCTATACCTTATACCTAGATGTACACCTCAAACCCTAATCCCTAAACCATAAGCCCTAAAAACCCTAAACCACAAATCATAAACTAGATTAAAACTCTAAAACAAATTATTTAGCTCCAATTAACATCCTTTACAGTAACAATTAGGTTCATAAGGCTCAATTTGGCCCAAATCACATCACTCATTACCCCAATTGACTAATTGACTCAATCTATGGTGACTTGGGGGCCAATTTAGCCCAAAATCACATTCTATAGTCACAAATAGGTTCAAGGAGGTTAAATTATCCCTAATTTCCGGTGTGATTAGACCAAGTATGCACCCTAAAACATAAATCCTATGCCCAAAAACACATTATGGTCATAAATTAGCTCAATAAGCTCAAATTATCCTCAATTACCTTTGTGATTGGATTCTAAACCCTAACCCTATCTTGTATATACCTAAAACTATAATACCTAAACCATAAATTGTAAACCCTAAACCAAATGATTTAGCCATGCAATTAACAACCTTTATAGTAACAATTAGGTTCACATGGCTCAATTTGGCCCAAATTGCATCACTAATTGTCCCAATTTACTAATTTACTTAATCTATGGTGACTTGGGGGCCAATTGAGCCTAAAATCATAAATTTTAGTCACAAATATGTTCAAAGAGCTTAAATTGGCTCTAATTTCCTTTGAAAATAGACCTTATTCACCCTAAAACATAAACCGTATGCCCAAAAGCACATTGTGGTCACAAATAGGTTCAATCAACTCAAATTATTCTCAATTGCCTTCATGATTGAACCCTAAACCCTAAACCCTATGTCGTATATACCTTAAACCATAAGCCCTAAACCCTAAAACCTAAAATTTAAACCCTAAAAACCAAATGATTCAGTCCCAATTAACATTCTTTACAACAACAATTAGGTTCACAAGGCTCAATTTGACCCAAACCACATCACTCATTTCCCCAATTGACTAATTTATTCAATCTGTGGTGACCTAAGGGCCAACTGAGCCTAAAATCATATTTTGTAGTCACAAATAGGTTTAAGGAGCTCAAATTGGCTCAAATTACCTTTGTGATTAGATCCAATACATCCTAAAACATAAACCCTATGCCCAAAAACACATTGTGGTCACAAATCTAAGTTTAATTTCCTCAAAATTTCCTCAATTGCCTTCATGATTGGACTCTAAACCCTATCTCATATTATCCTCAATTTTCATTGCAGTAATTATGCATACATGGTAATTACACATACATGGTATTACTATGTATGTGGTTCTTTAGCTTTCAATTTCAAACACATGCCTTAAGGCTTGGGAATGGATAGGATTCCTGAGCCTCAGACATGGACTTGTAACACACATAGTTGAAAGCATGTTTTCTACCAACAATAAAAATAAAACTTCACCCATGCTAAACACTATCCATTTTAGTAAATTTTTCTTTGAAAATATTACTGCAATATTGACTAAGTCTCCTCTTTCTATATATACAATTTTTTTATATTTTGATTGAATTAAGGTTGTTATTTAAATATTGATTGACTAAGTATGTTTTTGTAGCGCTATATACCATGATTATTCATGTTCATCTTTGTTTATGTATATTTTGATTCATTGATACAAACTAGAAAAAAACATATGGTTTCAAACTAGACCTAATTCTATACACATTACAAAAAGAAAAATCTAATTTTTGATATTTTTTGAGGTAGTTAGGTTGGGGGGGGCGCACAGTTGACTATACAATTTTTAATCATATTTTAGGGTATACTGACTTGTGAAATTAGTAAAAAATATAGGTTGCAAACTAGATGATCTTACCTAGATTTATATCAAGGGGTTTAAATAAAAAGCAAACGATGCTAAAAAAATGGTGGGGTGCACAGACAACTACCTAGTATGATTTTTCTAAAAAATAATACCACTTATTCAATTTTCTAATATTTGACCTAGTTATACTTAATCATTTCAAAATAATTATTAGTTTAAAAACTACACTTGAAATATTACAATTCATATTCCTATAACATCTTCAAATTATGAGTGTAGATATTTCAAATAATTTGTACAAGTCTAGGTTTTATGTTTTTTAGGAAAAACATGTCTACTTAAGATCCCCTTTTGCCCCCCCTTCCCCCCGCCCCAATTCCATGCACTTACACCTATGCACTTCACAACTCTCTTAATCTTTCTTTCTCTTGAAAAATTAATTTTGCCAAGATGAATGCTCATCCTTGTTCATGTCCCTTGGATAACTGGTTTATCAAAGACCTGGGGTAACTAGCATCACACCATAGAAACCCACAATGTCTTGCATCAATAACTATAGTAGTGTGATTTTAACCTAACTTGATGCCAATGAATCAACACAATCTTTCCACTATCACTTGATATTCAAGTAATGGGAAGCATCCTACACAATGGTCACCACATCAACCACAAAAATATAACACTAACAAATATAACATTTATAGAAATATGCAAGCAATTTTTTTACGAAAAAAGGATAACCTATTATACTAATTTTATCCATAAATTAAGTGGATATTTCACTCTAAGTTTCATCAACATGGAACCTTTTAAGTCAAGGTGTTCCTCTAAAGTTATATGTCATAGATAAACATCTATAAGATGTATTCCAACTCTTATGACTGTCATCTTCAGCATACAAAAGAATATGCAAACCTTCAAAAATCTCCACATGCTACATACATTGCATATAATTATTCACACTCTAAACATGCTACTACTCCATACATGAATACAATTAAAATACCTACATAGAGGTGCAATACCAAATGTGAAGCTCTTTAATCTTAAGAGTTGAATCTTGAGCTCTCTTAAATGTTTATGTATTAACTTAGTTACAAGGAATGTAAACATGAAAGTAAAAGAAACAAACACATTAACTACAAATATAGATAACACAATACATACTCTGAAAAAATTCAATTTGAGAAAACTCTGGCAAGAATGAATCCATGCTTTCTTATCTCCACTATTTTCTGTAGTTTACAAGATTTTTCCTCTTGGGTTTATAATGAAAACCAATCTTATGACTCCCATAATTGCAATTATCTCTATAATATTCTAATAGAAATGCTTCCAAAAATCAAATTAAACATTGAATATGCAATAAAAATTAAAGAACAATGTTACCTTGAAGTGAAAATAAATCACAAAGTTGAGGCGAATGTGATAAGTGAGGAAACCATTAAATGGTGAAAAACTTTATACTAGTATTGAAAACTTGTAACAAGAATCTTTAATTACAATAACATGAAGAAGTTAGGAGAAGAAAGGAATTAAACCAAGAGAGCATCAATGATACAAGAGCAAGACTAGACCATCAAGAGTATTGTGATGGTGTTGTATCAAGTGTTGAAGAAAGGAAGATGAGAGCTTTTTATAAAAAGTTAAAAGAGAAAAAAATCTATAAGGTCAAGGTTTAGCATGTGTGTCATATGTTCCAAATATTTTTACAAGTGAGGAGAATGTGTGTGCCATGTGTGGGAAGAAGAATTACATGCAAGCAACTCCAAATCTAACAAGTGGACTAAAAATGTGAGTGAGACTTAAAATATTTATAAATACAATAAATGCACACATATAATACTTAGGATAAACCTATAAACCTATATGAATGACCCAAATTAAGGTTAATTCTCCAAAACTCTCCCCTTAAACTTAATTGGGATTACAAAAGTGGAGAAAACCTTTTACAATAAAATAAAAGAGTTGAAATTATATAATATTCCCCCTTAATACAAACTTCCTTCAAGAGAAATTACAATAGTTTATAGAAGAAATAAAAGAAGGTGCTTCTAAATTTTACAAGGATGAGCATGTGATCACTAAGAGTATCCAAGAATCTTTTTTAGACAATGTGGTTGATCCGTAATGGAACAAATACCAACAAGAGAGAAGAATGATACACAAAAATACAAAACAAACAAGATAACACTAATCTTTCAAGTTAAGTAACTATTATGCCAAAGAGACAATCTACATATATAATGTAATAAAAGTAGATGTACAACGAGGTAAATTTGAACAAAGACAACGTCCATCATAAAGTGCGATATCCTGTAAGAAAATAAGTTAGTCAATATATCAAAGCATATATCATTTATAACAAAAAATAGGAAAAATATAAAGTAGATTAAGTTAATCAAAATAGTGACAAAGAAGATGTGTCACTTTTAAAATATATTCTGTGTGAAGTATTAGAAAAATTATCGCAAGAAGACATATCAAAGTCTCTATAAGATTCATTTTATTTAAGAATTCAAACAATGTTAACTATAGAGGTAGAAGATTGAGTCATTTTTCAACAATGCAAAGTGTTGTTTGTATATTTACTGTAAGATTTGCATGGATATTTTTTTTAACATTTAAATATATGATGCCCATGTTTTGCATAATGTGTACAAGGTTTAACATTTTTAATCAAATAATAGACATTAAAAGTATTATAATCAAAATAAGTAGCATTATAAGTCTATCGATGTAGAAGACAATATAATTTTGAATTTACAATAAAAATATTAGAATCATCAAAATTGAGACCTTTATAATTTGCATTAGAAGTAGGTAAAAGAGGTTTAAAAATATCATCTTTGCATTTACCAGGCGCACCACTTGAATGGCCCATAATGTGCATGATTTTTAAGCTGGGGTTGGTAGAAGAAGTGTTTAAATAAATTTCAGTGGTTTGAGAAGCACACAAAGTTTCACTAGTATGAGTGCTAGTGTTAGGTGTAAAAGACACAAATTTATCATTAATAACATCTTAGGGGGATTACATAATTTACATTTAATCAATAAAAGAGGTTTGCAAAGAATTTAAAATATTATTTTAGCATGTAAGTTGTTTCTTAAATATAATAATTTCTTCATTTAAAAAAAAAAGAGTTGGTATATATTTTTTGAAAGTGAAAAAAATAGTTAATTTAAAAGTCTTAAATGCACAAGAAACAAAATTAATTATCATTGAAAGAAAATCAATCACTAACAATATTGAGTTATCAAAAAATCATTTAAAAATATTTATCTTAAAAAATGAAGATTTAAATATAAAAATATGCTTATCTTAAATTAAAAAAATTGTGAATATAAGTCCAAAAAAACCACAATCAAAATTTTATAACACCAAGGATAAAAAATTTAATTGGAAAGACATTAAAGCTAACAATTAAATCTCCCATGTGAGAAAAAAGATTAAACTTTGAATGATTTTGATTACATAAATTCAAATGAACCAAAATGCCACTAGAGAAAAAGAACCCGCCACCTGCGCTCCTTTATTTTTATTTTTTGGTCTTATATGAGTTGAGTTAACAAATAACTTTAGGATTTTAATAAAGCCACATGCAAATCTTTATATCAACAAGAGCTATGTTGTAGCTATAATACCTGCCTTTTGCAGGGTAGGAAATTACGAGTGAAACATGTATACAATTATGAATGTTACATGTCGAAAGCATTATGTTACATATATTATGATATTATTTACACACTCAAGAATGTAAAGTCACATATGCAAAACACAAATTTATTATATCTAATTGTAGATAACAAATATATTTGACTGGGAATTAAGTAAATACAAGTTTATTTGTAGTAACAATATCATTAACACAAATAACATTTTTGCAAAGCATGTTTTGTTATTGTATGAGTTTTTTCTAAGTACATTGCTTATTTGTAAATGTAGTTGTCTTTTTTGACAGGTTTAATGAAATTAAATTCTAATAAGGAAAAAGTAATTACATTCTATGATTTATATGAAATGTTTTCAAAATAATATATTTGTGAAGATCGAAAAGCAATAGTTCATTGTAATTGCAGATTTCTCTATAAAATTATTGCAACTATTAATATCATTTTCAAAATACATTGTCTTTTGGCAAAATAACATTATGTAAAGTGAAAGAGTGTAAATTGATACTTGTAGCTCATTCTAAATACATCACTGTTGTCACCATCTCATTTTTTTTAAGACAAACTTTTACAAAATAATAATGTAATATTTATTTTAAATATATATATTCTAATAATATTTAGTATACTCATATTATTTTAGTATGGTAAGATATTGTATCATATTGTATATATTGTTATATGATATTAATTTTTTATTAATATGTTATTATATTATTAATGTATTATATTATTGTCATAATATTATGTTATATGTTATGAATATATTATTATTTTAATAAATTTCAAAATTTAATTTTTTTCACATTGAAAAATAAAGAATTATCAGTTCATTTTAAAATAGTTATTCATAGGTGCCCTTTATGCATATAACACATCTAAAGCTTATTGAAAGGAGAGCATGTTGTTTTAAATATTATTGCTACTAATATTATTCTAGAATAGAAAAAATTAAACATTTTTTGATCGATGTTCGAGAATTAAAGGGTCTCAGACCTTTAAACCATATATAACATAAGACAAAAAAATGGTTTGGATTAACATTAAAGAATGTTAAGGCAAAATTGACCAATCAAAAAACTTAGAGAGAAGTTTTTCAATAGAATCACAAAGCCTTTAGAACAAAAAACTAAACAACTGATGTCATGCATCTATCTTCAGAACAATAGCAAAATAAAACCATGAACAAGTATTAACTACATACATACACTAAGTAGTAAAAAACATGATTCAAAACATTATCATTCTAGGATCACCAGCTCGATCAGTTTGCCATTGTAGAAAATACCATCTTGAAAAAATCTTGAAGGTTTTCCTATTTGCGCATAAGCCATGAGGGCACCATCTGAAGCATCCATTTTAGTTTCAGACTTTATTCCCTCTACTTCTACCAATTGAGGATAAACCAACTTGTGATGAAGAACAAACAACATTCTTGGAAAATAGAGATTTTCCATGCCACCAAGGGGAAGCTTGGATTGCCCCTCACACCACCCTTTTTTCAAGCCATTTGATGGCCTTGGTGTGGTCAGGGTTTCTCTGAATAGCCTACCAATATTCAAGACCAGAGATGGGTTGTAAAATCTCATCCATGTTAGGCATCATAATTCCTCTGCTACTAGTTGCATCAAGATTTTGATCACAAACAACATCCACTTCCTTTGCAAAATGAATGAGGGCCAAAAACTAGTATTTTAATTCATGAAAAGCATACAAAGGTATGAAACCAAATGAGTCCTGACCGAAGAAAGGCATAGGAAGACGGATCGAGGGAGAGAAGCAATTTCAAATAGTAGCCCTAGATGATACTCTGATAAAACAAAAAAATCCACAATATTTTGAACCTATTCAGAGTCTGAGACCAAAAGATAAATATTGCTAGAGAATATAGAAGCCAAGTCAAAGTCAACATGCACCCTGTTGCATACTGAAAAAATATCCATGCTAAAAACTATTTGAATTGCTTCCACAACTTTTGACAAAGGGATCTAAAAGACATTAAACAAGTAGGTCCTAGTGACCAAGCCACAAAATCCTATTTCCCTTGTCTTGGCCTTGTTGAATACTAGAGGCCATCCCACAAATTCAGTCCAAAATTTCTCCATCTCTAAAAAATAAGCAAAAAATGATGACTTACCTCAAGCTCAATTCAAAAAAAGGGCCACCTTACAATCATTGTGAAGTGTGAGCCAATCTTAATCATTAATACCCCTACTGCAGATCGATTAGATCCATATTTGTTAATTATGATGAGTCATATCACATAGGAGGGAATTTCTTCACTGTCATAAAATATTGATTATCAAACATGCAAGCCCATCTAAGTTCTTAATGGAAATCATGAGTCTCCAAACAATAGAAAACATGACATTTTATGAAAAAAATATAGGCAAATTAGATTATCCATTTTTTTTTAAAATAATTTGATCAAAATTGTTAGACTCAGCCCAACAAGAATTGACATTGTCCATTCTGACTTCCATAGGTTGGTCTATGATGACATTGGCCAGAAAGTTTGCCACCAAGTTACTTTTCCTGAAGAAATGTGAAGCTATCCATTTAGTGAAGAATTCCATTTTTGACCAAATGATATCTCGAATATTTGCTAATTTCCATGATTTTGTTCTTTGATTAATCATTGCTTAAATTACAACTTGTGAATCTCCTTCAATCTCAAGCACTGTTATTTCACAATCAATAGCCATTTGAATTCTAGCTACCAATGCTTGAGCCTCTGCGTCATTGTTAGTCCCATCAGGGAGTTTCAAAGATAAGGCTCTGATTAAAGAGTCGCTATAGTCTTTAATCATGCATCTGGCTTCAAATGCCCCTAGATTGCCTCTACAGATCCCGTCAAAATTCAGTTTAAATCAGCTAGGATTTTGTGGAATCCAAATTGCTTATTTCCTATTTCTCTTATTTTGCATATTTACTATTGACCCCTGAATAAGAGCGAAAAAAAAAAAACTAATAGTATTATTATAAGATGTTATATTATATATTGTTATATGGTATTAATATATATTATTATCGTAATATTATATTATATTCTTATTGCAATATATTAATGTATATATGATATGTTTAAAATTAAATATTTAATAATATTATTATACTATAATGACATAATATAATATATATTAATATATAATATAGTATATTATAATATGTAAATATCAATATTAATATTAAGTTAAATTATTTTAATTAATAATATACTATTAATATTAATAATACTACCAAAATATAATAATTTTTTATTATTATATAAATAAAAATGTAAAGTATAATAATAAAATAAATTGTCATAATTGTAATTAATAATATAATATATAATACTGTTACATAATTCATTACATGACAACTATCAAATATTATTGATAAAAAATTAAAATTAAACTATAAATTATAAAATAAAGATGACTTTGATTCAAAAAAATAATTTTATTGACCAATTATTAAACATAATTATTAAAACATCAAAAAATACTTTAAGACGTGCATTAATTAACGATAGGTCTATTTCCAGAGTTACATGACATTAACTATTGACAATTCTCAATTAGTTATTGATCAAAAAGTTCACATGTTGTATACACTCCAAATGTCATGTGAACTCTAAATTAGAAACACCGCGATATTTAATAGATGTATATAAAGGCTAGCAGGGTGAAAAATAGAATTTGAAAACTCTTAATATTATAATTATAAATAAATAATATTTTATGTATTTATTTATCATAATATATAATATTAATATAATTATAAATATATAATATTTTATATAATTATATATCATAATATATAATATTATTATAAATATTAAATAAATTATAATATTTAATGTGTTATAATATTTTAATATATTAATATATGTCCATTTAATATAATATATAATATTAAATTAATATTATTAATAGTAAACACTATCAACTAATAAGAGTTAAGTACCCCTGTAGCTTGTAAAAAACTAAATCGCGCATTGTTTACACGTCTATGGTACGTGTCACAAAATGCTCTCAAGCATTGCAATGGTTAATTTTTGGTTGTTTTGTAAAGCTCTCCACAAACAGATGAGGAGGACATTACAAACTCCTTTAGGCGCCGCAGTTTCACACTGTAAGACCGCCAACTTTTTTCTTAGCTCTTCTGGAAGCTCAGGGCACTCTAGTTTTTGATGCTCAAAAGCATTATGTAATTTTATTTTAATTTCATGAAAACAACTGTAACTTTCTACATTTGCATTACCGCCATGATTATGTGCCATAACTATACGATGTATTTTGGAGTAAGCGACTTGTTGTAGTGGCATGGTCACTTGGAATGGAACCAGGGGCTGCTGTTATTTGAAGTGGAATTTAAGTCATCTCTTTTATGACTAATTTATATGGCTATGAATGATCATTTTTATCTGAATTTTTTCCTTTTCATATTTGCTTTATTAACAATCACAAGGTTAGATCCACAAAGCACATAAGCACGTCCAAAAGATGTTAGTATAAACCTCACACTCCCCATTCTCTGGGCGGAGGAACAACACGTAATTCGGAGGGAGGTGCATCCTCTTTCACAATTGTTGCAAGCTTGAATTTCAGTAATTTGTCTTGATACCTGACATTTTCTTAGGGCATTTTCTTAGGGCATTGACTTTTAATCATACTATTTTTTTTCCTTCTTGCTATTCTGTGATAACTGAGAGCTTCTTTGATTTAGGATGTTATTCCTAACCTGTTTGACTGTGATTCCTGCTGCAATTAGATGTAATTCATAGGTTGCCCCATGTTGTGGCATAATGGTATCGATAGCATGGTGGCGGCATGTCCGTAGATGTGAAATCGAAGAAGTCGCGTGTAAGAACACTCAGTGAGGCTTAATTACTATGATTATGATACTTTTTATGTTCTAGTGTGTATTACTAATGCGTCTATTGCTGCAGGCATTGTTCGAGGGGCTAAATTGGACGGACGACCCTGATAAATCGGTGAGACCATTTTTGTTGGTCCTTCATTTAAGATGAAACGAAAGACTAGGGAAGCCGCGATCGATTCTTCCCCTGCCAAAAGGAGCTCCATTTACCTTGGAGTTAGCAAGTTTTTTCGCTTTCTTTTGTTATGTGCCTTCTCCGTTCTAGAGGCTGCCTATGATTTCAATTTTTTTTTCATCCGGTCAATAAAAGCTGCAAATTTCTCATTGGTTACTCTGAAAATAACATACAACCATAAAAATGTGTTTTTAAAATTTCTCATTGGTTAGTCTGAAAATAACATACAACCGGTTACTTGTATGCAGCCAAAAGCCAAAAGTTGTAAAAGGTGTGGTGGTTGTGCTAATATACAGTAGTTGTGTGGAATATTTTTTTTAGGAAATGAAATTACAGCCGTATCCTGCCAAAAGGTATTAATAAAATTACAGTGGTATATTGACAAAAAAGTCTATGGAATGCGCATCTGCAGTCTGTAGACTTAACAAAATGGAATTCATAAGAAATGGAGAAGATTCAGTTGGATGAAACTTGTGCAATCTATGCACTACATAAATTTAATCAGGTAAATAATAAAATATTTTTGCCATCCATGAAACACAGGGAAATTGTAATTTTAGAATACATAACCTATTTTAATTGGGTCAAAAGGAAATGTTGATCGAAGTAAGTACTTTGTAGAGAAAACAATAGTACCATACCTGATGGAAGGTACTAATAAACAAAGCATATTGATCTAATTGAACCGTGAAAATGGAAGTGGCTATAAGTAAAGAAAAACTTTGCTTGATAATATAAGCAAAGGACATGGAGAGCAAACAAAAAACTTATCTTGTTTTATGATTTGCTTGGTTATAGAAAACAACAAATTAATTATTATCTTATTGCCTTGTTAAGAAGTGAAAACATCAAAACTAGTGGAAATGATGAAATGCCAAATGTTGACGCCGTGGATTGCATCCTTGACAGAAGGTCGAGCTTCTGTCTTCCACGCGGTACAATGGAGACTCTTCTTTTACCTGTGGGTCTGACAAAACTGAGGGGAGAATCTCTAGATAAGGGCTAGCTCCTTTTGATGCATCTCTGAGTTATTCCAGTACTATTGCTAATATATATAGTTGTGGGGAGGGGAGCGGGCGGGGTTGAAAAGAGAGAGATTATTGAAAAAAAACCTAAACTAAAGTAGTGATACACCAAAATTATTGATCTACTTAGCTTTGACATACACTTTACACCAAGAACAAGATGATATACACTTCATTTGATACGAGAAACTCTTTTGCATCAGTGAGCTAGGGGTCCTCTGGAGATACAAGGAGGAAGAACTACCAGAGGTGTTCTAAGACACACTATGGCAGCCTATTCACATGCACCTATACTTTGCTATGGACACTTCTGACTACCCTGCAAAAGAAGAACTCACAATACACTAGACATGCTGGAATCATTCTGTGAAAGCATGAAATAAAATGACTTAACATAAGACAAAACCATAGACATATGCAAAAGTGCAAAGTCAAAATGGAGGTAAAAATGCTATGTCTTGATTCAAGGTAAAATCCTGCAGGGCTTCACCATACAAGCTGAGAGATATCTTCTCAAATGAGAGATTACTATATATATATATATATATATATATATATATATATATATATATATAGGAAGCAATGGTGCCCCCCTTTTTTACAAGTGGCCCATGCTATGTTAAAAACATTGGGAAGAGGAAGTCGCTGAAAGAATATGCTGTGTCAGTTGCTAGTCTTGAATTTGGCATTCAAACATTATTGTGAAAGCATGGGCCACACCTCTTTGTCTGCAAACAAGACTGCTCCTTCAAGACATTCACACGGTTTGTCTGCTCATCACTGCAAAGTGTGGAAAAATACGCTGTGCCTTCACTGTTCGCACTCCTTGATGACCACTTGGCGGAGACTGTTTCAATTGTTGGAATAACTCCTCTATCGACGCTTCCCTTTTTGCCACCTAGGCTATTTTTTCCATATTTGTGCTTGGCTCCTTGGGCTCCTTTCTCAGTAGGTCGCTAAGTTCACTCTTCGACTTTTGTCTTTTCCTGGCCCTTTCGGCCCTTGGGGCTGTCTTTTGTCAATCCTTGGCTCTTTAGGCTTGTCAATTATTTTAAAGACCAATGGTTATTTCATTGCTGCAAAGTCAACGTTCATGACCCCGTCACCTCTTTAACAACTCCTTTGACTTCACTTTCCTTCAGACTTTTCTCTTAGACAAATTCCTTCAGACAAAATGTCCAAAGGAATTTGCCTTATTATTTTGCCATGGATTTCCTTTCGAAGGGTAATCTTCCACTTGGTTTTTTGCCTTGTGAATTTCTTCGAACAAAATGTCCGAAGGAATTCCTTCGGGCATTTTATCTGAAGGAATTCACACTTGGTTCTACATGGATTTTCTTCAGACAAAAAGTCTGAAGAAATACTTTGCATCTTTTCCTTTAAGAATTTCCTTTGGATAGAAAGTCCAAAGGAATTCTTTGCCTTGGTCTTTCCTTTTTTGAAGGAAACTTACCCTCCGCAAGGACACTTGGGCCCCAAGATGTCCTTTGGAACCTGCTTGAACAACCTAATTGGTCATCAGCCTACCCTCTGCAAGGGCACTCTGTCTTTGGAGCCTCTTTGAACCTTCCGATTGAACCAACTGATTGAACCAAACACTTTGAACCAAACTGATTAAACCAACCAATTGAACCAATCGATTGAACCAATAGATTGAACCAACAATGGTTCAAAGTTCATGAAAAGATCATGCTGTTGAACCCCAACGCTAAACCACCTTTTCCAACTTTAAGGAAATGTGCGTTCAAGTTTTGTTCTCTTTCCTTGTGAATTTATTTCGATAAAATGTCCAAAGAAGCTTCGTAAAAGCCTTGCATTCTTTGAACTGGTTCATCCTTTTGTCGAAAGACTTGTGCAAACCAAATTTGAATTGGATTAGAACAGTAGAGGAAGAAAGAGACCGATTTTGGCCTGTAGGACCAAAATGGTCAACAAATTGGTGATTCCCAGGGGAAGCATGCCTGCTATACTTAAAAACCAGTAGCCTCAAAGTCCATTGGGCACAGAGTCAGAATGTAGCTTGAAAAAGTTAGCAACAGCCTTGAGAGATCCAAGAATCAATCATGAAGCTTTTACCCCAAACACAAAGGAAAACACACACAACAAAGGCTAAAAAAACACTACCTATGTAAATAGCACTTAGAGAAAATAGGAAAAGAAAAATTGAAAGCAAACTACTATGTACAACTAACCAGGTATATCTGCCTCCCTCCTAGATCAAAGGGAAAACATTTTAAGTCTCCTTCATAGTAAGAAAACTTATGATGCCAAACAAGTGGTTGAATGGAATGGAGACTTAGTGACTTGCTCTTCTTGCCTGCCACCTTGATTGGCTTGTATCCAAATGAATTGGGGGAAAACATGCTTCCAACATATATGTATTCTTCTTGTTCTTGGAAGCTTGCCTCCTGTTGGTTCTTCATGCTGGTGTGTTTCACCAAGAAATCAATGGCTGCTAGCTTATCACCATAAGCCCTTTGATATGCATAGTCCCTTTGACATGCATCATGGTTTGACTCATTTCCTTCTACTTCATTGAAGACCCTATCAAACTGATCCTCTACATCATCATGGCTTTTTTGAAGAAGGGTGACTATTGTGATCTCTAAAATGAGATCACAAACTACTTGCTCATCCCACAGAACATCACCTTCTTGCTCTAGGCTCTCCTCTTCAAAGCTTTCCTCAAGATGGAAAGGTCTCTCCTTTTCTTGCTTAAAGACTAGAGTCTCTAGTTGTTCCCAAACATGCTCCTGATTCTCCTCCAACTTGAGTTCCATGGCATGGTCATATTCCTCATCAAAGCAACAAGGAATTTCATCAAACAAGGGGGGAGGGAGCTCACCATGCTTACCTTTTTCTTCATATTGTTGGAACATCTGCATGTATGCATCACCTACGTCTTCTCCATTGTTGATGATGTCTTCAAAATGAGCATCTATGATGATTTATTCTTCATTGTCACTCATGATAGCCTCTTGGGCAGCTGCAAATTAGATCCTCTCTTCTTCACTTGCCTCCTACAAAACATGTTCCTCTTTGAGAAGGGATGAAGTAGAACGCTGATGGTTAAACTCATGTGGAAGAGGAGGCAGTCTTTGAGCTAGAATCAAATGATTCTCTTCCATTTAGCCAACAATTTATCTATATTAGATGTGGATTGATAGCTCTCTTAGAGGAGTGTAGATGGGGTGTGTTCAGTCATAAGATCTCATGCTTGGCCTGAACCATTCATCACACTTTGGTTGAGGAACCTCATTCTAGACTCCAATTCTATAATTTGCTTGGCTATATTCTCTTGGAAAAGCCATTTTTGGAGATCATGAGGTTCACCATGAGCAGGAGCAGCTTTATCTTCTTCAAGGCCCTGAGTTGGTTCATGATATTCCCTCCTCCAACTTGGAATCTTGACATCATGTTGAAAGACTTGAGGAGGCTAATGAAGACTAAGAAGAGACTGTTGATGCACCGAAAGAGTTGCTTCAAGAGAGATGTGTTACTTTTCAAAAGATATAGGGTGATTCCCATCAAAAGAGGGTCCACAATCTAAAAAATTGAGAAGGTTAGTCTCCATGAGAGGTTGCTCTAATGACCTTTGATGCTAGAAAGCTAGGTGCAAGGGATTAAGAGCAGGAGTGTTGACTACATCAGATGAGCTAGAGTGAGCAAGTGCTATTTGGTAAAAAGAATTAGGTGCACAAGAGGGGGCTTTCTTTATAATAGGAGGGGGCACACAAGGCTGATTGCCTTGAATGAATGGACTCTTCCATTTTGCTACCTCCTCCTTCATAGATTTCAAGGCCCAAGTTTGCCTGAATAAACACTCCTCTTTGTATAGAAGATCTTGCTAATATCTATACTACTCATCCAATCTATCTATTTCCATCACTTGCTTCTCAAATTCAAGTGTTACTTCTTTTACTGTTGAAGGGCAACTAGGAGAGTTGCTTGAGGTGATGCCATGAACAGCCTGAGCTTGATCAAAGTTATATAAAGGAAAATAAGGTCCATGGTTTTGAGCAATGGAATTATACATACCAAATTGTGATTTCTTGATGGCACTAGGACTGCTTAACTAGCTAATTCAACTCGGAGTCACCATTGGTGTTGATGCAAAGCCTCCAAAGGCTGGTTGGTTGAAGAACACATCAAAATTCTTCAACTCTTTGGATAAAAAACTAGTCCCATCAAGCATGCCAAAAATTGTTGACACTGTGGATTGCACACTTGATAGAACGCTGAGCTTCTATCTTCTATGCAGCACAATGGAGACTCCTCTCTTGCCTGTGGGTCTAGCAAAACTGAGGGGAGAATCTCTAGATAAGGGCTAGCTCCCTTTGATGCATCTCTGAGTTATTATAGTACTATTGCTAATATATATAGTGGGGGGGTTGAAAAGAGAGAAAGATTACTGAAAATAAAACTAAACTAAAGCAGTGATACACTAAAATGGTTGATCTACTTAGCTTTGACATATACTTTACACCAAGAACAAACTAATATACCCTTATTTGATACGAGAAACTCTTTTGCATCAGTGAGCTAGGGGTCCTCTGGAGATATAGGGAGGAAGAACTATTAGAGGTGTTCTAAGACACACTATGGCACCCTGTTCACATGTGCCTATACTCTGCTGTAGACACTTCTGGCTGACCTGCAAAAGAAAAACTCACAATACACTAGACATGCTAGAATCATTCTGTGAAAGCATGAAAGAAAATGACTTAACACAAGACAAAACCATAGACATGCAAAAGTGCAAATTCAAAATGGAGGTAAAAATTCTGTGTCTTGATTCAAGGTAAAATCCTGCAGGGCTTCACCATACAAGTTGAGAGATATATTCTCAAATGAGAGATTACAATATATATAGAAAGAGGAAGCAATGATGCCCCCCTTTTTTACAAGTGGCCCATGCTGCATTGAAAACATTGGAAAGAGGAAGTCATTGAAATAACATGTTGTGTCAGTTGCCAGTCTTGATTTTGGCATTCAAACATTATTGTGAAAGCATGGGCCATGCCTCTTTGTTTACAAACAAGACCGCTCCTTCAAGACATTCACACGATTTGTTTGCTCATCAATGCAAGTGTGGAAAAATAGGGCGCGCCTTCACTGTTCGCGCTCCTTGATGACCACTTGGTGGAGACTATTTCAACTACTGGAATAACTCCTCTACCGATGCTTCCCTTTTTGCCACCTAGGTTATTTTGTCCATATCTACGTTTGGCTCCTCGGGCTCCTTTCTCGGTGGGTCACTGAGTTCACTCTTTGACTTTTGTCTTTTCTTGGCCCTTTCGGCCCTTGGGGCTTTTTTTTGTCAATCCTTAGCTCTTCGGGCTTGTCAATTATTTTAAAGACCAACGGTTATTTCATTGCCGTGAAGTCGATGTTCGCGTCCTTGTCACCTCTTTAGCAATTCCTTCAGCTTCACTTTCCTTTAGACTTTTCTCTCGGACAAATTCCTTCGGACAAAATGTCTGAAGGAATTTGCCTTGTCATTTTGCCGTAGATTTCCTTCCAAAGGGTAATCTTCCACTTGGTTTTTTGCCTTATGAATTTCTTCAAACAAAATGTCTGAAGGAATTCCTTCGGGCATTTTGTCTGAAGGAATTCACACTTAGTTCTACATGGATTTTCTTCAGACAAAAAGTCCAAAGAAATCCTTTGCATCTTTTCCTTTAAGAATTTCCTTCGGATAGAAAGTCTGAAGGAATTCTTTGCCTTGGTCTTTCCTTTTTTGAAGGAAACTTACCCTCCACAAGGACACTTGGGCCCCAAGATGTCCTTCAAAACCTGCTTGAACAGCCCAATTAGTCATCTGCCTGCCCTCTGCAAGGGCACTCTGTCTTTGGAGCCTCTTTGAACCTTCTGATTGAACCAAACATTTTGAACCAAACCGATTGAACCAAACACTTTGAACCAAACCGATTGAACTAACAATGGTTCAAATTTCAAAGTTCAAAGTTCAAAGTTCATGGAAAGATCATGCTGTTGAACCCCGACGTTGAACCACCTTTTCCAACTTTAAGGAAACGTGCATTCAAGTTTTGTTCTCTTTCCTTGTGAATTTCTTCCAACAAAATGTCCGAAGAAGCTTTGTAAAAGCCTTGCATTCTTTGAACTGGTTCATCCTTTTGTCGAAAGACTTGTGCAAACCAAATTTGAACTGGGTCAGAACAACAGGGAAAGGAGACCGATTTTGGCCTGTAGGACCAAAATGGTCAACACCAAACAAATGGAATTTAAAAAATGCCTTTATGAATGCATAGAATGAAGCATTTTACACGGGAAAGAGAGCCGTTATACATCGAGAAATAAACGTTTCAATAGAATTAAAAAAGGCTCTAATGTTTGCAAAGTCATAGTTTGAAATAGAACAAGAATAGAATAAGGAGTACATGGCTAACCAAAACACCCACTTGACGTTTCCAAAGCTTACAAATCTAAATTGTATTTGCTTATAAATTTGTGCATATTCGTGCCACTAAGATCAACTTGAGCATGCAATAAATAAACTGAAAATAGCTTTTAATTTTTTTTGCTAACCAGGTGCTGCATAGAGAAATTAACAAAGCCATTAAAAGAAGACAAATGAACGTTACAGGTATATGGAATGCAGAGAGGCACAAAAAACTTTAATTATTAATGACAAGGTGTCTTACGTGAAATTCTGACATATACTTGAAATCCATTGAAATAAAGTCAGAAATAAGACACCAATATGGTAAAAAGTAGAATTACCAATGCTGAATAAATATCTTAAAAAATTACTAATTAACTTTGAGTTGCAAAGAAGCAAAACAAAACTTGATTAGATTGAAGGTAAAGAACCAAATTAAGGCATGGTTATAAGGAAACTGCATGGAAAAATGCACAAGTAAATAAAGGAAAGCTTAGAAAAAAAAATGCTGAGATTGAACGCAATATGAGCTTGAATCAAGGAAATGACTATCAAGACAGTAAAGCTTAGAAAAAAAATGCGAAGCATTGAGAAAGTACAATTAAATAAGCAGAACACTCTAAAAAATATAGACTAGACGACCAACAAAGCAATAGAAAGTAATATAACACAAAAAACTGATGATGAAAGCGTAGAATGTGAAGAACACATTACAAAATTGAAAAAATACATACAGAGACTGAGCAAACAAATAATAATAAAGAATTTATTTTTATTAAAGAACAAAAAATGTGTATTCACCAGATACGAAAGACTGCGCATGCACAAAAAAAGACTAAGGTAAAAGAGTGAATAACCTTGAGATAATGCAATGGCCAAAGGTAAATGACTAAAAACTAGAACGTAGGAATACAAAAATGCTACTCAATAAAAACAATGACATAAAACTGCAACCAGAAGAAAAGCTGAAAGAACCAAAAAAGGCAGATATTGAAAACATAAATCAAGGAAAATATTTTTTATGAAGCTAAGAAGGTTTTTGATATTAACCAATCTAGAAAAAAATGGTGAAAGATTCTTGTTTGACAGCATAAAAAAGCTAAAAAAACTACAATGTTAGCAAAAAATATTGTTTCTTTCCAACTTGAAATCTATAAATGTTCTTAAAAAATATTGTTAGAAACCTTTAGCTATGCTATTATGACAAAAATGTTTCCAAATATCAAATTAAACATTGAATAAGTAATAAAACTTAAGAAACAATATTACCTTAAAGTGAAAAAAAGCACAAAGTTGAGGTAAATGTGACAAATGAGGAACCGTCGAATAGTGAAAAATCCCACACCAGTATTGAAAGATTGCAATAAGAATCTCTAATTACAACAACATAAAGAAACTAGTGTAGAAAAATGGTTTGAGGCCAAGAGAGCATCAAGGATGCCAGAGTAAGACCAGATCATTAAGAGTGTTGTAGCAAGTGTTGAAGAAAGATAGAAGAAAACTCTTTATAAAGAACTAAGAGAGAAAATGAGTTACAAGGACAAGTTTTAACATGTGTGCCATATGTCCCTAATCCTATTACAAGTGAGGATGATGTGTGTGTCATGTGAGGAGAGATGAGTTACATGCATGTAACTCCAAATCTAATAAGTAGATTAAAGAGGTGAGTGACACCTCAAATGACTAGAATAAAATATATTTATAAATACAATAAATGCACACACACATGAAAATTAAGATAAGTCTATAAACCTATAAGAAGGACTCAAATTAAAGTTAATTCTCCAACATATTCATTAGAAGATCTGTCTCTCAATAAAGAAAAAAACTACTGAACTCAATTGTCATAGGTGTGTAGTATTCAACTACTAAGATTAGCTATCTCACTTGTGTAGTCTTCAACTACTGAACTTAATTATCTCGATTATGTAGTCCTCCTTGGATGGCTATATTTTATGATGTTCTATGTCTCTTCATTGTAATCTATCTTCCAAGACCTTTATTTATCCTTTCCCCAGCCTCATAACCCACCAAGAAGCTCAACTAAATTGCCAAATGGAAGGAGAATTATTTGAAATCGTTCAACTTCCCTGGCTCTGAAGATCAATATTCAGGATTTGGAGGTCAACAATCGCAGCTCTAGAGGTCATCATTCAATAAATTCAACTAACTTCCAAAGGCCATAACATTTGCATACAAACTCAAAATCAAATGTCTTATTTTTTGAATTTCTCTAATTTTTTGAGAGGAATCCAAATATATAATTAAAAAATTAATTTTGATGCCAAACATATTCTATTTTAGTTCACACAATAGAAACTATCATTTTTAAGGTCTCAATATTTTTTAGATTACTCATATTTGACAATCGATTGTCTTACTAATTGAATTGGATGACAAACATGACCAATGTTTTATCAAAATTACAATACAAAGTGTGTTGATACTTTTTCACTCTAATTTTAGAAGAATCATTTGATCAAGCCAAAATACAAGATTATCTCATGAAAATTTTTGGACAACCTCAAAAGTCCAACAAATAAAATTTCAAAGTAATAACCAATCAAAAATCCAAAGATAAACCTATCTCATGATCCAAATCATATAATCCATCTCCCTTAAGAATTCAAAACCCAACCCATCCACCATTGAGGCTCAATGAGCTCAAGAAAAAGTTACAAACATCTCAACCATCTAATATATATCCTGAAAAACCATTTCCCCAATGGTACAACTCCAAAAACATTTATGGGTGGCATGTCAACTTGGGAAACTCTATTGTTGAAATCTCAAAAGAATTGCATATGACTTCATGCTAGGCACAAACTTAGACCATGAATGCATCACAAGATAATATTATAATATATCATATCTTCCCAAAGGAAATCAAGTCAACAATGAACATCTCATCAAGCTAATAACGTAACATACATTGAACCAATTCCTTGTCCAACTATCAACAACCCTGAGCAAACTCACACAAACAGTGAAATCAGGGAATTAATAAGGGAAGTTATGACCAAAATATCTTAAAATCACAATATATCAATGCAACCAAAGTAAATTATAATTCAATCCCATCCACAAAGATCATCTCCGAAAACCTAAAAAGCCTCTAAAAATAAATAAATGATAATCAAAGATAATACAACTAGAACACTAAATACAAGTACAAATACTTCTACACCAACTACCACTTCAAATGACGATGAAAAATTACCTATTCCACCAAAAGAATATAAGGAGAAACCTCCTCTTATCATAAAAGCTACCAAATCTCACTCCAACACTAAACACAAATATTAATTTGGTTTCTATCAAATTTTAACCAATATAATTTTATAGAGGAAATCAACACCATGCAATGCAAAATTCTTCTCTTGTAACTCACAAACATCTCCCTATCACTAAAACTTTCTCACACAATAATTACAAGATATAGAATAATCCCAAACAAATTCCAAAATTGAGAAATCTATTCAACCTCTAGAAGATTAAACAAACACCAAAGTACACACAATTGAGAACATCTCTCAATCTCAATCAAACAATAAGATCTCACTAGAATTTCCACTAGATGATATGATAAATGGTGTAATTATGTATAGAACCAATGATCCTCCTCTTTTCATTAGGTGTCATCATCAACAAATCCTAAGCTATAAAAGTCCTAGTAGATGAGGGTTATGGTATAGATATCTCCTCCCTATGGATCATCAAAAACCTTAGGTATTCTAAAAAGTGACCTAAAAAAACACAAATTTATTGTTTTAGATTTGATATAATCAACAAAAAAACCATTTGAATGCATTTGAATCCCAATAAAAGTAGGTCCTAAAACCATATGAACTAAAGGCATGGTCCTTGACCTGCCACTTTCTTATAATATTCTCTTAAGAGGACCTTAGACTCACCATATGAGAGTAATTGCTTCTTCATGACGTCAATGTATAAGATTAATTCACAACAACATTCATTATAAACATGAAATTTAACCCAACCCATGGGATATTCCAATCATCAACATAAAAAATGAGTTTATAAATCCTACATTTGACACAATCACCAATATGGAAAAAATGCAATACCTCTAAGTTATCACAAGCCATAACTGATTGGCTCCTTCCATCCCTACTACCACAAGATATGTATTATCCCACCTTACATAACAAAAGTGAAAAAAACATCTTGTTACACCCATGAAGCATGCGATGAAATTGGAGTTTAAAAAATGTTCCAAGATCCCCTCATACTCTTTGAAAAGGATACACCAAATGAAGAGCATTTTCAAACATAAATGAAAGCAATCTTGTGCTATACAATCATCCTACAATAAATATTTTGTCATTTCCCATGAAAAATAAAGATTCCTATATGTAATCTATTACCTAAAGTAATTAGCATAGGGGCATGCCTTCAATTGTGAGGTGTATATGGTCTGAATTTAATCTTTAAACGATAGTCCAAAATTTGACACTAGTGATGGTGAACATGAAGATTTACACTATAATCCTCCATCAATCCTCCTTTAGAAGACCCATGATAAATAATTTAGAAAATCTCAAAATCTACCAAACCTATTATGCAAAGAACACTTTCCAAAATACTATAAGAAACAAATCTAAAAAGGCTACTAGGCTAATGATGCTTAAATAAAATAATACAAAATCAATGCCATTGGCTAGTCCATTGATGCTTAAAAAAATCCCAACGTCATCAACCAATGTCGATGATGTTAAATTGAAACCTTAAGCAACCAAAATAATTGGCCCAACTAATGAAATTAAAAAAAAAATGATATTTATCCAACGAATAAGAGAACACCCTTAGATGCCAAAATCACAAACAAAATGACAAATTATTCAAGAAAAATTTGAAAAAGGAAATAAATACATTGACCTATAAATCAATATTGAATACAATGGTTCATTTATTACATTATAAAGTGACGAATAAATTATCAATATCTTCAATGCAATGGAATATCAATTCCATTAAAAACATAAAATAATAGGGAATTTCACAACAACACCCACATATTTTCTTAACTTCATAAACAATCTGAAAATTGATGAGATCACAACGTTGTGACCTAAATATTACCATTTTAAGGATGGTAACACATTAGTAGCTAAATATAATATAATTAATATTGACTTAGGGAACAAATAAGAATAATGGAAGAACATCATATTATCAAAATAGGATCATCCCTCACTCATGAAGAGGATAGCTAACACCTCTTGTAGAATTTAAAGGCATCTTTGCTTCAAAATATTTTGACATGCCCACTATTGATTATGTGATTGTTGTAAACAACATTGTCACATACCTCGATGCATATCATTTCTTATAAAATCAATGAAAATTTTACAAAAGAATACTCCAAACATTTTCATAAATAAATTACAAAACTCGTAGACTATTCTAAATGAGACTCCTACATAGTTCACATTCACAAGAAAGTTATCATGGTAATTTGAATATGTATCAACTACAAAAACATAAAATTAGAATGTCCTAAAGATAATTTTACACTACCTTAAATTGATTCCAAGCTTACTCTATTGTTGGATATGAGATACTTTCTTTCATGGATGAATTCTCTAGATACAACCAAATCCAGATTTCTCTCAAAGATTAGCACAAAGTCACTTTCATCATTGAAATGAACTATATATTCCATGAACATATTCACAAACTTATCAAATCATATGTCGATGATCTCCTTTCCAAATCTAAGATTCACATAGATTATCCCCATGATCAAAGAATTCATTTTTAGTGTCTATGTAAATGTCTAGTTAAATCCTAAGAAGTGTCTCACTGAAGTCACATATGGAAACATATTAATATTCATGGTATGAAAATGAGGGATTAATGCGATTCCCTCCAAATTTATCATTGACATGCTAAAATCAACAATGATTCCCCAAATTAAAACCTTCATTTAAAGCTCGAGAAAATTTGGAGATTTGTCCCTAAATTTTCCTATTGTACTCATAACATCAACTCCATTCTATACAAGGATGAAAAAATTGAATTAATCAATGCCTTCCAACATGCCTTTGAGTATATAAATAAAGATTTACTTAAAACACTAACATTGCAATTGACATCTTCTGAAAGGCCATTGATCTTATACACATCATCTACCCCCATATCCATTGGGGTAATGCTAGTGTAAAAATATGTAATAGGAAGAGATTTTCATTCAATACATCAAAGGTGCTTTAATTTACTATAAAACATGATACACCAAATTTGAATGTGATTGCATAGCATTATACTTCACTGCCAAAAATCTCTCTCACTACATCCTGTACCAAACTACCCATGTCATTGTCTATACGAACCCATTACACCACATATTTTCAAAAGGAATTCCTACTTAGTGATAGAATAAAAAAATGGATCTTCATGTAATTTGATCTCAAAATAATTACTAAAAAATATATTAAAGGAAAAATCATCATTGACCAATTCATGGGCAATTATATCCATAGTGATTGAAAAATATAGAATACCTACTTGATGAAGATGTCCTCTTTATTAAGGTTGCTAACCAATAAATTTCATGTAAGGATAATTTAAAAAATTTCATAGTTGATCCTAAGGCCCAAGCAACCAAAGACACTGACATATAACTTAGAGAACTAAAAGAATCTAAACAAACCAAGAAAGAAGAACAAAAATAAATCATAATATAATTACATGAATAAATTTTGAATTTACATTTTGATGGAGCTAAATGCCTAAAAGGTGGTTAGGCAAGATGTATCCTCATTAATCCCTTTAGAAAAATAATCTCCTTAGAATTTCACCTCAAATTTGATGTCACCAATAACATGGTTGAATATGAAGCCCTCATCCTTAGTATGAAGCCACTAGTGATATGTATATCACCTATTTACACGCCTTAGAGGATTCCCAACTAGTTTTTCACTGAGTTTATGGAGAATACCAATGTAAAAGTGACAACCTTAAATCATACCATGGGTTATAAACACATATGAATAAAGAGTTTTTGTAATTTACTATAGAAGAAATACTGAGAGAACAAAATGGACTCATTAATTTTCTTTCCTCATTGACGTTCCATTTAGCCACAAATATCTAAATTACAATGAATCTTTGTCAAAACTTGAAAACATATTTATAATGACCTAAATAAGACTCCAATATTTTCCACATAGAAGTAGTCATCATAAGACAAAACCCCTTGATACAAATACATCATCTAGTTTCTTGAACCTCAAACTTATTCACTTGAAGATGAATACAAATAAGAGTCAAGAATTAGAAAAGAAGCCTTCAAATATGTCCTAGAAAATTTCATACTTTACTATTGCAAGTTTGAAGGTTACCTTATTTGATGTGTTGATGAAGGAGAGGTAACCCATCTCCTTAAGAAAGATCATGGGTGTATTTTCAAGGGACATTGCAGTGGACATGCTACGACCCAAAAATTCATATTAATGGGCCATTTTTAACATGCCTAAGAAAAAGACTTAATAAAATTTTCCAAAATATGTGATCCATGAAAAATTCATTATGATCTCATTCGATCACCTTTAGATAAGCTTCAAACAATTGAAGCTTCATAGCCCTTCTCTATGTTGGGTCTAGATCTTATTGGCATATTACCTAGAGCTCAATATGGACATAATTTTATCACCATAATGAGCAAATACTTAACTAAATGGGTTAAAAATATGCCTCTTACCAATAATTTAACTTGTGTCACCATCTCCAAGTTTTTATTCAACCATTTATATTGTATATTAGGCATCCCTTACATCATCATATCCGATAATAGTGAACACTTAAAAAAACATTACATGAAAGAACTATGTGCCATATTCAAAATCAAGTAGACATTTTACACTCCTTATTACCCCTAAAGAAATGGGTAAGTTGAAGCCAAAATTAAAATGTTCAATAAAATATGAAAGAAAATTATTAGATAATTGTACACTAATTGGAACCTTAAGCTACACTTTTATTAGAATTGCCACTAGGACAACTACCTTTTCTCTAGTCTATGTTTGTAAAGCCATCTTATCACTAGAAGCTAAGTTATCCTCTATGTATTCACCTACATGAAAAATTACTTAATAAATTCATGAAGCCTACTTTCATGATTTAGACCTACTTGACAATAAATGAATGAGTTCTATACAACATAATCTTAACTACAAAAAACACATTACCAATCAATATAAAAAAGATGTTATGCATGGAAAAATTATGATAGGAGATATATCTCTCAAATTGGACCATACCCATGCCAAAGAGGGAAAATACACAAAAAAGTGGTGGGGTCCCTAAAAAAACATGATTAAGCCAAGTAATTCATCTCTAGACAAATGGAAGACATGTCTTAAATAACTAATCAATGCTCAATTTTTGAAAAAGTAGTATGCCCAAGTATGTTTTTCATTTTTATTTTATTGCATTTCATTAGGAATGTAGCATGATTTACATTTCATGATTAGAAATACTTTAATGATCATCTTGGATATCATTATAATAGTCATGTTAGAGTAATACTTTAGTTATAAACTTATCTTGGGTAAATATTTGGTCTACCTAGGTAAGATTAACCCAAAGTCACTTTAACCCAAGTGTAATATGCACATGGCATATTAAAGCTAACATTGATATGTCAAATTAGTAGGTGTTTACATAGTCAACTTTGGTAGGTGTTCACATGGTCACCTATTCATTTGGTAACTAATGTTAAAATTTTACACATGGTTAGGTACTATTCATTTGGAAACTTAAATGTTTTCACATTGCCAAATAATAACGCAATTAACTCCCCTTAATTGCTATAAATAGAAGGAAATTCATGGGATTTAATAAGTTGTAGGAGAATAATTGGAGCTTTGCCTTTGATAGTTTGTCATAAGGGGTTATGTTTTTACTCTAATTTGGTTTAATATGAATTACTTAATCTAATTAAGATAAAAACTAGTATTTGAAAAAGATACTAAGATATGGCATTCAACCATACATCCAAATGTAAAATGCTAAAAGTGATTGCAATGATTTAACAAGTGGCCTTTGCTAAATATAGTAAGGACACAAAGGAATAACTACTTATATTTTCTAACTTAGTATATAACTATGACTAAATTTTGATAGTGGAAAGCATATTGAAATATGTATATGATTTATTAGGTTTTGGAAATATGTTTTTATCTATGTAGGGCTGGTTCTGTCAGGTTTGGGTCAGTATTGACTATCGATAGTGACCTATAATGGTTGAATATGACTTGTACATAAAAATGTGTCTATGACCATATTTTCACCTTCACCTATATTTGAAAACTCTATATGTGTGATGCTGAACCCTGATGATACATGAAACCCAAAAAATTATCCTCCTTCACCTTGACACCCTGTGTGTGCTTGTGAGGTATAGAAAATTACAAAGACTAGGAAAGTGTAATGGGTTGAGATAACACCCCTATTGATTATTAACTAATACCTATGTATCTGATACTCCAAGAAGGGAAATCAAGCCACACATATTTCTCCCACCTAGTGTGATTATGCAATTGTGCTTCTTTTCTATATTAATGTAGGGATTCAAACATTTGGCTTTAATACTTGAAAATGATTAATTTGACTTGGCTTTGGTATATGAGTCAAACTTGGCTCATGACTACTCTTATCAATTGATTTTGAGTTTGGGAGGAATATGGTAATTTTTCTCAATATGTAATACTATATATATGTGTACTAGATAAGTGCCAAGTCCCCCATCAAGTTAGGCCTTGATATATATATATGAGTCCAATTGGGTAATTTTTCACACTACACTATTTGAGATGTATGGGTTGACCCAAAAGAATGTACTAGATTTTAAAAATTACCATTGTTTGGAGAGGGTCAATATCGTTAGGTTCAAGTTACTATTGACTTAGTTTGATGGCATTGACTTGGGCATAAGAGGACTAAATTGAGCATTTGGACATGTCTGTGCAAGATATTATACATGTTTAAATTAATTATTAGGTTCTTGTAGGTGTCTAACATCAAAATGAAAGGGTTAGATCCATAAAAATCACTAGGATAGGGTGATATGGTGAGTTAGGACAATATTTGTGTGCACAAGTCATGCTAGGTAAATGCATATTAAGTTTATCATTGTCAATTATTTAATACAATATCTTAGTGTCCACAGTTGTTCAATAGAATTATTTTATCTATTTCCTTTTGAAAATATAACTTTATCCATTAGATATTGATGCAGGAGCATCATATATGTTAGTGTTAATGTTGGTGTAAATAATCAATTAGCGAATAATTTTGGTCTTTCGTATATGTGAGGGGTCTTGTAGAGGTGTGAAATAATTAGAATTATTAGTTTTGTATTTTTAGTCCCTTCTAGTACAAGTAGAAATTGAGAGTTTTTAAGTCTAGTTATGATCATTATAAGATTCATCTAGTGTTATAGAAGTCTTTGGGTGAGTCATATAATAGTGGTACATATGATTATAACAAAGCAAGTTTATTTGAACAACCCAAATTAGTTGAGAGAATCTTGGAAATATCCTCATCCAAGACTAACTTTATACATTGAGATAAGTCTCCTATCATGATGATAGGGGTTAAACAAAACAAATAAGTAAATATAGGTCAAGTCTTAAAAGCAAGTCATGGAGGAAGCCTTGGGCCTTTGGGCCTATATTGTGATTGTAAATAAAATAATGTGTATGATGATCAATAAAAAAATGTTTGGTATTGCATAGTGGTTTATATGGTTGAAAACTACATAAAAGAAATATATGAGGGTGCAATGCACATTGAAGAGTTAGATATGTAGAACAATTATAATATCTAATTTGACTATCTAAAAATGCATATCTTTGACATCAATGGTGCATGAAATATGAAAGTTTGGAGATTGATTAAGCAATCAGGTATGTAAAGCAAATTTTATGATAGTTCTATAAATATGAAGTTTTGAGTTATTTTGACATAGTTTTTATATGATAATTGATGAAGGCTTTCAATATTATGAATTGTGTCTACATCATAATCAAAGGAAAATTTTTATGATTAATCTGAGAATAAATAAAATTAAGTACATGGAATAGAACTAGTAATTGGAAGTTGGTAGCATGGTTATTAATATTTTTGAGTGACTATGGAAGCTCACTTTGTATAGTATGAGTGTCACAAAACTGTGAATAGAAAAAGAATTCTGAGTTTAGTTAGAGTCTCAAACAAAAGTATTTGATAATGGAATAATTTTTTATCAAGTTTAACTATCCTTTTGTAAAAGCAATAGATTATTTGAAGTCTTAAATGTTTATTGAAAATCTTGAACTAGTTTGTAACTATCACATTGACTTGGTCTATATATCTTTTTTGACTACATCTCACAGTTTCTCATGAATAATCACTAAGAATATTTGGAACCTTTTATAATATAAGGACCTCCATGACAAAGTATGTATTTAATGTATTGGGGTAAAAAAATAAAACTTTCACATGAAGTTTACTTAAACTATAAAACTTCCATATGAAGTTTATAATGCTTTATAATAAGAAGTATAGAGATGGAGAATAAACATATGACCATTAGAAAGTGAAATTGTTATGCACACTCCCCCTCAATGGTAAATTCGAGAGGCCAAAAATTACATGAAACTACCAAAAATTGGTAGCACCAAGTGGCTTTCTGAAGATATCTGCCACTAGTTACTTCATAGGATAGAACTATAGATATGTATCACCATTGAGGACTTTATCTCAAAATGAAATGCACATGAACTTTAATATGCTTAAATTATTGGTGCTATGAAACTACACAAAAATTAAACACATATACAAAAATAGATTCGGTATATCATAGTATGGTTAACATCACAATAACCACATACATAAAAATATGATATATATTTTTCTATAGTAAAACACATTTAAAACAATCAAGTCATATTTTAGACAAACAAGTTCAAAACAAGTTCACTACTTTGATTAAAAAGTTAGTGAAAAAACATAAATTATTATATGCAATTCATTATTGAACATCTCCAATATTGAAAATATGAGTGCCCCAAACTATCATGTGATGCACATACAATAACATACTAATAATATCATACTAAGTTTAAACATTAGATATCTTATCAGTAAAAATTCATTCTATCATTTGAGTTTTATCAAAACTTTATAATTTTAATATGTTTCAACAAAATATTGAGGTATAATCTCTCATACATCATAAAAAGATAATTTTAGCATGAAATTCCATCATCCAATCAAATAGATATGAGACCAAAACAAATAAATTTAGGGATGTATGAATAGAATGTATAGTAAAATAAATGATGAAGAGCTAATAATACAAACTCCATTTATATGTTGTATTTCATAACATATCTTATTATAAAATGAAGCATATATTAATGTTAGCATAAACAATCAAATTATAAAATAATCAAATTAGAGTATATAATCATATTAACATGGAATTTCCCCACTAATTAAATGAAAACATATTAATAATTTAAATATAAAATTTCTAAACTTATTGAACATGATCTTCTTACCAAAATTCAATAACTAAACATGATAATGTTTTTAAATTAAGCATGATGCTATGCATATAATGTATTTTGGTGTAAAATAAAATAAAAAAATCAAGCATGAATTCTATTCAACAAAAGCATAGTAGTATTCAAGGCTCTAGCCCATAAGAACTAGGAGGAACATTTATAGAATGCAACATTTTTCTAGCCATCTCAATAATGATGTAGTTTTTTCTTTCATCAATATAATTTTTTTGAGGATAATAAGGAGTTTTTAATTCAATTTGAATACCATGATTAATGTAAAAATAATTAAACTCTTTACTAACATATTCACCATTATTATCAAATTTTAATCTCTTAATAAAAAAATTAGATGTATTTTCAATACTAGCTTTAAATTTATTGAATATAGACAACACATTATATTTATTTTTAATGAAATATGACCGAATAATTATAGTGTAATCATTAAAAAAAGTAATATTATATAAAAAATAATTAAGAGATACAAATTTAAGACATCCTACAACATCGCTATGAATCAATTCTAAAGCATGTGGGGAATTCACATCATGATTCTTTTGAAAGGGGTTAATATGTTACTTACCACATAGGTAACCCTCATGAGTTTAAATAGATAAGGTATATAAGGAATTATAACAAAAATATTTTGATTAGTCATATCATGCAAACTTATAAAATTAACATGTCCTAATCTTTCATGCCATAATTTAGATTCATTCTTACTATGTGATGAAAGAAAATATGCAAAAGAAGGAGAAAAAATGTATAAACCATTATAATGAACTCCTTCAACAATCAAATACGTACATTAGTTTATAATAGACTAACTATCTTTAAGTAATGTTACAATAAAATTATCATTAGTAAGTTGTGAACAAGATAACAAGTTCTTTTTAAGATTTAGTACATAAAAAACATTATTAATAACAACATTTAAAATTTTTATGTTTCTTTAGTTGTTTATAAAATTAATTTATCTCTTAAGTAAATATTTACAGAGATATCTCTATAATCACACATAATATTAGATAATCAAATCATATGGTGTGATTCACCACTATCTAAAATTTATTCATTTTCATTTGAACCAAATAAAATATGTTATAAAGTAATAACATTATGATCTTGATTATGATCTTGATTAGGGTTTTGATTCTTATGCTTATTTTGATAGATTTATTATCTTTATCATTTTTAGAAGTATGATTGTTAACTCTATCCTTATTTTTATAACAAGTTCCTATTCTATGACTAAATTTATCACATAGATTACAATTCCCATTAAACTTAAGTTTATGATTCTTATTAACATATTTTTTATTCCTATTTGAGCTAGAAGTATAATTAAGATTAGATTTATAGTTTATATTGTTTTAAAAAATAACATTTAAGGTGAGAAGTGCTTGAATGATATTATGTTTCAAATCAAAATTAATCAAAATTTGCTCTTCTTAAATCAAGAGAGCAGACAAAGTGGTAAGGTTAGGGATATCTTGCTCTATTTGATACTTAGAATTCAAAATTGAAATAAAATCTATAAACTTTTCTTGAATATTTAATTGAATGATAAAATAATGCAATTGATATTGAATCAAATTATAGTTAAATCCATCTAACTGAGCTTTGATGTTATTAATTTTAGCAAGAAAATTCACCATCTTTTCATCACCTTCATATATGAACGCAGTAATTCAATGATTAACTTAATAATTTTTGAGAGGCGAGTGCCCTCGTGCATAGATTCAAGGATTTTCTGAGCATCTCTAGGAGACTCTTGATTATGAATGTGGAGAAAGAATTCATCATTAACACTCTTCAAGATAATGGACATAGCTTCTTGCGATTTTTATTAAAATGCCTTGAGAAGCTCAGGGGTCACATATCATCTAGAAGGGTTTTTTTAGTATCAAAAAAAATATTTCATAGCTTTCAAGCCATGAATTCTACTTTAATATAGATTTTCTAAATATTATAGATATTTCTATTAAGCATTTGTGATTTATCTAAAACAAAATTACCTGAAACCATAGATTCCCTTTAAGAATGATAATAAACAAATACTTAAAATGAATCATTTTTAGTGTGAATTTTAACTTTATTTAAAAGTAAAAATATATTGCAAGTTAAACATACAATAATTATTCAATTAAATGCTAGACAAAGTAATAAAATTGTAAAATATTGTGACAAAATAAGGTGTCACAAAAATACATTAATATAAGTACAATTGTTAAAAATAAATTAATGAGTTTTTAAATTATTTTCTAAAATAAAGTGAATCAAACATGCAATTATACTTAATTACATAATTTAGATATCAAATAATGTAAAAAATTAAATTAGAGTTGTACTAAAATAGGTATCGAAAGAGTCATACTCAGAACAACCATCTAGACACTATTATTAAAAAAGTTATACAATTAATAATAAGAGGATTAAAAATAAAAAATTCACCACGTAGATGTGTCCATAAGGTGCCAAAACCTAAGGATCAACTAGTTACATGAATATGCTTACCAAAACATTCAATAGGTCAAACTTCAAACAAAAGTTAATAGGTTAACTAGGGTTTTGAATGCATGAAAAAAGTTTATATGCAAACTAAAAAATAGAATTCAATTTAAATTAAAATAAAAAAACTGATTTGATCAAGTAAAAAAAATTGAATTTAGGGGGTTTTGAACTTGGAACCTCCTTAGTTACATGTTTTTAGTAAAATTAATACCACTAACCCTTCTAGAAGCTTTTATAAAAATTTACATGCACATTATTATATTTTATTTTTATCTATTTTTTTGAATCAAAATATATAAATATAAATTAATATATACATGTAATTTTCAAAAGGTAAAATCAAATTAAATATTTTAACATCTAGATTAAAAAGCTAATTTAGAGGTGGGTCCCTTTTCATGTTGCATGCAATTTTTTTAAAAATAAATAAATAATTTTTTAAATAATTAATATAGCTATGTATAACATATTTACATACCTATAGCATGTTCTAGGTAGAAGTATGGCATTGTAGCAATAATAGTGGAATTCATAGAAGAATATTTAGACTATTACAAGGCTTGAAACTTTGCCAATCCTCCTAAAAACTTGAGATGAAGCAGATTGAACCCTCAAAACAAATTTTTTGACATAGAATTCATTATTTTAAAATTTCCAAGCTGAACTATGGCACCCCAGGCATATAAAAAAATATTTCTCCTTGAGGAAGCCTTTAGACGCTCTATAAATGCTTCCAAGAGGCTTATAGATAAGATATAACTTCTTACAACAACAACCAAGCTAAAAAAGAACTAAAAATAATTAATTTTTAAATTTCCTCAAGCACCCAGGCCATACAAGTGCATTAAAGTGCTCAGACAAATTTCTAGGAGCAAAATGAAAGCTTCTCAGGCTCCACAGAGGATTTGTTTGGCAATGTAATTAGTGATCAAGGTATTAATGACACATAACTAGCCTTAAGAACCTTGGAAATAATATTTTTATATTTCTTTAGGTGAAATGGCCATACAAGTGCTCAAGATTTGAAAAATAAAACTTTTGAATACATTAAAATATCAACTATTGATATTTAATTCAATACAATATGATTTCCAATCATATCCATTCACCAGGCTTTAGAACCATGATACAATTCATGTATACAATAACAATGTATAGATAGAATCTAGGATGAATAAATAATGAGCAAAGTATAATAAATGAAGCACACAAATAAATGAACTAGTACACAGGAATTATTATGGGAAAACTTCAAAGAGATAAAAAACATACTAATGTGATATTCATATATTTAAGAAGACAAATCATCAACTCATAAACTCCTCTTTCTCACTAATTTAATAGACTTAACAAAACTCTTTTTTCATGCATAATTCATGATTCATAATATATTATTTTCACACACATAAAAAATAGGGGTAAAACCCTATTTATAGTGAAATTTGAAGGGATGTGATTGTTGTAAATAATGGGTCTACCCATCTTAATAACATTTTAAATTACTGATAATAATAAACAAGTATGTTTTATTTTTATCGACAAGTAATTTTTTTAAATTATTCATAGGAGGTTGTTAACTCGTGTTAATAAATAAATCATTATTATTTAATTACTTAAAATGTACTAAGGGTCTTATAATTTCACCACTTAGACATTAAATGTTCTAACATGACTGACAATTTTTTTAAAATGATGTCATATCTATTAGATGCAGTATTGGGACAATCCACAAAGCTCATGGAGAACTATGGAAACTTCTACAAAATATGTGCATAACAAAATCTATGAGGAATATTATTTCCTATTTGTCTATAGATTTAGAAATAAAATTACTAGAATTTGTGAGGAGATTTATCCTCATGTATATCAAGTTAATCATGGCATGTAGATGCCTAGAATGTATGAGAATTTAAGAAGGAACATAGATAAAATGGGAGATTACTAGTACTATATAGAATATACCATAATAAAAATTTAGGGAATAAGGGCACCCTATCCATTTTTACCACGCCACATCCTAAACAAGGTGTATGAATGAGATATTGAACACTCACTCAAAACTTAGGCTTACTACTACAAACCCCCCCTAAGAATCGATCAAATTTAGTTTTTAGTGAGGGCACACTTCAATTAGGTGGGAAAGGTCAAATACCTTTATAATTTAAAGGTGGCCCAATTTAGTGAATGAGACCCCAAGGGAAAAACTAAGAATTATTTTCAACTCCTTAAGAATTAAAAGGGGGTGACCATTAGATATGGTCACCAAGAGTACGAACATGATGCTATATTTTTGAACACATAATATGATTCTGAAGTCTGGACCCACATGAAAAACAAACAAATGTCAATGATTGTTGCCCAAGCCATTCAATATGACTCATAAATTACCAAAGAGAAGGAAATTGGGATGGTAATTCAAAAAAAAGTGCATAGAGGCATCAATGGTCTCTGACATAACCACATGATCCAACACAATAGGACCAACCTCCCTCTCCTATAGGAGAGACTAATCTATTAGAGGGAGATCCCATAAATCAAATGGAGGGAAACCTCTAGATTAGGAAGGATATTCTTATAGGTATTCCTATTCTTCAATTAGCCTCCACCCATTTATATTCTACTACTAATTTTCCACCTAACATTCTAAGGCCACCACTCTCTATTTCAATTGATTCTTCTATTCTTCAACATCAACCCAAATAATAGCTCCAAAGAAGAGTGTCTATTTTGAGAATATGGTTTCATTTTCTATTTATTTCCAAAAGGGACACCAATACCTCCAAAATATTCAACTCAACTAGAACTATAATTACCAAAATCTACACATGTACATTCTACCATAATGATAGTTGTGTAAACCCCATGCTTGACCAAATATGTGGCTAGAGTCACCCCTTAAAGGGAAAAATTAGGATGGCAAAGAATTATTCATCCACCTTTCCAATTTGTTATTCAAGTAAGTGCTTTATTAACACCTCCATTAATAATTCCACATCCAATAATTACCCCATCCTCTACCTTCAAAGACCCAAACCAACCTAATTAAGAAGGGGAACTTATTGTGCCCTAATGGGTCAAAGAATTACAAGGTGGAAAAGATGAAAGACAACACTTGGTCCTCACCAAGATTTCCATAGTCTCAACCTAATTTGATAAACAAAGTGGCATAATTTAAATGGTAAGAAAGAGGAAAATAGTGAACACAAATACAAGGGATGAGATAGAGTTTGAACAAAGAGAAAATTTGTTTCCCTTAGAAAAAAGGCCAAAAAGAATCTGAATGAACCTAAAAAATATGCATTTTTCTTTTTCTTTTTTGGATTCAGCCGAGGGGATATGAAGGAGATATATAGGAGTAATAAGGAATAACAATAACAACTGCTACAAAGATAGATTATCCATGCCACTAAAAAAATATGGATAGTGTTTAGAGTGTAGCCACAAGGATATATAACATTTTGAATAATATTCGAGTCTTTAGGGGGAGATTCAACATAATAGGGTGAAGGTGATAAAACTATATTACCAATTAAAGGAGTTTGATAAAAGGCTTACTTTCTTGGTTTAGTATGCAATAAGTAGTGCATTTAATCATCTGAATTTGATGTCTATCTAAGATATTGCATGGGCCTTAAGTTATGTAATTACAAAAAATGATGGTGCTATTAACTAGCACACAAAGATGAAAGTTTTGATAGGATTTTTTTCAAGTCATGATAATGAGGCCTTAGAAATATTAAGAAATATTAGGGCCATAGATGTGATAGCCTCTACTAGATAATTAATGAATAAGCCCAATTTTGAAACACTCCTTAAAGTACCTATAGATAGCTTTAAGGATGAAGTTTGAAGAACCATATACAAGACTAATGATGAGATACTATGATTAATAACTTTTTTTAGAGATAGAGTGACTAAGTGTAGACACTAAATTTTAATCACTTTTGTGTCTAAATTGTAATTGATGCTAATTTTCACAATCAAAATGTAGATTTAATTGGAAACCATTTTCATTCTAATTTATTTGCATGTTTGACATGTACATCTTAAATTACATTGGGACATACCTAATTATGGCAATGCACCATGCTAATTATTCTATGTTTCCAACAACCTTTCAAAATCAACATTCCCTTCACAAAGCATCTCATTATCTTATTAAATTAAATCCAAATAAATTAAAAATGAGACAATAAATACTCCTTTTAATTAATTAATTCCATAATTGGAATACACATATCATGAATATTTGAAATTCAATAAATTTAATTATCATCCTCATCCTCCAACTTTCCAACTTGGAAAGTACATCAAGCTAAGAGACAAATATGTGGAAAGACACTTTACTTCCCACTCACATGGGTGGGAGACAAAGTCATGCCCTTCACATGGCCTCTTTGTTTTCCTTTGTTGATCTCCTAACTGAGATTAATGGACCGCAAACCTTTCATCCTCTTCTATTGATCTCCCAAATGAGATCAATGGCTCGAAACAATTCAACTTTACTATAAATAAAGGGGTTATCCTCTATCTTTAGCAAACTTATTCATCCTAGTCTTACTATCCTAAAATCTCTCTAGTAAGATCCCATATTACAAGGTTATTATGCCAAAATATCCTTAGAAGATTCAACCTTATTTTATCAATTTACAAGCCACAACAAAGGCATAACATTTTTAGTGACAAATAGAGATACCATCCACTTTGAATTGACATTGATGAAGACTCTCTTATTCACATGCTAAGAAAAATCATGTTTAAAAAACTAAAAAGCAAAGGAGTCTCTTAAGGAAGGTATAACACTTCCATATCTTTCATTTAAATCCCCTTTGTTTTATTATTTTCTCATTCTTAGTGAATAGGCTTAAGGTGTTTATTTTTTATTTATATCACTAGAAATATTACTAACCCTCTCTAGATTCCTGTTTACACTAAGGTTGAATCCATTGGAGCATAATTTAAGGGATTAAAAGTAAGTCATACAAGGTTTATGGCTGAAGCCATCAAAATATTTAATCCTTCCTTGCTAAAATTTGATATTATCAATAAAGATTTTGAAAAAACACACATTATTTGAGAAACTTAAAGCCAAAAATGGAATGTCAGGGTCATTACCAAAAATAATGTCTACTAAAAGTGTTGCCACATCATCATAAGGTCTCCAATTTTCTAGATATGTAGTAATGCATACTCCAACAGAGTTAACTTTGATCCCTCAAGGGGCTATAATGGCTACTTTTATTTCTATAGCTATCATGTAACCATCCTCTTCTTATGATAGTGCCACATTAGAACCACCTTAAGTATGTATACATATTTTCATGTTTAAATTAAATTGGAATTGATGGTTCTAAATTTATTCAACACACACACACACACACACACACACACACACACACACACACACACACACACACACACACACACACACACACACACACACACAGTGTGTGTGTGTGTGTGTGTGTGTGTGTGTGTGTGTGTATTTTGGTTGATAAATCCTATTTTTGTATACACTTTTGCACATGCATACTCTTCATGATTTTGGGACATAATTCTATTATTATAAATGTAAATTTAGACTTTGTTTAGAGGATGAGGTGTCCCCTCCTCAAGCCTATATATTTTATCCTCCAAATCCCAAAGGGAGGAAAATTTTGGCTATTAATATTAATAATAAATTCTATGAATTGTTTTATAATTGGTCTTGATGTACAAATCTTGTAAGAAATTCTATCAAACTAGTATCTTAGACTTTTGGTTATGCATTATTATTCTTCTAATATAATTATTCATATTATGCTATCATTAATTTAAATGATTTTGTGTAATAATCATAATCTCCCTTTGTAGGTGTGTAACTATAATTTCACAAATGCATTGACCTTTGATTATATATGCTAAAGTTCAATGTATTTTATAGCCTAAAAAAATATTGGTTCTTGATTTCTTGTCCAACATTTAGTGCAAGAGCCAACTTAGAAAGGTTTCATCTTGTTTGATCTAAAAACCTTCTTTCTTGCCCTACCTTTCATTCTTTTTTGAGTTTTATTTTGATCATTCCCACCTTAGGTTAAATTTAACATCAATCCATCCATCTCAACTAGATTTGGATTCATATCATATCCAAACAATCTGAGGTAAACGACTAATCTACTCCCCACTATTCCACCAATAGGTTATTTACAAAATATAATACCTTACAATTCATGCCATGGAGTGAATAGTTTTCATTGATCCTAAAATGTTAGAGGCTACCTCGTAAGTTTTCCTAGTGTGAATAAAACCCATATCAACATGAATTTATCTGGCACTAGAAGGAGGGCCCTTTTATTTTTTTGAAAGATATCACTTGAGTTGTACTAGATATACCCAAAAGATTGACAGGATCTACCTCAGATACTAACTTCTTATACCCATATTTGGAAATCTATAGGAAATTTAGGTCAAATAAAGGTGTTCTTGAGAGGACCCTGAGCCCAATCATATTCCATAAATAGACAACCCCATCTTAATTTATGCTCAATGGCCCAAGCTTGGATAACTGGTTTAACTATTGTTATCCCTAGAGACATGCATGATCTGTCTAAAAACACTGAGAAGTATCTTCCTTCCTTCTCTCCTTTAGGAGTTTATACTAACAAATAACATGTAAATGATTTCAAAACTAATCAATGGAAACTTAATTTAGTCCATGAAGATGTGGCATCCATGAAGATGTGGCATGTAAACTCTTTCCCTTCACATTAAAAGATATTTATTATGACTGGTTCCTCAATATCTTAGAATATTTTGATCTTATCTTATAATCAATGTCATAACACTTTTTTAGAATAGTTTGGACAACTAGCCCAAGTGTTGTTTACAAATTTTTTGTAAGCATGAGGATAGAACTAAATGAACCAATTCAATACTTTAATGCAATATTTAAAAAAATATACAACCAACTTAAGGCTACCTATAAACCTACTAAGGCATTAGCCCTCAAAATATATAAGAATTCCCTAGACCCTATGATTTTTGTATTTCTCTATAAGGAACCTAAAATTACCTCATTGTTACTAGCCTATTATGAAGTGATTAGCATTGATAGATGATTTAATATTTAATCAGAAGTTCTGTCCCCACTTCATATTGGTCTTAATTTTCTAGCCCTCAACCCAATTCCAAATGCTAATCAGAATGTTGTGGCTTAGAATAAGAATCATGTGTACACCCAATTGTAATTTCACTCATGGTATACCTAAATAACACCTTATCTTATTAATAACAAAAAAAATTGAACTAGTCTTTGATACTAGTCAATACTGCTACTACATAAGGTATTGTTATTGATTCTACAAAAATAGAACTAGATGCTATCTAGTGAATGGTCCTTAAGCTAAGAAATGAATTCTTTATCATGTAGAAGAGAATGGGAAACGCCATGGGACATAATTATAATTATAAATTTTCATTTTAGAGGTACAACATGCCTTTTAATAGAATTAAAAATAATATAGAGCAACAACCACATAAAAAGACACCAGATATAAACATATTGGAAGCAACCCTCCATAATTGGTGTTGATTCCATATCATAACATATTATGGTGTAATATATATATATATATATATATATATATATATATATATATATATATATATATATATATATATATATATATATATATATTCACTACCTTTGATATCCTTTAGAAGGAGATGGACATATATGAATGTTATGGCTAGTTTAAAATTTAGCCATAATCACAATCTTCTATCTCTCTGGGTCCTCTCATCATAACCATGGTATTTGAGACATATGAATTCCTATTTTTAGTGGAAGATGAAAATTAACTTGAAGATAATACATATGAGATCCATGTTTTATATTAGTTCCATACTAGTAATTATAATTTGAGGAATAAACAACCTGCTACTACTTCTACACCCCTAAACAATAGTTCTCCCAATCTTATAGATCCCAAAGCCAACAATAATATACCTCCTCTAAAATGGAATGACCATTTGTAGAGTGTATAAACATAGAGTATAAGAGGGTATACTATTATTAAATACATGAAAAAGATCAAGGTTAATATCAATCTTCACCAACTATCTTATATCATCGAATAAATCAAGTTTTCAATCAAAGCATTGACTAGAAGGTCATCTACTAACAAATCAAAAGATGCACATATAAACATGGTTTTTTATAAGGACAAGGCTGAGGTATCACATTTTATATTAACCATCATAATGTTTAGAAATAATGTGCATAATTTTTTAGATGAATTAGGCACCTCAACCAATGTAATGCCCACAACTATATGCAAGAAACTAGGTTTGACCCCAAACAAGTCAAAAAGAATGGTCCTAAAGTTGTAAAGGCTTTCATCCCATGTATTATGGAGTTAAAAAATTTACACATCTAGTGTACATTAGATACATGTGTATAATAGTACATATATAATATTATCATGGACATCCTAACAACTTATGGATTGCTATTGAATCATAATTGGTCAAAGACAATTGGTACATGGTAAGTAGTTTCTCACACATGTGGCTTCCTTGGAAAGGGGTAGACAAGTAGATATGAGTAGAACAAAAACCAAATATTAAGTACTGATCATAGATTAAAACATTAATAATGAAAAGGTTGACTTTTTAGCCTAACATGTAGGTGTGTACACTTTCACTACCAATCATGAACCTCATGAATAAATTTTTTAAATTACTTCTTAGTTATGGAATCTTCATTTCATTAGAGAAATATCAAAGAAATTTTTAGGATTTGGTGTATCCCCGATTGATATAGGTAGGAAGAAATATCTAGCTACCTATATTCTATAGTTACCTTGCATAATAACTAAGTTGAGTATGAAGTTCTAATCCTTAGTCTAGAGTTCACACTTAGGTATAACATCAAGCAGTTGTAAATATTTAGTGACTCAAATTTTGTTGTTAAACATATTATAAAAAACAAAACCTACTTTAAATTCACTTAACTGAAGAATTAAAAACACCAAGCATGAGATCTAATAGAATCCTTTGAAGAATTCAACATTAGGGCCATCCTAAAGGAAGGAAACTAGATGACATATTCACTAGTATATTCAACCATCAATCTAGCACCTCTATAAGAATAAAAAATGAAAAAAATATCTATGGAGATGGTTCCATTCTCCTCCATCCCAAAAAATGTGGATAACTTCCAGGTATATGAGGATGATAAATATATTGTTTAATTTATATATAGTTATGGAGCATTTAAATCCCAAGTAATAGATGAAAAAGATGTTGAACCTATGAGCATAAAATATCTTGGAGAAGATGGTGTCTTATATTTGAAATAAAATCATATAACTATGAGGATGGTCTCCCTAGAGAGAGATTTTGATGTAGATCTACAAGCCCAAAAACAAAAACAACTCAAAGTGATAGTCTAATTTTATCAAGGAGAATCTGGGCACTAACCAACATCCCAATTATGTAAACATTGGCTTGAGTTGCACTAAAAGTGAAAAATAAAAGATGAAATATATAGTAATAGAATACAAATACATGATTTCCTAGACATATGAAGATCTGAAGGTCTTTAAACCTAGGGTTATTACACATACCATCCCACTGAAGCTAGAAACTAAACCCTTTAAGAAAAAACAAGGCCAATGAATCCAATCTTGGAACTTCTCATCTAGACAAAAGTATAAAAGATATTAGATGCTTAGATTGTATTTATAATTATGCATTCCACCTAGGTATCTGACTTATTACTAGTTAGGAAGAAAAATGGAGAGTCAAGATCTATGTTGACTTAAAAAATATAAACCAAGCATAAAAAAGGATAATTATCCTTTACCTTACATACATGAGGTAATTAAAATGGTTATTATCTTTGAGATGATGTCCTTCTTAGATGGATTCTCATGTTATAATTAGGTGCTAGTAGAAGCACAAGATATAATTAAGACTCCTTTCACCACCAAGTGGGGAATATATACATACAAAAGTATGCCTTTTGACATAATCAATGTAGGAACAACCTTCTAGTGAGCTATGTATTTCAACTTTCAAGTAATTATTGGAAAATGTATCATTATTTACATGGAATACCTAATGGTGTTTTATTAATATAGATATGATCATGTAGGCCATCTATAAAGAGTGTTTGATAAGTGTAGAAGATATGGAGTATCTCTCAATATAAAGAATAACATATTTATATTTACTAAAGGAAAAATATTAGGTCATGTCATCATTAAGGATGGGATCTCCATTGACCTAGAGAAAATCCAAGACATTTCCAAGCTAACACCTCCTAACAAAAAAAAAATGTTAAATTCTTAAGATAAACTTTATAAGGAAATTTATTTATGGATTTGCAGAGATTGTCAAGCCATTAAATGCCATGTCGAATGAAGACACCAAAATAGAATGGGAAATAAAACCCAATAAATATTTTTAATATATCAAAGTTATGATTGATTAAGCTCCACTTCTAATCAACCCACTTTTCACTAAATATTTATACCTTTATTCATTTTCCTTAGAGCACACTATAACAACTATATTCATGTAAAAGGTAGATGAGAATGAACATCTAATTGGCTTCACAAGCACCAACCTGAAAGATGCAAAGTTGAAATATTCCATGATAAATAAATAAATATATGCATTGTTTAAATATGTGAATAAATTTAAGCATTATATTATGAAGAAAAAGATGTATGCCATCATTTTAAACCCAACTTTCAAGCTCATACTTGAACAAAATGAATTAGGTGAAATACGAGATAAATGGATGGAATAATTAAAAGAGTTTTATCTTGAGATTAGGCCAACCAAGATGGTGAGAGGCTATGGAACCATCTAGCTCATGATTGAGATTGATTTGCACATTTATATTGAATAAATCAATGAGACCCAGGTGATTAACAGTGAATGGTATGTTCATATCATCCATTATTTACTCATAGGTATATGTTCCCCTAAGCTAAATAGAGAGCAAAGATAAGCTCTTAGGCTCAAATAAGCCCATTATATGATAAATAAAAGAGCACTATACCAAAAAGCTATGAAGGCATCTACTTAAAGTGTGTTTTAAAAGAATAAACTAAAGACAAATTAGACAATATACAAAGAAAGGTAATGGAAATCTCTCAGATAATGCAATAACCCATAAAAGTTTGAGGATGAGATACTACTATACTAAGATTTTCATATGCCCACAACCATGTCAGATGTTGTCATGCATGCCAGGTGTTTGAAAAAAGATAAGTAAATGCTACCATACCTCTTAAACTAGTCATTAAAGGATACACTTTTACTTAATGGGGTCTTGACTTCATTGGGGTAATAAACCCAAATTCTTTAGCATGGAATTTTTTTGTTCCAAAAATGACTAACTATTTTATTAGATGGACAAAAGTTATAGCTACTAATAAATCCAGAGCATTATATGTTATCAAATTTATAGGATAGAATATATTGAATAGGTTTAGTACTCTAACCTCCTTTGTTTGTGATAATAGTCTAGCTTTCTAATGTACTAAATTTAATGAGTGGGCCTATAACATCTAAATTACCATAAAGTTATCTTCAAATTACTATCCATAAGGGAATGGAATGGCTGAATCTACTAACAAGAATTTGATGTTAGTCATCAATAAGTCAACACAAGATAAACCAAAGTAATGACACCTGCTACTAAAGTATGCACTATGGGTAGGCAAAACAAGACAAAAAAAATCCCTCAAGGTTTCACCATTTATGTTAGTGTATGGTCAACAACTAGTTTATATATTACTCTTAAAATCATAACATACCAATTCATGCAAGAGTACATGGGGTAAGATGAAAGAATCCAATCCAAACTACTTGATAGAGTCTAGATGGAAGATACATGAATTGTAGCACTACATAGCTTTAGAAAACACCAAGATATTATCAAGAGATGGTTTGATAAGAGATCTAAGATCAAAGCTTTCAAAATTTTAAACCTAACACTTTTATGAAATAAAACACAAGAGAAAAAGGGACAACATGATAAGTTCACTCCTTTATGGGTTGATCCATATCAAATATATGAGAGTATATGTAATAATGCCTTCTACTTAAAGTACCTCCAAGGTAATGATATCACTTTTCCAGTCAATGGACAATTTTTGAAATATTATTTCATGGTAGCTCTAACTAGAGATGTTTTTGAATGATTGTAAGTGAAGATGTAAACTCAGGAGTAGAATTAATTTCCTACTTTCTTGAATATTTCCTTTTTTATAGAATAGGTTAATCTTTCCTATTTTCCTAGATTAGTGTTCCTTACTTTATATATATTTTTTTGAGAAGATTAGTTTTTATACTTTATAGAATAGTGTTCTTAAAATTGTAGAATAAACCAATTGATTTCCTATAATGGAATTATAAAAGACTTATAAAAAATAAGGGGACAATATAAAAGGAAACACCATTGGTATTCACCAAGATTTGTTCTGATAATGTGAATTTCTAGGATTGAGGTGTGTATGAATAAATTAAGTTCTTATTATAATGAGTCAATTTTATATACCTTTGGGATATAATCTGATATACTCATGAAAATTTTAGAAATACTTTCCATTTCCAAAGATCAATTTCACTATGGCATGATAAAAACTTAGATGGGAGATAATAAATAAAGAAATAGATGCACACTGGTAGGGATGTATTAATTAAAATATGTTTTATTATAGATAAACCCTACTAATGGTGATTCCCAACCCTCCTATTTATGTTTAAAAAATAAAAAATAAAAAAAATTATTATGCAAACTTATAGAAAATGGGAGATTAAAGTAATCTCTACCAGGGCTATGGATGCCTAGATGACAATAGAGAAAGGCTTAAAGTGAAATTAGAGGTATTTATATTGGGGATGTGGACATAGTCATTTGGTAGAAAATAAATGCCCAGAGTTCCCTTACTGTTTAGTTACAAAATTTGAAGTTAAGATGAAATCTAGAGTGTTTATCTAGGACTTTGTTAAAACTCTCATATTAAAGGAAAAATAAATTTCACAAAATCATAGACATAGATCTTAGGAATGAAAGGGGTTAGTATGTTTCATGGAGAAGGAGGATTATTTTTTTAGGACTAGTTTACTCATTCTTTTATTGTTAGAGCTGAAATTTTATTATGATGCATTACCAAGATTCTAGATTCTCAAATACTCAGGAGTATTTACCTATTGTGTCATCATTTGATGTGTCCTAACACACACACACACACATTTTATTAATTCAAATAGGGACCCACTGTATTTTGAATATACTTATTTAATGTTTTATAAGCCTTAGATATCCATTATATTAGTTTTAATATGCATAGGTCTAAGGTTGTCCTCAATGTCAAAATTTACATAATTTTAAATTATGAAAATCAAATCTTGGGCATCAATTATGATTCATTTTAAACCTTGAACTTTCATAATTTTTTTTAGGAAAATGAATTTATGCTTTTCATGGACTAAAAAAGGCTAATGTGCCATGACGTAGTGTTTTTTGAATTTTTTATGTTTGCAAGACTATTTTGTAAATACTTATGAACTATTTACATTTGGAACCCACTATCATTATGTTCCATGAAGTTCTTAAAGATATAATATTGGGACAAGTTGAAATATCATGTTACTCAAAGCCCTTCATACCTAATCCTAAGTATTTCAAATTTCTAGGATAAATGTCATTATCATGTTGTTCAAAATGCACCATAATTTAATAAAATATCTATACCTTATCGATAGTCGAGTTACTATAGGTTGTTTATGTAGTAATACTACATTAAATAGGACAAATTTGGTTATATATAAAATTATAAGTCATCCAAGTTCCTAGAGCCTTGAGATAATGCCATGTGCTAAAATCCCATAGAACTCAGAAGATCAAAATAAAGCCTAATGGCCCCATGTCCTTGTAAAATAAGTACATGAGTCTTTGAGATCTAAAGTTTTGATAGTTGGTAAAATTTTGTTAACCTAGAGCTTCAAAAGGGAGATATAAAATTAATGGCCCGATGGCCCTGTGGTCTCAAGTATTTAAGCCTCCAAGTATCCACAACTTTGAGATCATGACACATGTTAACATACCAATACCCAGATCCCTCTCAGAGGAGTACATCGTTAAAATTTCAAACAACCATGGTTTTGAGTCTTTGATTTCTTCAGGGCTCAAGATTACCCCACATGGATCAATTCCATTAACTTGTAGACCTAGAGTATATAAAGCAAGATCATAAGTCGGAGGACCCTGGATGAAAGAGAAATAGAAAATTGTCTTGATCAAAGAGATATATGGATAAATTACACATAAATTAGTTTGAACGTTAAACAAAAGATGGTAAGTGAAAGATTGATACTTTTATTAAAGGGACGATTAGACACACATGAATTGATGAAAAGTTGCCATTTAGGAGATAAAAAATCTACCAATGCTGACTAATAGATTTAAATCCAAATGAGAAAAATATCAAAATGTTGTTATGAATATTGATGTCTAAAAAATTATGAATTCAAGGCATATGCTTTGGAAATATATGTGAAATCTAAATAAATACAAGTCACTTTATCATTAATCAAACTTTGCAATTTTGAGCTCCCAAGTGACCCAAAAACCTTATTTTTTTTTAGTGAATTTATAGGAGTGCTCAAATAGTTTTTAAAGGAAATATATAGTCTTAGATTATTGAAATGGAATCTCAAATACCATCATACATCCAATCCCCTTATACATATTCCATTACTAGAAACACTGAATAAACAAGAATTATATTCGACAAAAGTGCCTTGGATTTCAATTTTCCCTACTATTAGGACATCTAGAATGTGATGGAATTTAAAACACCATAGTACTCATAAGATCATCTATCTTATGAGGATAAACAATACATTAACAACTTGATTCCAATAAAAACCATGGGGATACATAATGTGGTTTTGAAACTAGAGGTAATGCCTTATATCAATTTGATTTATGATTTTTTCTTTAATGGTAATCACTATGGGGACTTTTTCATATTATAAAAGGAAAAAATGTAATTGCATATGTGTCTAGATGGGCATTTGAGAAATTGAAACAATGGCTAGTGAAAGGTTAGAGGTTGAACCACAAGGGAGACATTTCTTTCAATAACACAATAAAATTTAGGCTTGGTATTATAATAACCATGGCCATTATAAAAATATTGTATGGCTTTGATAACATTACTTATGTGTAGGTGGAATGGATCCCATTATTGGAAATTATCACAACTTCCAAAAAAAATGTAGCCCTAGGTGAGATTATCAATGTTAGATTAAAGGTAAAAATGTTTAGACATGAATAAAGGATAGTGGTAGATATTTTTACATGATGTCATATCTATTGGATGAAGTCATTGGGACACTCCATAGAGATCATGAAAAACTATGGAAAATATCTACAAAATATGTGTATAATATAATCTATGAGGATATTCTTTCTTGTTTGTCTATAGATTTAGAAATGAAATTAACAAAATTTATGAGTAAAGTTATCAAGTCCACCAAGATATTCATGGCATTGAGATGCACATAAAATTTAATAATTTGAGAAGGATCATAAACAAAATAGGAGATTATTATTACTATCTAGATTTTACCATTATAAAAATTAAAGGAACAAGGGCACCCCCTCTATTTTTACCATGCCACATCCTAAACAAGGTGGCTGAACAAGATATTTCCCTTTAGTTATACAATAGTGTAAATGAGTATATTGGACTCAAACATCATGCTTATTACTAGAAAACCCCCTAAGCATCAAATAACTTTAGTTTGTAGTGAGGGTACACTTCAATCAGGTGGAAAAGGTAAGATCACATTATAATTTAAATGTGGATCAATTTAGAGATTGGGATCCCAAGGAAAAAACTATAAACTATATTCAAATTCTCAAGGAAAAAAAGGGGTGACTAGTATATGTGGTCACCAAGAGTATGAATATGATTCTATATTTTTAAATGTATTAGATGATTCTAAAGTCTAGACCTGCATGAGGGACAAACAAATTCTAATGACTATTTTCTATGCCATTTAGTATGACCTATAAATTACCAAAGAGTAGGAAATTAATATGGTAAAGAAGTTATAAAGGGCATATAGTCATCAATGGCATCCAACATAACCACATGATCTATCATAATAGGATCAACCTCCTTCTCCTACAGAAGGAGAGACTAATCTATTAAAGAGAGAGTCCAATAGTCAAAGGGAAAAAAATATCTAAATTAGGAAGGAGATTCTCAAAGGTCTTCCTTGTCCTAAGATAGACTTTACCCCTTCAAATATTAATACCATGGGAAAAACCACTATAGTAGAGAGGAATACACCTAAAGATAGACAAATGAGCACATTCTCTTAGGCACCTTTCCCTCCATTTACAATATCTACATAAGTTAATCTCCCAGAGTTATATAAAGTTCTTTATCATCTCTCCCATCTAATTCTTCATCCCCCCAAGCACCTAAAATACATCCATATCCATCCATCACCACCAGTGAGATGATATCTCCTCAAATACTCCCTCTTATACCAGTCTCCTCTCCATTGACTCTTGCCTTTAACACTATTGTTCCACTTCCCATTCCTTCACCATCACCTATAGTGGTGGTCCATACTAATGTGGTTTCTTCATTGGTTTCACCTTCTCCCTCACCTCATATGCCCCCCATATTCACCTACCAAATGAAATCAAGAGTCATCCCATCCTCTTCCAAAGTCCAACAACTAGAGAAAAGGTCATCATTGGGTCTTACTACTCCAAGAGGATTCCTTGATGATAAAATAAACAAATAAGGACATGGACATGTAATATCACTAGTGGATTATCCTATGGATAAAGAGGAAGGAAATAAAAAAATAATGAAAGGACCTAATTTAGCATCAATCTGCACCTTTGGAGAGGGTTCTTTAATCCCTTTCTAATAGATCTATAATATTGGGACAACCCTAGGCTATGGGTAACCTATGGTGGGGTTGAACCTCTGGAGAAGGCTGGATTCCTCTTGATGCTCACATAAACTAATAATTAAAAAGGGAAAAGGGTTAGAAGGGGTAAAAGGGGCTCCTAAGAAGGAAAAAGGCGATACACCAAATGAAATGGGAAACTCCCATAAGCTTGAACCCACACTAGATCTACAGAAGACAATGCTGGCTCACACAACCTTAAAATCTAACTGATTGCATATGTGTTTCATACAAGAGGCTCATGAAGTAATGAATGCAAACAAAGAGGAGTTATAAGACTCACTAAGAGATCACATTAATGGTTAAAGAACACTAATATATACCTGTAAATAGCTTGAAAACACCCTAAACAAGGTCAAAAAGGAGGATAATGGATGAGGAAGACTCTCCTTCACACAATGCCTTCATGCACAATGCACCAAACATAGACCCAAGGTAGGAGATAGGTAAAGAAATTATTATATTAAATCAAGAGGTATCTCTTAAAAATTCTCAATAGGGTTTAGTCTAATAAAGTTGAGCATATTTGCAATATCTCAAAAAATATCCCTCTCCTAGAAAGATCAAAATTCTAAAATCTGAGAACCCTTACAATGGATAAGAAAATGGGAGATATAAGAGAAGGGAGAGAGAGAAGAGGGAGTATACATAAATTAATGAGATATCACCTTTAAATTCATGTTCCACCATCCTTTTGTCTAATCAAGACTTGTCCATCATCATAAGATAAACTAATTTGCTCTAATAGTTTTCAATTTCTTCTTATTGGTTGAGAGATCTATACTAGAAGATAAGGGTCTACTTGTAGATGATGATTCATGATACTTTCAAGGATAAAATATCTCCAAAGGCTCTAATTAGCATTAAATTCTTAACCATGATCTCCAATTCCTACTTCCCTTTATATCTATCCTCCATATCACCTTCCACTTGCTTTCACATAAGGACAAAGTCTCATACCTTAAACCTGACAGAGTCATGCCATGTTTGTTATAGGTGGTTGTATGTTCATATTTAACTATGATTGTTTGAGTATCATATTTACACCTTAGTTTTACCTTTACTACAAATTTTGAACATTAATCTACTATATACTAAAAACCAATCTCTTTTATTGGTGTTTAGATAGTCAATATATCCACATAGACATATCTATATAGTTTAAACAACTAGTAGCCCACCTTAATCTATATTAAGCTCAAAAGACCTATTATATCTCTACTTTGAAAATTGAACTTGGGTCTAAATATATATTGAAAACTAATCCTATTATTGGTTTTCCTATAGTCAACATATAGATGCAACTCCTACTCGATGCCTGGTCCTTTTTTTGATAAGTTGCTAACACTTGACCTATATTAGGTATAAAAGACTTATTATGAATTTATGGAGCTTTAATGGCAACCTTAAATACTATAATATATATTTTGGTTCATCCTATATTGTTCTCAAGCTCAGTCCCTTTGTATTTGCTTTGCCCAGGTCAAAACCTACTTTTTTTGACCTTCATAAAAAATGTCCTAGGCTCATCCTTTCTTATTGGTTGTCGATTATAAAATCAAATTATTGACCTATTGACCCATATTTCATGATAATATCTAGATTTATGATTGAACATGAGCCCTTGTTCTTGCTAGGACCCACCATTTAAACTCAAACAACTAATTCATGAAGCTTAAAATTGACATATGTGTGCCTATTTTTGACATTTATGTGAATGTATTTGATGTCCACATGATCGTCACAATTTTTAAAAAAATGGTTTTTTATATATCTTAAATTTTATGTCTATTCACCTATCATTGACATCTAGAGCTCTTCACAATTTTAAATCCAATTATTTTTTGCTATGGCTTGATTTTGACGTTCGTGTGATTGTCTTCATCTGCTTGTTTAATTTTGAAGGCTTATATATAGAAGCAAGAAAAACCATGAAGGCACTAAATTTTTAGGGTATTATATTGAATTTAAGATCAACATTTACATGTGGTCCTTTGGTTCTAGCATGGTAGTATAAATGTAAAGCATGGATAATTCATGCAATTAAAAAGTGTTTGTTGTTTTGATTTATTTGAATATTTTTATATTTGAAATGTTATATTGTTTTTGGTATTTTGAAATAAGATATGTATAAGTAGGTATAAAATAAACTATGTACAAGAAAGACTAAGAAGAAATGATACTAACTGATGAGTCTCATAAGAGATTCCATATCATGATGTCCTATATCAAGGAGAGGGATCATGCATGATTGTGAAGTATAATAGAAGGACTGAGACAGTGACTCTAAAAGTTATATTTGATATGAGTGCTATAAAATATCTATAGTGGAAACTAATTGTGGGGTCCCCCTTTAGCTCTAAGAAATGGACACAACTATGGGACTCTTAGGGACCCATCTGGTAGTAGAAAAAGATCTCTTAAAATTTGTTCTATGTGTAGAGGTATGAGACCTTAATGATGTTGCTTTGGGTGTGAATAATGTATCTAGAAACTATCTAGAGTTTTGAAACTATCATTGATGTAGTGGTTGGTCTAAGAGAGGTTTTTGTGGAAGTATATGAACTCTTTGTGCTAATGAGGGAGGCCTCTATTATGTTTGAATCTCAACTAGAGGAATAACTATTACTAGCGGAGGAGCTAAAAATAGTGAATATAAAGTAGGAGATGGCTCTAAAGTGGGGAGTGGTAACTCATACAGAACTCCACCAGCTATAACAACCTAATTGGTGTGAATGTATTTCATGTATCTATGAACTGTATAAGGTACTACACAAAGTTTCTAGATCCATGGTCAACCAAGCAACATGTCAAAGACTCTTGCACTGGGAACAATAGTAAATGGTGTGACCATATGTGCTGGACCAACCTATAAAGGAAGTACAATCTCACCTAATGAAATCTATATATGCCCACTGAATCCACTGATAACTATGTTCGTCAGGATGATATCTTACTCTAAATATCCTAAATACTGAAGTAATGTCATAGTGCACATATTCACATTGGATCCATTATCTATGAGAACACTATACATGGGATGATGATCAATGTAGGCTCTGATAAAGAGTGTATAGTAATCTAAATCATTCTCAACTTCTTCCTACTCTAATAAAGAGATCAAAATTCTAGCTAGAAATTTGCAATTATACACACCAATCATGTTTCTCAAAGGATGTGACTCAACTGAAGGTGTCTGGTATGTAGCTGGTGGAGGGTGTACATGATATGCATGGTGAACCCCTGATGTGCCCCATGTCTCTTGTTTATAATGCTATGGCAAAGGATCTAAGAAATTTTTTAGATCCTTGTCTTGTGTTTATTTTTCCTGAGGAGACTCAACTAGAGTGCAAAGATCAATAAGGTTACCATCTATCAAGTCTTGTATCTTGTATCACAAAGTGATTCAGTTATTCATTGTGTGTCTTGGTGCCCTATGAAAATCCATGAATGCATTTTGATCATATCCATGTGGAAGAGGCTTTTTCATATCAACTTCTTGAATAGGAGGGAGAGATAGAACATTGCATTCCAATAGCTGTTGTAAGACTTTGGTTGGAGATACTAGTATATTGGTACAGGCTCACTAAGGAAGTGATGATAAAACCACTCACTAAGGGGGATTTAAATCCACATTAATTGTAGGTTGATTTTGACTTTTGATATAATTAACCTTTACTTTGTATGGGACTTTATTATTACTCTTGTTTGTTGTTTCTGATATGCTTGTGTTCTTGAGTTTGCCCATTGAAAGTACTTTAACTTCCTTTTCTTTTTGTGTATGACATAACTCAGTGAAGGAAGAATTTTTTTTGAACATTATTGACTAATACAAATTTTTAAAAAGACTTTGTTTGAAGAGATCTTGTAATTTTTGATCAACCATGGGGCTTGTCATTTTAGCTAAGATAATCTTATATCTAAGAACATAATCTGTGAGATGCTCATTTGACATTTGTTTTTTTTATGTAACTTGGACATAAGAAACATTGTCACATATTTTAATGCTAAAATGAGCTAGGAACATGTTAGCTAAAAGATTGAATGCTTTGATCGACTAATTTGGTAGATTATAGAACCATTATAGAGCATAATCCTTTAAACTTCATGGAAATAGTTTGGTTAGTAACCAGTCATTTAGCACATAGTCCAAGCATGTTGTGTTAAAAAGTTTCAAATTTGTCTCTGGGTCATCCTTACCATCATATAAAGTGATATTGGGTTGAACAAAATTTGGTGGCAAGGGTGTAGAAGCAATATGGCGTGCCTATGGTGTATGAAGTAGAGCAAAAGAGTCCAAATCTTGTGTTGGTCTATAGGAACCTTGCTCAAGATGTAACACCTTGGATTGAAGAGATTTAATCTCTTACACAAGGGTAGCCACATCAAGAGGCGAAGATGTACTAGCCATAACTAGTGGTACCACATAGGAAGGTTGGGATGCTATAGGGTGTTGTTGAGACATAGTTGCCTCCCATAGTGTCATTTGTAATTGGTTGTTATGTGGTTTGAGAGGATTGACCATTGTTTGATTTTTTAATTCTTCTTATAGTATTTTAAACATATCATCTTGAATATTAGGTTTTTTAGTTAAAAGGTCTTGAAGTTCCCTCTTATTAATTTAGTTAAAGTTGGTAAATTGGGCCATTGTTAAAGTAGGAAAACAAAGTGAAAGTAGATTGAATTTTTTTCAATAAGTTGTAATAAGAAAAATATGATGGAAAGAAAGTACTGAATAAAGGAAATGTAAAGTCTTAAAAACAATAAACTAAAATATACATAAAAAGGATACAAATCTCACTAACATGTAAGGTGATACCTCCAAAAACATAAGGACCTAGTATATTCTAATAGGGTTTGAAAGAAATGAATTTTAAAATTATTACGGTGAATTTTAAAAATTAAATGAGAAATTATGATTTATATATGTAGGAAAAATTAGAAGAATATTGATGAAATTAGCAAGGAATCTCCTAAAGTTTCTAAGGTTTTTGTGCATAAATGAAGTAAGTCAGGTTTACCAAATGATTTAAATTATTTTAAGAATAATAGAGTTTTATTCAAATTTTAGTTAAGGGTCTAGATTAATAAATCAATATAGAATATAGCAATAAATACAGTCTTGATTTATGCAACTGTTTATCTTTTTCACCTTTCTAAAAATAGCAATAAATAAGAAGAAATATAACTTAGCTAGAAAATAGACTGACATGGCTGATATAGAGGTTGAAAATGATTGTGTATAACTGAAAAGGTGTCATAAAGCTGAATCTAGCTTTCGTTGGGAGAAAGGATAGGAGCACTAAAAAGTGGATGCTTTGGTGTCTAGTGCTATTATCTATTCCTTCCACTATTGTCCAAATTGATCACAGAGACCTAAAACTTTTTGGGTAGTTACACTGTGCTTGTGTGAGTGTGTATGTGAAAAATTGAGTGTTGGTCATTGATAAAACTCATTGTGGAGCTGATTTTGTATTCAAAATCTAACCCTCTATCATGCTTTGATAAAATGACATTTGAGTCACTTGAGAAAGAGGGGGTTAGTGTGAAAGATGTATTGAATATGCATTCCACACCCCTTGTTTGGACACACTACCTACATACCAATACTTTAAAGAGGGATCAATCCATATGTAGTTCTCCCACCTAGTGTGCTTTGTGCAATAGTGTAATGCGGATGTAAATGCCAAATTAATAGTGTTTAATGTGGCTAGGGACTAGTATAAGGATTTGAGTATGTTTTCAATTGTGTTGGGTGACTATGTGCAAAGAATAGGGAAGTCTGTCGTAGTGTTTTATTTGTATTCTTACTTGCTTTGTAAGTTTGGTCACCTCCTTTGTAAATGAGCTTTGAGTGGGATTTTATAAGGAACAATTGGTCATGGGTAAGATGTATTCATGTTAGGCTGACCTAATTAAGGATAAGGATTGGATGACAATGACTGTTGGGGCTCAAAGTGCAAATGGACAAGACCACCAAAAATGGGACACTTCTCTATGGGGTGATATAGCATAAATGGGGTGGTCCTATCCTATAGGATTGGGATCTAGGGCACAATATTGGCATGGGGAATACTATCTAGTTGAGGTGGAATGAGGATTTAGAAGGTTTTAGATGACTGGTAATGAGTAAAATGGTGTCTAAAAGGGTCACAAGAGCATGCAAAAAGGAATTATGGATGGGGTGTCGCAAGCCACAATCAAAATACCAATTTAGACATTTTATATGATTACACTTAGCCATAAATAGGCAAGTCAAATCAACTAGTTTAAAGAAAAAAAAATCATGAATAGTACAAGCATAAAAAGCCATACACTAAATGACAAAAAAGAACCAAAATATGGCACCACATACCTCACTTAAGGTATTGTTGATTTTTTGTGGGAGCAGAGTTCCATATGACACAAGTTCGATTTAGAAGTAATTTTTTTCATATGAAAGACTTTTGTCCATCCTTTATCATCATCAACTAGACTATCGCCCTAAGGAAATACCATATTTGAGTCCAAGGCCTCCATATAAGAAGCACCTAAATGGGATGGACTCCCTTCTTGCAGAGAGTGATCTACCAAAATTTGGGGAGACTTTGAGACAAAAAATCCAATCCAAAGACCATTTTATCAGATAGGACATTCTTATTGATAGAAGATGAAGAGATTGCTTTAGAGGAGGACACCGTAAGAGAAAGAGAAGATTTCATCAATTCTACGAAAGAACCAATATCCTTTACATAACTAAAAACCTTACCCCTACCTTCAAAATTTGTTTCCCTATCTTTACTAAAGACAATCAAATGTTCCACATCAACATCTTTCAACCAAGTTCTATATTTTCTAATTTTAATCTTGTTATCAAATTGCCCACTAGAATTCATGGGGAAATCAATAGCCATATGACCGCAAGCAAAGCAATTCTTGCATTTAAAATTAAATATTTAATAATCCAAAGGTTGATTCTAGATTATGTGACCAACTTTGTTCTTAATAACTTCTTGTAACTTTTTAGAGAGATCTAAGAAAATGCACATCTGAGTAAAGGTAGTACGCAAGCAAGATTCAATCTCAAAAGTGAGAGAAATAAAGTCCCCATGAGAGATACCAATGCCCTTAAGAGAAGAAGCTTGCCAAAATTGTAAAGGCAAATGAGGCAACCTGACCCAATTAGGTGCTCCAACAAAAGATTATGTATCAAGGTTAAAAGTAGGGAACCATGGTTTCATGCAAAGAAAGGCTTTGTCCCAAATTCAAGGGCTCGAATGTAATAGTTAGTCTCTGTTAGTGGAGGAAGAATAAACAACAATGAATAAGTGCTTGGCACAAGGATGAATAACGAAAGTGCCAATTAAAAGAGGTTTCTAATGCTTGGAAATCTATGTGTGCAAAATGACTGCACTTGGCCAGAATTTTTGAAATTGACAAATCACTGTGACAACAGAGAACCAAGCTTCCTCCTTCAGAACCACACTTCCCAACTCAACCAAAGGAACATTAGCCTTGATCATCCCCGGATTACTCAGTTCAATAAGTGGAGCCAAATTATGAACCACTAGAGAAACCCTCGACAAAGAGGAGGGCAAATTTGAACCAAGAATGACCATCAAGTCCTGTGCAGCATCTAAAAAACTTGTTCCCATTGAAACACTGAAGAAACCCTAAAAAAGAGCAAAAAACATGGGGCAAAAGCCCTGACAAGTATAGGAATTAGATCAAGAATATACCTAGCACTAAAGAGACATAGCCTTGAGGGGCAAAGGTCCTTTTTTAGGCAATGTCATTGATAACTACAGCTATAGAGACCCCTAGAGGTGGAGCAACATAGCACAAGGGTGGCAAAGAGCCATGCCATAAAATGCTAGCATAGACTCCATTTTGCCAATATTATTTTTGTGTTTTCACCTTTTTAATTGTTAAGTGTTTCTCAACTTTAATCAAATTTTATATGATTAATTTTGTAATAAAATGTTCTTTTAATATATGAAGAAATTTAAATTTTTTCAATCAAAATATTAGAGAAAAATATATTATTAGTTAAAAAAGATTATAAATTTCTCTTTTTACTTCTGATTTAATAGTATATTATTAAAAAAAAAAAAAAAATTATAAATTTTATCAATTAAAATTTTACAATTTTTTTAATAATAAATTTAAAAAAATCGTTTATATTTAATATATTTAATTGAAATATTTAGAAACTTACTCCCACTTTTACATATTTGAAAATTTATAATACAAACATAATTTAAGTGATGCCAATCAATCAATCCCCATGATGAGGTAACACCCACATAAAAATATTCTAAAGGAGAGATTCTCATTACATGGTCCAGTTTTAGATATTTTTTATTTGATTCCTGAATTCATTCCTATCGAAAAGAAAATTATTGAAATTCCTTCTATTATAAATTTTTTATTACAGAAGCATAAAATAAATCTTTCGCATCGTATCTCACCTTCAAGGAAACTAACCCATTAGATTCTCACTCTATGGTTTACCTTTTTTTCAAAATGTAAGTACCAATTCAATGATTTCATATTCTAATATACACAGCTTACAAAATTACTGTATTTTATTGGTTGAAAAAGCAGAGAATTTAATCAGAAGTTTTAGGAAAGCGAAGTTATAATATACTTTTTAAATTAATATTTAAATAATAATTTAATCATATAATAATTTGGTGAGTTTTATTATATGGTGAAGTCACAGAATATGGTATACAAATATTTATTTTTAATTTAAAAGAAAATTTAAATTTTTTTAAATTACAAAATATAGTATACAAATACTTTCTTTAATTTTTAAAAAATTTAAAAAATCTAAATATATATATGAAAGAGATTGAAATTAATAAACTTAATTTCATATTGGATTAAATTAAAAAATATCTATTTATATAAAAAAATAGTAATTTTTCAATATAAAATTAAATAAAATAATTAATTTTTTATAATATAATTTTAATAATTATTTATTCATCTATATGTATAATATTGATAAATATTTATTTTGAAAAAATTAAATAATAATTAACTAACAATTTTCCTAATATATTATCATATGAAAATATATTATCATATGAAATTAAGTCTCTAACCTTTTTTTTATAATTATTAAAGGTAACTATATTTATATTAAATGATGTTTGATCTTGATATAAACTAAGATTTTATATCATATTTACTATATTTATTTCTATGAAACTTTGATATAAAATAAAACATGAAATCCATTTTATTATTTATTTTTTAAATTAAATATTATATAATTTTGTATTATTTATATTAAATAGTGTTTGATCTTGACACAAAATAAAATTTCCATATCATATTTATTGTATTCATTTTTTTAAAAGCTTGCACAGTGTCTTTGACGTCTTTAATGATTTTCCTATTAGTTGGGAAGGCTCTTTTTATAATGTGACATGTTAGTGATGAGCAAAAACTTGTCCTACATAAATTTGCATACATGAAGAATGTTTTCATTTTATTTTTATATTTATATATTAAAGTAATATCTACTATTAAAAGTGACATGTTCATTTTATTACAAATCAATATAATAATTTATTAAAAAAACATCTTTCACTTAATTTTAAAAAAATATATATAAAATATTATTATTTAATCCGTTTATACATTATAAATGTAATCCATTTAATGATACTGTACTCTGTATTTTTCAGCCTCAATTTTACTTGAAAAGACAAATCAAAGAAATTGACTCGTAACAGAGTAGAAAAAATAGATCTTTTAGTACCATGAGTAAAGCCCCAATTCTTTATTATCCTCTATCGAAAAATTCTTTATTAAAAAAAAAAAAATTGAAAAAAAAATCATTACTTTGGTAAAATGAAAACGTAATACATGTATACAACTTATGAGGAGACAAACAAGGAATTTACTACTTTAATCTTAGAGGTGGCACTCTGCCAGATTCTAGCTTTTTCAGTATAAAATATCTTAATGAACATTTTCTCGCACTAGACAACTAAATTTTTTATTAAATTGCAATTACACATATTACCAATATTACATATTAATGAATATGGGATGGATCTGTGACATATTATTATCAGTACAAAATTTGACTACAATGCCATTGTATTGTGCTGAGAAACATTGGCCCTTGTTAAAACATTAATACTACCAAATTAAGTAGACTATGACATTAGTTGACAGCAGCAACACATTGCAGACAAGGATAAGTAGGGGAAGTATTTATAGTGATCAAATGCTTAAACTCATGAATATCCACAAACCCATCTCCATTATAATCCACACTCTCAATCATGCTCTGGCAGAAATTCACATCCCTCCCCTCCACAAATCCCAATCTGCAGAGAACATCAGCCAACTCCATTGCACTAATAAACCCATCTCCATTTTGATCAAACACATCAAATGCCTCACATATTGTCTGTTCCTCAACCTTCATATTATCAACTTCCTCCTCCTTGTCTGCAAATGTAACTCTATAAAATTCAACAAATTCCGTGGCGGTGAGGAAGTCATCCCTACAATCAGACACTGATCTCACAGCTAACTCCACCTCTTCCTTTGGCAATCCAAGGCTTAATCTCTCCAAAAACCTCACTATTTCATCTACACTAATTTTTCCATCACCATCTTCATCCAATACTCTAAACATACTTGCAAGACACTCACCTTCATTATTTACATCTTCCATACAAATTTCAGCTGCATCAAAATCAATTGACCCAAAACATAGATCAGTACCCTCTTCTCTAAATCTTAGTTTTTCATTCCTTGCATCCTTCTCTGCAAAGGAACGATGATTTTTCTCATTCTCTGCATTGGAAGGATGCTTTCCCTTGCCATTAACATGAACGTCGTTAATACCTACAGTACCACTAGGAAATGCATGAATGTCAATATCTTTCTTAGGACTGAAGAGACAACCATAATACCAATTACAGTCAATGATAGATCCATGCACATCCAGCTTGGTCAGAGAATTCTGTATCGAAGCCATCTTTCATAAAATCCTAATCGGCTTCTTCGCTTCTAATCAATTCGGGTTTTCTTTTTTGAGCCTTGCACTTCCTTATATTGTGGCGCAATCTAGGAGGGACCCAAACACCAAACTTAGACCTGACAATTTTCTATGGTTAAAAATTCCTGAAGGAAGGTGGGAGGAAGGTGCTTTGATGTGTGTTTTGTTGTTTTTTTCTGATAATTAAGATAGCATCCGTATCTATGCGGCGCTAATAATTGAACGCAACAAATGCCGTGAAACCATTCATAAGTAATACACGAAGGAAGCGGTCAAAATCAGTTATATTTGTTGGTACGCGAGAACCTTATTCTAAAACTATTGCAACCTCCGAAAATCCGGTAGCCACAAAAAGAAAAAAAATCACGCAACAAATATCTAATTGTAGGCTCCAAAATCAAGGGACGCCGTAAAAAGATAGTACAATATTTATTCCTAAGAATAATCAAGTTAAATGCAATAGTTTATAAATTATAATTTATTATAATTGTTTCAATTGTTTAGTGATATGTAATTAGAGGATTGTTTTTTTTTAATATTGATTCATGATAATTATTTTTTTAATATTTTTATTTTTGTCGTTTTAAGTAATTTCAAATGAAAAAAATTAAAATTAAATATTTTAATATTTTTTCTTAGATAAATTTAATTCTGAACAATCATCATTATATAAAAATTATTATCATATATTATAATTTTTAATTTGAAGAATATTATTTATAAATTTGAAAAATAAGAATAAAATTTTCTAAAAGTTTTATCTTTTTTCTTTTTTTAATAAATTATGAAAGCATAAAATATCTAATTAAAGTTTATTTATTTATACTTGATCAATCATAGTTATTTATGTATCATTTTTATTTTGAATATATTTATTTGAAAAAAAAAAAACTGTAATTTTATAAGAACAAATAATTTCCTAACTACAATTAATAAAGAAAAATATATTTTTTTGTTAAAAATTAAAAATTCATTAAATATTTTTTTACTAAAAAAGAAATCATAGACGAAAAAAATATTGTTAAAATATTAAAAATTATTAACCAAAAACTCAATAATCCCTCTTAATAATAAACACATTATATATAATTTTTTTTCAAAAAATAACTTCACAAAATCTACTCCCAAAAATCACATATACCTCAAAAATCACTTATGAAGTCTCTCAAACAAAATTGACATTTCCTTAAATCATACCCAATCATATATCCAAAACACTCTTAAAAGCTCCTACCAAAGAACACTCCACACAACGATAAAACACTCCCTCCATACCACTGCAACCATTCATCGACATTCTGCCTCAAAACCCGAGGACCTGGTTACCAATGGAACCTATAACTTTAACCTATGCAAGCAAAAGCAAAAGCATAAGCATGCTATATGCAAAGCCACAACTAAAGAGAAAAATATATGACCCATATATACATGATCATCCTTTCATAAGGGAAACTGAGACGACATGTACAACTATACAAACCCCACTTGAAGATCAACACACATTCATAAAAGAATATTTTGCGTTATTTACAAATATTTTGTAAGGAGGCACAACAATCAATTTAAGAAGAAATAGGAGGGCACTTTCCACAAAATTCCAATAACAGACAAACCAAGCAGAATTCACAAACATCATTCATTTTCAAAAACTGTGCTATGATTTTATTTGAAATAGCAGGGTTAAACATTTTAAGAACCCAAACAAAGAACTAAAAATCCATACAATATTCAAAGACCCCATTGTTTTAAACATTTCTACCTCATATTGCCCCATTTCCTAAGACTAAAACCTAATTATGAAACTGAGAAATGTAAATAACAACTAATTATATATAAAAATGTAATCGTTTTACTCTTCAAGCGAATAATTACATTATCATTATAAATTGTTGGTTCATGGACCAGCTAGGACTTGAACCTAAGACCATCCATATGCTCCTGGAGTGCTCTACCACTGAGCTACTGGTCCCTCTTGGACCAGTCCATCTTCGGTCCGAGTGTGGCTTAACACCAACATAAATGTGGCTTAGGAAAATTACACAAGCTGCTTTTCATTTTATAAAAAACTATCAACCAGCGTTATTCCATTGTAATAATCTCTTCATTTATTTTAATTGGAGGGTGAGGATGATGACGTCAAAAAAGTTATATATTTTATTTGAAGGTTAGAGGAGCATGAAAGAAAATTAAAGTTTTGCTTTTACTTTTATAGATAGGGGCACACCTACAAAAGTAATTAAGTGTTTCTAGTTTTAAATATATTTTTTTGGATATTATTTATAAATTTGTTATTGTAGAAAAAAAATCTCATTAATAATTATCATGATTTTTTTTATGATAATGTTGTTTTTATAGAAAAAGATTTTTTTTTCAAAATTTGATATAATGTTAGCACAGTGCATTCTTAACAATGTAAAATAACTTCCTTCTATTAATAAATTTATTTGGGTTTATGATTAAATCTTTCATATATTTATTAGTCTAATTTACATTCACATCATCAAGCTCTTTTGCCACAATCCACACACACTCCAAATAAAAGCACATATGAAAAGTTTTAATCTCATGATTTTTAATCTCCTTTTCAAGAAAATCTATAAAAGAAGATCCAACCACCTTTGCGGTATTTTTTTGCTTCCCTCTATCACTTGACATACCTTCTTTCTTGACCACTTTCCCTATATAATCCATAAAGCACTCTATTATCACCATTTGTGGAAGGATTTATAAAAGTAGCTTATAATACATACTCAGTGCTTCCCCTCTAAAATACTATCACCCTCTATAGTTGTCACCAAGACTTATATTGATAACTTAAGCTACATGATTCTTTTAACTTTGACTATAGTTTGTTTGTGTGTGTGTGTGTGTGAGTGAGAGTGATGGGTCATAAATGACTTCCACCATTTGCATTCAAATATATTTACATTTAATATATGTAGACACCTAGAAGTGACCACCAATGACCTTCAACTAATTTTTTGATCAATTTTTATCAAAATACACAATCTAGCCTAAAAATACTAAAACACATTAAATAGTTCAAACCGGTCATATATAAGTGTCCATTTTAGCCAATATATCTCTAAATGGAGAAATATATTTTATTAGATAACTAACTTTGATCATATCATTTCGAGTCAAAATGATGATTTAGCAACTAGGTTCTTTGGATTGATCTTTTCTACCAATTTTTTTATACGAGACACATGCCTTTGTTATTTTGTGTCGACAACATCCTAAATGGGATAATAGTTCCAACACATATAGCATCACATCCTAATTCCAATTCAATCAAATTTTAAACCAATAATATGATATTTTCACCAGTTTGATTAATTTGTGCACTAATTGCTAAAATTTGCACCAAAACTGATAAATCATATTTAAAGCTAATTAATTTGAATCAAGAGCTTAAGTTAATTTTACATGGAACTTGTTGAATATTTCATTAATAAAAATTGATAGTAAATAACTGCATCATCTATGACATCATTTTATGGGGTGCCATTCACAAGCCATAATTATAATAAATATCTGATTAAGACCTCTTATTCCTCTTTAATGCCTCTCTATCCCAAATATTTATGAGGTCATTTATTGATTTTAGCTTCTAAAATTGAATGGATTATTGGCCGCACATCTTCATCTTGAGATGGGCGGCTCATATTCATTATAGTCAAATAAAAAAATCTATAAATACAAGGCTTCACAACCATAATTTTAAGCTTGGATGGTGTAAAGTTACCATGCATAAATCCCAAAGCCTCATACAATTAGTGTTATTATGCTAAATTGTTGAACCAAGCCAAATTCATCACAAGCCAAAGGTGTCAAGGAGAGAAGGAACCAAACAACTACAATGATGAAGACTCTTGATGTACAAGCCAAACAAGCCACTCTAAGAACCATTTGGAAGCTCCAAGGAAGTTGAATGAAGGTTTATTTCATGTTTTAGTTGTTGGTTTCATACGTATGTTTGTTATTAAGCTCCCCTTAGTGTCTAGACCTAGAGATGTCATAATTGTTATTGTGTTATTTTCATTTTAAACTAACACCCCTCTCTTGAGTCAAATTTTTAGTTCTCATAATGGTATGTTCGGTGGGACCTATCCCCATGAATTTGATCAAATAACTCTTGAAAGTAACTTACTAACCATTTTCATGCAGAATCTTGTAGTGTGAGAGCAAAAGGAGTGAAAATTTGAGTAAAAACATGTTTTTTGGAAGTAATAATTTTTTCACTATGGAGTTGCATTATTATCCTTTGAACCATAGTCATGCAACAAACATAGTCACAACTTTGTCATTCAATCATGATATTGTATTTTAACTATGTTTTTGGACTAACATGTTCTACATAGGTCAAGTTGAATTATTATAATACCACAACTCGATAGTCATGATATTGTAATAACATGATTTCACAAGTTGTGATACTATCAGTTTGAGTCATGGTATTATAGTTAAACTACTAGTGGTTAGCCTAGGTCATTAGGGTTAAGTGACAATATCATAACTCTCTAAGTTGTGGGATTAATTTGTCAGTTATGATATTGTCTGTTAGAGTAGTGATATTGTCAATTTTTGTTGACTAACCCATGAGTTGTGATATTGTGTTAACTAGTCATGGTTTTTTAGAGTTACAGTATTGGACTATGGAGTTACGAGATTACATTGTGTGAACCTGAGAAATGAATTTTTAAAGTTACTTGTTTCATTTGAAAAAATGCTTTAAATCTAAACAACACTCTTACCATTTCCTTGTAGAGATTCTTTGAAAAGTTCCAAATCATGCTTAATTAAATATTTTAAAACCTATTTTGGATGCTTAAAAAGAATTAAGAATCTTTCATTTAATGCTTAAAAAAATTATTATAGTGTTTACTTGAATAATTTTATTGTTATTATTTCAAAGTTTTGCAACTTAAGGTCAAGGGGCCAAAGAACACTAAATATTTCATTTTAGTGCTCTAAAATTGAACTCACTTCCAAGTTTTTATTTTATATATCTTAATTATTGTTTACTTAGTTAGGTTTGTTTGAGCAAAAAGGAAGTTGTGTGTGTATGCTCTCCCCCCGTTCCCTATAGGTAACTTGTGAGATCAAAAGTGGCATCTTCATTGTAAATTGTCTTAGTCTAAAGGCATGAAAGAGATGTTTTTAAGGTTCTTTCTAATACCCACACAACTTGGGGTGATCTAAAAATAACCATAAATCTCTTTTACTTAGTTTTTATTTTCATTGTATCTTGGTTTGTGAGGGGGACTTCATTACCTCCCATAAATTTTATAAGAAAGCTTTGACCTAGGGATTCATCTTCTGACATCATTTTCAACCCCTCTCCATGTGGTGGGGGGTATATAAATTGGGATCTCCTCACTAAGATGATCATTTAAGCAGTGAAATCATCTCCATTAGTAGAGGCTAAGTCTAGGATGTTTGAGCATGTTAGACATCACACTACACTGAGTGAGGGATGGATGTAGTGGTTGTAAAAAAGGTAAGAATTTTAAAAATAAACCTTATGATGTGGACCTAAATGACGTGTTCTTATTTTATATACTAACATGAAAGTCATATGCATTTGATCCATCTAGACGTTCAAAAAATTATAAATTTTTAGACAATCTCCATTTGTCATGGAAATATTATTGATGCAAGGTGTGCTTCAAGGTCCATGTTGCCTTATTATCACTTGAGAGAAGGGGGTTGTAAAAACCTACTATATAATGTTCTTTTATTTTTGGATGAAAAATTAATTACTCTCAAGTGTACGTATAAAGATGGACTTCAATAATACCATGCAACCTTGTTAGTTTAGGGCTTAGGATGATTAATTAGTTGATTTGTCTTTTGTATTACCTTCGTTTGGTTTGGAGTCAAAAAAGTTTGTTAACAAAAGGTTACATAACCAAACACATTGTCCACCACATTTATTGAACAAGGAGGTGTTATGTTGCCCAAGTGAAAATCACCTTTTTCCTTGTTCAAAAATTTATCATAAACTTTGTGTCATATCTTCCATTTTAGTGTAGTTATGCTACCCTTTTAAGTCTAGACCTTTTGCCCAATTTTTTAAGTCCTTCATTGATAATTTAATTAAAAATTACACCTTTATAAGTTCATAAGGTTGATGTGTTAAATGGGTTTGCCATTTGTACTAAATTGGAGGGAACTTAGGTTCAATTTCTAATTTGAATTGAGATTTGTTTTTAGACTCATTATCATTATCATCATTTGGTAGGATTCATGTCATCTTATGTATCACTCATACTTTAAGTCCTAGGCTACACTTTAAACTACTAATCCTATTTTACCATTTGTCTTGAGTGCATTTGATAGCACACTTTTTCCTTGAAGATTTGTCAAACTTTATGTGTGTGTCTCATTTGAGTTGAGGAGAGTAGTGTTATGCTACCGAAATCATGTTAAATAAATTTATCTTAGAGTCTTGAAGTAAGAATTTGTCACACCTTTCAAGCATTTTAGCATTGTTATACTACTCAAATTATTTTGAAACTTGTTTCATAGGCCTTATTGCATAGAGTCCAAGTTTTGTTTCCAAAATTCTAATCATTTCGAGTATACCTTGTGAGTCTTTATCTAGTACATTTACACCATTCATTTTTGTCTATCTCATTGGTCAAAAGAATCTAGTTTGTGCCATTATTTAGGAGAAAATAAACTATCTTCAAGTGCCTTTTGTTTCATACCTCATACTTATTGATCAATTTTTTGTCTAGGAGTCAAATGCCTAGTTTTTCTTAGAAGTGTTTCAAATATATTAGATTAAATATCTCATCTTTGTTTAAAGTCTATATTTTAAAACTATTTGGATAAAAGTCCTAGCATGTACCTTTTTTTGAGCCTACTTTTTCCTAGATTAGAGATGTTTGAAACACTTTGATCTTAGAATCCAGCATTTTGATTTTAAGTTGATCTACTTGACCTTTTTATGTGAGATGTGTAACATTAGACATTTGATGTTATCTTATTTTATCACAAATCATTGCATCAATATTTTTGGATATACATGTCCATACTTTTGACTAGGGTAGATCAAGTTTGAACCTCTTTCTAGACATCTCTTTTTTAGAGTTTGTAGAACTCTATTCTTTTTGGTCATGAAACATTTACTATGGATCCCAACAAGTCTTCCTACACTCATAGTGTCCTCATGTACAATCCATGATTTAGTAATGTAATCACACAAGAACAAATGGTTTAAGACCCTTATGTAGATAATGTTCTTATGAGACAAATCCTTATCCATCTTATAACACTCAAATATGGGCACAAAACTAAGATCAATTGGCTCATTATTTGGTTAGCATGACTCCATACTCGAAGTAAGATCAGGAATAAATAGAGCAATATCTAGCTTTGGTACTTACAATTGAATAACCATTTCCTCAATAATCATACTATGTTAATATGCCATCTGTGTATGATCCTTTAACTATTTGAGCATTACTTATTGAAAAAAAGAATGAGATTTTGGTTAGAGCTATAGAAGTAGGGGCTAAGTTTCCAACATACTTCCTCTATGAGAATTTCTCAAGTCTAGTAAGAATGCCTCAAAACATACTGTATAGTCAATAGGCTTATTTTAGAAACCCCTTAGCTCTAGCCCCAATGATATATCATGACCCTAGTATGCTTGTCAAAAGAAAGGACCCCATGGAGGATCACTTTATATAGATGCAGATAACATAACAAACTTACTTAAACCTAGCACATAATTTTAATTAGATGACCATGTCAAATAGGTATCTCATAGATTTATTTCTTTCAATAGGAGTGTAAAGAGAATTGACTGGTCAAGATAATTAGGGTGTAGGCCTATTCATGAAAAACACTTTGATCAACAACTTGTTTCATATGATAACCATTGAAGAAGTGTCTTTTATTTTATGCATGGTACTAAAAAATGTAGTGGACAATGTGAAAATAATATCCAATCCAAACCAAAGTGGTTTAAGTAGAAAAATAACTAATCCACAAATAAGTGATCCTTTAGTTAACACTATGAGTGGTTCTCCAACTTAGGGAGTAAGAGTTTTTACGTCCTAAAATCAACTAACTAATACCACTAATCCTCAACTAGCTACTTCTTCAAATGCTCAACCAACAAGATTAGGTAGTCAGTTAATGACCAATGTCATGCCTCAACAACAAAATGTGACAAATATTACTCCTCCCTAATAGGTAACGAGTGGTATTCCATAATAGTAGGCATAATCAAACCTACCAATGTAGTTGAGGTAGAACATATTTCCACCTCAATAGGGGGCAACCAATATTCCACCTCACCAAGTAGTAGCAAACATACCTCTTTCTTTGCAGACCAATATACCAATTCAAATCCAAATGATGTCTAATCAATAGTGTATGACTATTGGTCAGCAACAAAAGCTAAATCTCAAACATGTGTCTACTTCCCAACTAGGATTCATGCAACAAAGAGGTTCTAATGTTCCTCAAGTATCAACTAAGAAATAATTTCTTGTTAGCCATAACGTACCACAAGCTCAATGATAGGGTCTTTGACACAAGTACCCCTAAATCAATAAAGTTTGACTAGTCAATAATAGGTCCCTATTAAAACTTAATAGGCACATTACATCAATCCTAGCCATATCCTTCCACCTTAGCCATAATTTACCCAAAATTAGGCTCATATACAAAACCCTAACTAGAATATCATACAAATACAAATGTAATTTCAAAAATCATATTCTAATCCACATATGCATATTCCTGGTTCATTCCTGAACTAAACCAACATTCCATAGTAAACTATACCTTTCATATACCCTGGTTAGGGTAATCCATTTGTGACTGCCCTACCTCCACCTAAAACCAATGTTCCCTCTAATTTTTTAGTTGAATAACTACAATAAATGAAGGATGCCATTGTCACCATCCAAGCTTGGAAACAAACTAAAAAGTTTAAATTAGATGACATGTGTTACTACCATTTCAACATGGAGTACTTGTAGATACCATTTCCTCCAATCTATGAATGACCAAAACTTGACAAATACAAAGGGAAAGCTGACCCTAAGGCTCATTTAATATAATTTTGCATTGCATGCCATCTAGTGGCATATAATGACATATACCTATTATTTTTGTTCCCAAGGAGTCTGGTAAGATAAGCCTTGGAGTGGTTTTTGAAGTTGCCCAAGAATTTAGTATCATATTTTGATGGTCTTTCAGATAAGTATGTGTAACACTTCTCATATAATCTCAAGCATGAGATTTCATTGGTCAACTTGATGCAATCTAAGTAAAAGGTTGGTGAGAGTTTTGCAAGTTATCTACAATGATGGAGAGCCTTTACAAGCTAATTGACCCATAGTTTACCAAATAAACAACTAGCTACTATGTTTACTAAAAATTTACATAGTGAGATATCCTATCATTTGGAACTACAATGTGTTCATACCTTTAAAGAGATCATTGATAAAGGTTTCTTGATTGAATGACCCCTTATTAACAAAAGGATCATCAATCTTACTTCATCAAATCATAATGAAGGTACTAATCAAGGAAATGGCCAAAATTAATATCAAGTTCAAGTGCAAGCATCACAAGCGATATAGACCAATAACAATGATAGACCGAAACAATTCAACCACAATAAGCATATTGTTGAAAATGAAGTAAAAAAGTTGAGACATGTCAAAATGGTACAAACATCATCTTCTCAACCCACATAACATATGTAAATTACACCTAACCCATAACCTTTTGAATAAATGTAGTAAGCACAACAACTGAAGCTCATGCAATAAATGCAACATTCTTTACCATTAGAAGCCCCTCCTCCAAAGAGAACAATGCCTACCCATCACATTTTTAATGACCTTGGATAACCTATTAAATCTATGTTTTGAAAACTCACGATTGATAGTTAGATCAGTTAGCCTATATTGAAAAATTATCCTTAGGGCATCCCTTATCTTGATTGGTACCACTAAAATTAATTATGTGAATATCATCGAGTTAATGGACATAATTTATGTAATTGTGTTCAAATTAAACATTTAATTCATAATATGTTGGAAAAAGGGGAGATAATATTAGATGGTGGTGCTTCCAATTCCAATTAGACCTTTGGAATCTATCAAAACCCCTTTTGCTAACATAACAATAACTAAAATAATAATAACAACAACAACAACAACCAGTATGACACCAATGATAATAGTTTCAAAGACTAAGGACGAAGCAATAGAATTAATAGAATCACCAATAATAGAACCAACAATGTCTAAATAATGGACAAAACTTAGGTCAAAATGGTAATAACCAATAGACATACCATGAAATTACATATGACTACAATAGGCTTATAGGTCATATTGTAGGAGGTCATGTTAACACTATCTCCATCACTTTAAGAGTAAATACCAAATAGTCAAGACCTTTACTTAACAATGCAAATCCACCAACTCATATTTATAATCCTATTTTCACCTGGGATTGCTTAAATGCATATCAACAAGCAAGGATTACTAATTTTGGACCCTATACCAATAACTCATCATTGGCTCATGACCACGTACAAGTACACCAACAATTGAGACTTATCCTATCTAGTCTCCCACCATCACCATCTTTTGTTAGCAATCATGGTCTTATATCTAATCTTTATTATGCACTCACAAATTTAAGGTCAAAGATTACCATCCTAGGCACACAAATAGTTACCACTTTTCCCATCACCCAGCCAACTACTATACCTTAGAACAAACCATTTAACATTGACCAAGGAAAGAAGTTTGACATTGTGGAGTAATTACAAAATACACCATCACAGATATCCATTTTAGATTTTTTATGTATGTCAACAATCCAAAAAAAATCTTATATGATTTCCTTAGCCAATCCATTATTTCAAGTGACATATCCCTTAACAAATTACAAGCTTTGGTTGGACACCTAGCTCCATCATAATAAGTCACTTTAAACCAAAGTAATATGTCATCCCTTGGCTCAGTACATAACAATCACTTGTACATTGAAGTTTGCATAAAGTGGTATAAAGTGAAATGTGTTCTTATAAACAATGGAATAGGTGTAAACATAATGTATCTAAAGCTCATCAAGCTTCATAGGTACACGATGGTAGATATTCAAGAAAAAAACAATAACCATCAAAGCCTATGACAATGGAAAATAAGAATCACAAGACACCATCTGTTTATCAATTATCCTTGGGCCCTTGACCCATGATACACTTTACCATGTGTTAGATATTGATTTGTCATATAATATGCTTTTGGGTGACCTTCATTAAATGAAATTTATGTAGTCCCATCTACATTACACCAATATATCAAGTTCTCCCATTCAAGAATGGAGGTTTGTATACCCAAATATTTTCATCCATATGAGCAATACAAACATCCAGAGGCTAAGTTCAAGAATTATAACTACCATTTTGACATGAATCTAGTTCTCAAATAAGATAAGGGAAAGGCAATACTCCTTGATTTACCATATGACAATTGCATTGATCATAATACCCTTGATTCAACTTTCCCACATGTCACCTCCTAAAATATCCAATCATTATACCATCTCAGATAATGGCCCAAGAGAGTATTTGACCCATGACACCTTTTACATTAAAACCTTCCACATAACCCCAAATCCTTTGGAAGGCCTAAAGCTAAGCCACTTTGTCCAGAATGGAAACAAAAGGGCAAAGGTAAACTCTATACTCTAGGACCTATCATGTTTATATTATTATCTATCCTAGAAAAGGACCCTCTTAAAGGTGATAGATAATGGTTTTATAATGACAAGTAGGCTAATTGTTAAAAGAATGCAAAGTATCCTATTCCTAATATGATCATGGGAAACCAAGACTATGAAGGAAGAGGCCTCAGACCAAATCAACAAGGAATGTTTTAGCCAATTTATATGACTAAATACAAAAAACCCTATGAACTTGGATTTAAACTACCTAGGGATGACACCATATACCTTAATCATGTTCCATCACCATCGACTAGTGATGATGATGTTGATAGTGAATTAGAGTCTGATCATAACCTTTTTGATGACCTAACCAAGACTAGCTTGTTTAAACCTCATTTCATTTGTACCCTTAGACCATTCATTCATCAAACCCACTACCATTGTATTATCCCCAATTGATAGACTAGGATCAATAAGAATCTAACATGTAGATTGATGAGTTTCAAAATGATGATGCTTTCTACAATTTTCTAGACTTTAGAGATAATGTTCTATTGGGGGACCATAAACCAAGGTTCTCAATCAAGTTATATCTTGAAGCTTATTTTGGAGAGTAGGTGAACACACTTAGCCAAAAGCAAATAAATAAATAATTGAGGTTTTTAACCAGGGAAAAAGTAAAAAAAAAGGCCAGTGTAGTGTTAAAAACCTATTTTAGGCACCATTAGATAGGGGTGTTGAACGTTATTAAAACATAGCTTAGAAGACCATGAATGACAAACTTATCTATGAGTCTAAGTTCAATTTTAAATAAAAATAAGCTTTTGATTGAATCATTCAAGAGTTTCTGATAGTTTTTGTTACATGTCTACATCTCCCATTGGGGGACTTTGATTCATCATGCCTAGGAGAACTCAAAGATCCAATCTCAACAAATGACTCTAAATTACAAATTAGTTCATATTATTGCCCACTATCCTTGAAGATAGTTCAACCCTTCTAGTGGAAGACACAACAAAGGTGAACATTGGGTCTACAGATGCCCCAAAGTGGATCAAGCTACGTGTGTCCCTTACTAAGAAGGAGTGTGAAGTCCTTATAGCCCTTTTGAGGGAATTTATTAACATATTTGCATGGGCATATTCTGACATGATAGGTTTAGACCCTACCTTGGTTCTGTACCACCTTGTGGTAAATCCTAATGCCAAACTAGTGAAATAAAAGTTGCATAAGATGGATCCTCACATTGATGTATTAGTGAAGAAAGAGTTGGAAAAACTCTTGGAAGTAGGATGTATTCAGTCAATCAACTATTTAAAGTGGATCTCCAATGTTGTGCTAGTTAGTGAAAAGTCAAAAGGAATCAAAATATGTACTGATTTTCATGATATAAATAAAGCTTTCCCTAAGGATGATTTTCCATTACCAAACATTGACATGATCATTGACTTCACAACAGGTTATGAAATACTTTCATAAATAGAAAGCATTTAAGGGTACAACCAAATCAAAATAACTCTAGAAAACCAACACAAGACAGTGTTCACCACTCCAAGGAGAACATTTTATTATCAGGTTATGCCATTTGGTCTTTAAAATGTAGGGGCCACCTATCAAAGAGCCATGACCATCATATTTCATAATATGATGCATGACATTATTAAACACTATGTTGATGACATTCTTGGTAAATCAAAGACTAGGGTCGATCATCTAACAATGCTAAACAAAATATTTGAAAGACTATGTGATTACAAAGTTATACTTAATCTTAAGAGGTGTGTCTATGGAGTCACATCAAGAAAATTTCTAGGCTTTATTTTGTCTCATCGAGGCATTAAAGTCAATCTAGCCAAAGTCTAAGCCATAACAGAGATGCCACCACCAACTAATTTGAAGTTCTATAGTTTTTAAGGCAAGTTCTAGTCTATCTAACATTTCATATCACTATTGGTTGATAAATGTCATCTTTTTACACATCTTTTGAAGAAGGGAGTCACATTTTATTGAGATGATTACTAACAGATAGCTTTTTAGCAGCTAAAGGACTATATAACGAATCCACTAGTTTAGTTGCCTCTTATGCTGGGAAATCCATTCTTGTTATATTTATTAGCAATAGATAATGACCTATAGGAACTTATATCCTAGCATGATGATAATGAAAAAGATCATGCCATGTAATAATTAAGTCGTACATTGGTCATGTATGAACATAATTATATGCCCATAAAAAGGGCTATTTAGCCATGGTCTTCATAGCTAGAAAACTATGCCATTACATGTTAAACAATAAGACCATGGCTATTAAAAAATTAAATCCGCTCAAGTATCTACTATCTAAAACAACTTTACAAGGTTGAATGGCCAAATGGGTCATGCTTCTTAGTGAGTTTAACATCAATTACATCAACTAAAAAGCCATTAAGGGGTAAGGTCCAGGAGATTAGCTTACTAAAGCACCCCTTGTTGATAAAAATCCACTCACATTCCAACATACTGATGAATCCATAATGACCATCATTGACACATCTCTTGAGGAGTAGTACTAGAAGTTGTATTTTTATGGATCATTCACATCACATGGATTAGGGGTAGGCCTTTTATTTATTATAGCATAGGGGGATCTAATCCCTAAATCATTTAGGATCAACTTTCCTTGTACCAAAAAATGGATGAATATGAAGAATTTATTTCAAGACTTTGACAAGCCATACAATGGAATATATCTCATCTCAAGGTTTGTGGTGATTCTCAATTAATCATCAATTAGGTTATATACCACTTTCAAACCAAAGATGGTAAGCTAGTGCCATACAAAGCTATGGTTAACACCCTTAAGTAAAAAATTGTCTAAATTTAATTTGAATATATACCAAGGTCAATTAATAGAACCGTAGATGCTATAAAAACTACTAGATATTTGATTTGATAAATGGACATAGCTAAAGAGTATCAGTTCTTCATTGAGAATTTGTTAGCAGTAGCTCATGAACCTTTAACTATCATGATGACTTGTGATATTGTTGGTCCTAGCTCTATCTAGTATTTAAAACTTTACAACTACCTCCATGACCAGATTATACCACATGACCTATTGCAAAAACAATCCAAAGCCTTCATCCACCAAACCACTCATTATAGGTTACTCAGATCAACCCTTTACCATCATAGTTTTGATGGAACTTTACTTCATTATTTAACTTTTATAGAATCTACACTAGCATTATGGGAAGTTCACAAAGGAGTATATGGATCCCACACCAATGGGGTAGTCTTATCCAAAAAACTCTTGTATACTAGTTATTATTATCCCATGATGGATGTAGATGCAACTGCATATGTGAAAAAATGTGACAAGTGTCAATGGCATGCCAATCTGATTCATGCCGTAGCTAAGACTCTGAAACCAATGTTAACACCATGGTTATTTGATACATGGGGCCTTGACCTCATTGATAAGATCAATCCAATGTCATCTAATAGACATAAACATATCCTTACCACCATCGAATATTTCACTAAGTGGGTTGAAGTTATACCCCTCACTTATGTGATTGGAAAGCAAATTTGTAAGTTCATTTTCAACCATCTCATTTGTCACTATGGTATCCATTATAAAATTATATCTGATAATGGAGGATCATTTAATAACAAGGATGTCAAAAGGCTATGTGATTAATACAACATCACAAAATACTTTTCTATGGCATATTACCCTCAAGATAATGACCACATTGAAGCATCAAATAAAAATACTATTAATATTATCAAAAATAATTTCAATAATGCCAGTCATGATTGGCACCTTCAGATATTCTATGCCCTTTAGCCATACCATACCAATCACTGTACACCCACATGATCCACTCCATATTCATTTGGTTATGGTACTTAGGCCATTCTTTCAAATGAGGTCAAGTTGAATTCTCTATGCATCTCTTTCAAGAATGTCTTAGATGGCAATGACTATCGAGTAGCTCACATATAAGAGCTAGAGTTACTTGATGAGAAAAACATGGATTTGGTGAACAATCTCCAAGCCTATCAAAACTGACTTCAAGTCCATTACAATTGACATGTGAAACATAAAGAATTTGAGCTTGGTGATCTAGTCCTTAAAGAGAACCAAAAGAATACCATGGGTAAAAAAAAGCATAAAGGCAATTTAAAACCCAATAAGTTGGTCCTTTCATCATTATGACAAAATATGGAATAGGAGCATATAGGCTTGCCACACTAGACAAACATGAACTTGATGAGCGAATGAACATTATCCACCTCAAGTAGTACTATGCTTGAATAAATTGGTGTATTATCTATAAGGACCATTTAAATTTGTATCATTTTATCAATAATCTCCTTCATACTATACCATTTCACCATCATATCATCCTACCAACCTATCACTTTTTCCTATTGCATATCCATTCTACCATACCTTCCCCATCAACCGAATTGATTTCTTCCTCCCTACCCAGCCCTATGACCATGGTTTCATTCTATTTTGTTCCATCACCATTTACAGTAAGAACATTTAGATTATTTTTAGAAGTTCTTTTAAGCATTCTAGACAAAGATAGTATTTTAGAGTAGTAAGATAGAAGTTTTGTAGTTGTATCATTCATTTCCTGTTTTATTCTCTCTCATTGTCTTGATGTTAATTATAACCATCTCTGGGAAAATTAGTATCATTGACCTATGTTTTTGTATCCTAGTTATAACCATCTATGGGAAAACCAAGGGTAACATTTTTTTATCATGCCTTGACATAACAACTAGCCATTTCCTATGCCATACTATGCCTTCATACCAATTGTGCCTATTTTGTTTAAATTAGTTGCTACACTAGTTAGGTTCCTTCATTATAAGGTGGAACTACAGTGACTTGAGGTCCCATTCTAGGACTATGTAGGTAGTGCTTGATACTTTTTGAGGTTATTTTAGTTACCCTAAACCATGTTCTTACCGTTTTACAAGCAACCTCAATCACAAATCTTCCATTTTATGAGTAACCTAAGCCTAGCTCTCACCATTTTGTGATCTTAGAACATTTAGTGTCTTTTCATTCTTGATTGATTTGAGATACTTTAAAATTCCAAAAACATTTGTAAAATCATTAAAAAATCCAAAAACATTGACCACTTCTTTGCCTTAAGGATTTTGAAAACCCTTCCTAAGTCACAAGAAAATCACTTATCACTTAGTTTCCCCATCCTTTTGGCCTTTTCTCCCATGCACTTGACATTTTACAAGACCATTCCTATTGTTCAATCACATCCATTATGCTTTTTCTTCATTAGTTATCATTTTATTCCTATTTCATGGGGAAACTACACTCAGATTGAATATTTTTATTGGATATTACTATAGAGAGGATTACAAAGAAAGTTAGACAAGCATTAGTCCATAAATAATTAAACATGCATAAATAACTAACTAACCAAGCCTATCTATTCCTATGTGAATTAGAAAGGATAGCAAGAAACAAATAAAAGAAAATAACACCATATTACCTTCCTAAATGGATTCACCATACCCATGTGGCTCAAAAACATGTTCTCCCTTGATCAAGCATCCTTGTATTTGTCAACAATGGTGGTAAGCTCCTCCAATGCCTCAAGAACACTCCATTAAACCTATGCTCTTGATTTTAAATCACTAAACTAGCCTATCAATGAAGCTTTGTGGAAATAATTTAGGATTATAACTTTGCAATATTCAATCTTTGAAGATATTTGAACATAATAACCTTACACCAAAATATCTTAGAAATGATGTTCATGGCCTCTCTATTTATAATTTTTTGAGATTGGTCAGGATCAATTTGAACCATCCATCTTGAGATGAAGATGTGTGGTTGAGGATAATTCTAATATTTTGAATTAAATACATAAATATACTCAAGATAAATAAGTATTAAAGAGGCATGTGAGGCAGTAACTAGGCATGGGTGACCCATAATCTTGATATTTTATGCACTTATGGCTTGATGGATGCCACCATATAGATGATGTCACTAGGTGATTTAGTTAATAAGAATCAATTTTTAAAAATAAATATTTAACAACTCTCATGGAAAATCCACTTAAGCTCTTGATTTGGACTAATTATCCTTAAACAAGATTAATAAACATTTATGTAATTATTTGAAAATTGTCCCTTGATTAATCAAAATGGTTAGAAAGTCATATTACTAGGTCATAATTTGAATAGAGAGAAACTAGAGGGTGACATTAGATGAATTAGAACTATATTCCAATTTAGGATATTCCCAATAAAAAACAACAAAAGCATGTGATGTGTACTAATTTATTAGAAGAAAAGAGTGATCTAAGCACTAAATGGTGAAATGGTCATTTTGACTCAAAATGATCTGATCAAAGTTAGCTAGCCCATAAAATCCATTGCCCTATTTAGGGATACGTTGACCTAAACAGGCACTTGTAAGTGACATTTTTGAACCATTTAGGGCATTTTATGGATTTTGACCTAAAATGTGCATTTGAGTGAAATTCAAGTAAGATTGACAATTTTAACACAAATGGTGTTAGAAATTGGATGTCTACATTTTTCCCCTATTTTAGAAGGCATAGCGAGACATTTAAATGAAGCAACGTCTTTTCAAATAAAAGAGTTATCAAGAAGAAATTGGAACAGACCCATGATTCCCCCTCAAGAGGACATACTAGGATGGAAGAAAAAGATAAACTCTCAAAAAGAGAGAGAAAGTAAGAGGTTAACCCATGGAATAGATCACATCTAGATGAGCTAATGCTTGCACACATGATTACCATCAATGATCAAAATATAATTATAAGTATAATAGGCCCTAAAGATGGGGGGAATGGGAAAGATACATTCCTTAAATGTAAGGGACACACTTTGAATGTACCTAATTTGAGAGTACAAGCTACGTGCTTATGACATTGATCTATCCTGAGACAAGTTGTACACTTACGACATGGATCAATCCTAAGAAAAGTTGCACACTAAAATATTTCCATCATGGGCTTTAATGTGGACAACTTAGAATTACAGGAAAAGAGAGAATGTTCTACTTCAGGAAAGGAAGCACCACTAGAACGAGGTCTCCAAAGATAGAATATAATAAGAAGCACTCTACTAGAGTAGATTTGATAATGATAAAATAGTTGTGCCCCAGTAGGGAAAATATTGATCATTGATAAAGAATAAATAATGATTTTCCCCTATAGAGCTGATTTTATTCAGATGTGATCCAGATGTTGAGCCCCAACATGGGCAATTGGCAAGAAAAATAGCTCAAGGATATAATCCAAAAGATAGGTTAAAGTGAGTAGGTGAAAATGTATATGCAATGGTGTAATGGCTTAGAAAGCCATATAAAACCAAGAATATGAGTATGCACAAAGTGATGAGAGATTTGAAAAGAATAAATAATGATTTTCCCCTATAGAGATGATTTTATTCGGATGTGATTCAGATGTTGGGCCCTAGCATGGGCAATTGGCAATAAAAATAGGTCAAGGATATAATCTAAAAGATAGGTTAAAGTGAGTGGGTGTAAATGTATATGTAATGGTGTAATGGATTAGAAATCCATATAAAACCAAGAATATGAGTATGCACAAAGTGATGAGAGAGATGAAAAGAAGAATGGAGATACCTAAACTGGCCTCAATAAAAATTGAGCGCTACCTACATAGCTCCATGGACTCATGTTCCAACATGAACTTCAAGCCAATGTAGTTCACCCATGTTTGGGAGAGAATGGAATGATGAAAAATGAGCAAGAATTGATTAGAGTCATAATGTATGCAAATAGATGTACGTATAAGCATAGATAAAGAAACTTGAAATGCATGCTACCTAGAATCCTAATTATATATCATGAGCCTAGGTTTTATAGAGTGTTCTTGATAATCGTTCATTAGAGCTGATGTTGACATTAAGACATTGAGACCTAAGCACAAAGTGATTTCTATAAAAAATAAATTAGGCATCATAAGTATGAATAACTTAGAATGACATAAGATTTCAATGTACTGAGCCAAGTCAAATGTGAATATCTATAACTAACGATAATGGTAAAATAATGACTAAAACTAGAGTTACAATGATTTACATTTAAACAAAAAAGCAAAAGATAGAAAATGATAAACATAAATGAACCTAACTTGAAATCAAGATATGATCTATCAAGACTTAAGTAGGAACAAAAAATGTTTAAAAACAAAATTCAAGAACATCTTAATGACATGAGACCAAGATATGAATAATCAAGATCTATGTGGACCATCAAGGCATTTTTGAACATAAAAGAGAAAAGCAAAATCAAATAGAAAAAATAAGACAAAGAAACACAAGACCAAGAATGGAACAAGAAGTAATAAAAAGAGACAAGGAGAATAAATAAAATGAGAGGTGCAAAAACATAATAAAACACCAAGAAAACACAACAAAACACACACAAACAAAAACCAAGTTAGTGCGGTTTAAAGACAAATGTTCATGCATGTGTGGTAGAGGCGTTACTTTCCACCACATCATAACAAAGAACAATGACATGACAATTGTTCCCTAATTAAAGAGGAACAATAACAAAAGAAATGGGGGAAGAGAAAAGGAAGGGGTTGGTCGAGCTGACTCTAGATGTATAAGACAAGTGGACACTGCCTACATAGTTTCATGGATGCATGTTCCAACATGAACTTTATGCCAAATGTAGTTCTCCCAGGAAATGGGATAGAAGAAAAAAATGATGATCAGACAAGCATGAATTATATAAGAAATAGAAGATATGAAAAATAAATGAGAATGGTCCAGTAAATAAGACACTAATGAGATGAGAAAGAATGATCTTGTAAAATGGTAAGTGCTTGGGATAAGATGAAATGAACTAGTGTTTTTGTGCTTACAAATTGGCAAGAGAGTTAAAACTTAACATTTACTTGAAACATGACTAGAGTGTGAGATGATGGAATGGGAATGTAAAAATTTACAGAAGCATGAAATAATATTTTTGTTGTTTTTTGGGTCATTTCTAATGTTTTTGGTATTTTCAAAGTATTTCTAATTTTTTTGGTGTTTTTGGGACAAAATATGCACACGGTGAGACCATATAGTTGAGGAGATGCATGTCCTAAGAGTAGAGGTTCTACTAAGATAGCTAAGCCAGCTATAATGGCCCATGTTTGCAAATTGGTGAGAGAAAGGTCCTTGATAAAAGAAGAAAGTAGCAAATACTTGTACTAAGAAGATGCAGCTGTTCACTTGTTAGAAGTTGCACAAGATTGTCCTAGCTAAACTACTTTGTAGAACTGTTGTTGAAGATGTTCATAATGCTCATGAGACATAACAAGATTATAATTGGTCAAGGAACAAAAAGTGTTCAAGATTATAAGATGTCTTAGACATAACAAAGAATATGCATCTCTAAGAAAGAAATATATAATGGGATGAAAAATGTGTTTAGAGTGTCAAGAGTTCAAAGCCTTTACCATCAGGATTCATGAAAAGTGGACTAGGGTAGTATAAAATGTGTTCAAGGTAAGATAAAAGAGTGGAATAAAATTATGGCATCACAAGTTGCCCCCAAGTTAGGGGTCTTATAGACGATGGTTCAAAGCTATTCATGTGTATAATATATTAAGGTGTATGATATTTATGGGCTCTAAAACTTATTCACCATTAGGTTTAGCTAGTCGGTATGCTTCTGATCCATAGTTTGCTATGACAATATACGGTCCTAACAAATTAGGCTGAAATTTCACTTTATTTTTGGGTTCAACATTTGTGTTTTTCTAGTTCTCTTTCAAAACTAAGTCACCAATATCAAATTATCAAAGGAGAATGCATTTTTTATAGCTTCTCCAGAATCTATTCCAGTAGGCCTGCAAGTTTTCTAGGGTAGCCAAATGCTTACCATCAAGAAGTTCTAGTTCTTACAGTTGTGAGGCTCTATAGTCTTCATCATCTTCAATGTGCTCCAGTGATATTCTTAATGATGGGATCTCAATATTGACTAGGATGATAGATTTAGTGCCAAAAATAAGGGAGTATGGAGTAGCTTTATTTGGGGTATGATGATTGGTTCTTTAATCCCAAAGGGTAGGAAAGAGTTGCAAGTGCCAATTACAACCAACATCATTGACAATATTTTTTAAGATGGTTAGAATGGTTTTATTTGATACCTCAACTTTTCCATTTCCTTATGGGTTATATGGAATGTATTTTTTATGCTTGATATTGAATTTTGCACAAAGTGATTTCACATTTTGGTTCACAAAGGATCTACCATTATCAGATATAATATGGGCTGGGATGCCATATCAATAGATGATATGGTAATGAATGAATTTGGCTATTTTTTTTATCATTAACATAAGTGAGAGGAATGGCCTCAATCCACTTGGTAAAGCACTCAATTGTAGTCAAAATGTGCTTATGGCCATATGAAGATGTTGGGTTAATTTTACCAATGAGATCAAGACCCCATGTTGAGAATGACCATGGTGTTGTAATTGGCTATAATGGTAAGGAAGGTGTATATATCAAAATACCATGTTAATAATAAGGAACACATTTATTTACATAATTACAAGCATGTATTTCCATTTTGGGCCAATAATACCGTATCCTGAGAAGTTTCTTTGCTAGGACTACACCATTGGTATGGGCCCCACACATTACTTCATGAAACTCCTTTAGTGCCAGCTTGAATTCTCCCAAAGATAAACAAAAAAGAAGCATTACATCATATCCTTTTCAATAAATCATGTTTCCAAGGAAGATATAATGTGTTAGGTGATGAAGGAAAAGTTTTTTTGGGTTATTGGAAAGGTTGGAAGGAAAGACATGGTTATAGAAATAGTTATAAAAATCTTGGTACCATGGTAGCTCAGGTGAGAGATTAGGATCAATAATGGTGCATATCCTCTCTGAATCTAATAAAATGTGTGATAGCTAAAGAAGATTTTTAATCAAGAACTGATAATATTTATCACTATCATGCATTTGAATCATGGAAGCAATTATTTCCATGGCATTAAAAAATTTGTTGTTGATTCATGGAATTTGTTCAAACCACAGAGATTTAAAATGTGTTTTAAGGTTATCAACAATTTGCTTGTAAGGAATAAGCTTATCAACTATTTTTTGATACTAATCATGTTTCTAATTTATGATTAGCTATGAATATCCATATACCTTTAAGCTTTGAATATCCCATTGTATGGTAAGATGGAGCCCTGTAACCAATGCCTCATATTCAGCCATATTGTTTGTACACTGAAATTGTAAATGGAAGGCTTTGGGGATCAAATACCCTTGTGGTATTATAAAAAATATGCCAGATCTAGATCATCAAGATGTGAAGGATCTATCAAAATAGAGTGTCCATTATTTAAGATCTTATGAACCTTTTTCTATCATCATAATAGAATCATCTGGAAGGTTAAAGTTGAGAGGTTGAGTCACTGTAATAGGAGCTTCTAGAAGTTAATCTACAAGAATATGCCCTTTGATTACCTTTTTATTTTGGCACTCGATATCAAACTCACTGAGGATCATAATCCATTTAGCCATACATCCTTAGAGAGATACTTTTGATAAGAGGAAATTTAGAGGATCTACCTTGTTGATAACAATAATTTTGTTATGTAACATATAATGTCATAATTTATGAGTGGCAAACACCATAGCTCAACATGCCTTCTCAATAGGCATATAATTGTGTTCATAGCCTACCAATGTGTGGCTTAAATAATAAAACCCATGTTCCTTACCATGGTCATTAGGCGGAGCCAAAAGTGTCGCCAGTGCATGTTTCATGGTTGATATGTAAAGAAGTAGTGGCTTTCCTAGTGTTGGAAGTCGCAAGACTTGTGGCAAGTATGTTTCAAGATTTGAAAATGCTATCTAAGAATCTTCATCCCACTAAAACGTTTCCCCTTTCTTTAAGATATGGGTAAATAGGTGGCACTTATCTACCAATTGAGAAATGAACCTGTGTATAGACTAGATCTTGCCTTGTAGACCTCACAATTATTTAAGATTATTTGGTGGAGGCATTTCCATAATAGCAGTGAACTTTTTAGGGTCAACTTCAATCCCTCATTATGATATAATAAACCCTAGAAATTTTCCTAATGTGACCCCAAAGACACATTTCTTAGGATTTAAGCAAATTTTATATGCATGAAACCTCTCAAATATTCTTCACAGAATATTAGGTTGTCTAGATTTTGTTCTTGATTTTGCTAGTATATTATCAACATAGTCCTTGACAATGTCATGCATCATGTCATGGAAGATGACAATCATTGCACACTAATAAGTGGCTCAAACATTCTTCAAACCAAATAGCATGAATTGGTAATAGAATGTCCCCCATGAAGTGGTGAATGTGGTCTTATGATGATATTTAAGGGCTATCTTGATCTGATTATAACCACAAAATCCATCCATTAAGGATAACATCTCATACCCAACTATTGAGTTAGTAATCATGTCAATGTTAGGCAGAGGAAAATCATCTTTGGGGTATGCCTTATTGATATCATGAAAATTAGTACAAACACATATGCCTGGGGTCTTTTTACTTACTAACACTATGTTAGAAATCCATTTAGAGTAGTCTAGTGGTCTAATAAAATTGGCTCCTAAAAACTTTTCCAATTTAGCCTTAACCAAAAGGGCAATGCATGGATGCATCTTTCTTAACTTTTGCTTGACTAGTTTAGCATCAAGGTGAATGACTAGATGATGCATAACTAAATATAGATCCAGGCCTGACATGTCAGAATATGCTAATGTAAATATGTCTATATAATCCTTAAGAATGGATATAATATGTTCATGTTTCACTTCAGTAAGGAAAGCTTTAATATAAACAATTTTGGGATCCTCATGGGTTCCCAAATTCACTTCTGCTATGCTCTCCATAAGGATTGTGGACCCATCTTCTAGAATTATAGGCAATGTATGGTCGTGATCATCTTCTTCTGCTATATATTTTTGTTGTTCCTCCTGAAGATCTAAATAATATGAAGAATCAAAATTTGCCTTCTCAAGTAAAGGCCAATTGGTAAAAACCTCTAGAAACTCAAGAGCAAGACACTCAAATATTTGATGTTGTTCTGAAGAGATGTTTGTACTAGCTATGGAACTTGGGCTAGATGGAATTTATACATCTTAAGGGGATGAGCAAAATTTCTCAACTAGGAGTGCCTGAAACATGTTGTCACTCAAAGGCTTGTCTTTTTCTTTACTTTTTCCTTGATCAACAAGTGCCTCAAAGAGGTTTTTACCTAAAGATATTGATGTTTGTTATTTATTATGACCAAGAAAGTTTTCCTACTCTTAAAAGTAGGTATAATAATTCAATTAAAAATCAAAACCCTATTTATGATCACTAATGGGAAATGCATTTCGTAGGCCCATGTATTATGTAATTGATTCATCATTTTAAAAATCATCAAGGCATATTACCAAATTTTGTTGATCTTAATCTATGAGTTTAGGATGGCAAAGGCATAGGTTACATTGAGGGTTTGCTTTAGGATGGGAAGCACCAATGGTAAAGATATAATGTCCTCCTTCAGGAAGGGAAGCACCACTAGGATGGTTTTTTTCTTCAGGATGGGAAGCTCCAATAGGTGTTATGGTAAATATGGTGTTTGAATCAAATAAACCTAAATCAACAAGCTCATCCAAAAGCCTATAATGGGACATTACATTGCTGATAGGAGTCTCATTATTAGTCACTTTGAAAGAGACACTATTAAATGTTATGAGGTCATCCTCTAGTGGTTTAAATCTAAGACCAGGATTCTAATTAACAAGTCCAGTTGATAAGGGCTCTAAAATTCCTTGCACTTGTCAGCCAAGGCCTTTCCATGTATAGTCAAGATGATCCATTATCCTATTAAGCATAGGATAATTTGGATTCTAAAAACAATCTACAAGGCCCTTAGAATATAACCAATCTCCCTTGATAAAAGACTCAATCTTTCTTCGATGCAATTATAGGTATAAAAACCATAGGGGTTTTAGTTTCTTCTTATTTGGTTGCCAAATTTGATCAAGTCTCGTAAGAGTCTGGGAAGATTTAGGCTTACCAAATGTTTTAGGGGATTTTGGTAATTTCACTTGCGTCTTTAATAATCACCTATTTGGCTAGAGCTGTAGGAAATGGATCAATTGAAGTGAAGGCTAGATCACCAAGATCTATATAATTAGATGGATATGGATGAGAAATGATGGCTTTGTTCCTTGTTGTAATGAATTTAGAAAATAAGAAATAGTTATAATTATGAAACTCTACTTCAAGATGCTTGTAGTATTGATATGGCCGCTGATCAACAGGAATAGTAACCTCATTCCCATCATGGAGAAACTTAAGGCATTGGTGAAGAGTAGATGGAATTACATGTACTTCATGGATCCAAAGATGACCAAGAAGTATGTTATAAAGAAGCTTAAGATCCATAATATGGAATAATGTGTGATGATAAATAACTCCAACTATGACTAGTAGCCAAATTGTACCAGATGACTCCCTCTCGATGTTGTCATAAGCCTTGATTGTAATAGTCTCTAGCTAAATGTCCTTGTCCATGTAACCCAATCATCATAGTAATTTAAGAGATATGATGCTCAGCCTTGAACCATTATCTATAAGAACCCACTTGATCTTGTGATCCATAATGATTATTTCAATGTATAGTGGGTTATTATGGTTTGGGCCAAGGGTGGACATGTCCTTTTGATCAAATGTGATTTTCCAAAATGAAGACAAATGTCTAACTTGGTTCTATAATTGACTAAGGTTTATATCATTAGGCACATAGACTCTTGCAAAAGTTTGTTAAAAATGGTTCTATGGACTTTAGATGTCTACAATATTTCTAATATGGAAATTTGTCCAAGGGTTTTTTCTAATTTATCTATTATAATATAAGGCCTTTGAATTATGGATTGAACTAGTTTAGTCTTTGTTGAGATAGTAGTCAACTTTGGAACCATTGACATAATGTTCTCATTGGGTTTATGGAAAGAAGTGGATGAAGGGACTTGAATGGTGACTCATAGATGTCTAGTTGTGACTACACAACCTAAAGGTGTGAAGGAGTTATTATAATTAGAAGAGCGAGGCAAAGGGCCTTGGATGGTGATTCATGGGTGATTAATAATATTTCTATAATTTTGGGTTAGTGAGGAGCCTTTATAAGAATGGTACTATTGTTCAGGATTAGTAACCCATGCAAATAGAGTAACAACATGATGATGTAAACTCAATATGGTATTACTAGGGGGAGAGGGTGTTGACCCTATAATGATGGGTCTTGTGTTGTGAGGAAAATGAGATTACCCATGTGGCATCACAGTAACAGTGGTAATGTGGGTTGCAGAAATGCATTCCATAGTGTTAATGTAGTCATAAGGTATATTATTATAAGCCACATTATTAGTGTGGGGATCATGATCTTGATTATGTTCATTATGATTTTGACCTTTTTATTGGTTTTGATTCTACCTCTGTCCTTGATTGTGACCATTTTGATTATTTCTTGGTGGTAGTGGATCATGTCAAAGAAAGGGGTCTTTATAAATTCCCATATCTTGATTTATTTCTTGATTAGGGGCCAACTTAATTTCCATCTCACCATTTTCAATAAAGTCTTCAATAATATGTCACAATTAAATGTAACGATATGCACTGTGACCAGCAACATGATGAAAGTTACACCATTCATTCTCTTTGTACCAGTTTAGTTTTCACTGATCTTGAGTAAATGGCCTTGATACTGGCCATATAATTAAATTAGTTGCAATGATATTTTGTAACATTGTTTCAACTCAATATCCTAGCTTGCTAAAGACTCTAAAATTATTATGAAATGTTCTTCATGGAGGTTGTCTTTGTAAAGTAGGTAGTGGAATTGAGGGAGTTAATTGTATATTTGGAAGAGGCATAACCTATACCATTTATACATGTCTTATTTCTATCACCCCATTTCCAACCATGTTCTTATTTTTTCTAAAGCCCTTAGGCTTATCCTGTGTAACTATTTGAGGAGCTGGTGGTTTAGTCTGATTAGATCCTTGTCCTTGCAAAAAAATCTTAACAAGGCCTCTATCAATAAGAGCCTTCTCAATCTACACACCTTCATCAATAATTTCTTCAAATGAGTTAGCACAAGATAATCATAGATTATGCACAAATTCAAGATGTAAATTCTATGCAAATATATCAGCCATATGTTTTCCTAGGAAATTGTGTTGAAAGCGTCTTGCTAATGCTCTCCACCTTTGTAGATATGTAGATTAACTTTCACCATCACGCTGCTTGGCTTTGTATAAGTCAACAATAGTCAATTCATGTTCTATGTTGTATGAGAAATGGTTAAAGAACTTTTTTGATAGGTCGTTCCAATCCATAACTAATCCCTTAGGTAGTTTATGTAGTCAATCAAGAGTTTGTCCCACTAAACTTCATGGAAACAGTCATAGTAAGTACTCTCTACTATAAGCAACCTCTTAACACAAGACAAAGAATGCTTTTATGTGTTCACATGGATCTCCTTTCCCTTTGTATTTATCAAATTTGGGTGCCTCAAAATGAGGCGGAAAGGGGTTTTAGAGAATAGATAAGTCAAATGGATATGGGCATATCTCGTCAAATTTGTACTTTTTGACTCTATTATTCATCTCCAATCTTTGGACAATTTCCTTCATAGAATTTCATTCTTGCATGTTTGGTGCATTTGTGTATTAGATAAGATGTTGTTTGGGTGGAATGTGCCCCTAATTTTATTTTTGTTAGGGTGGAATGTGCCCCTGATTTTATTGTTGTTGGGGTGGAATGTGCCTCTGATTTTGTTATTGTTGGGGTGGAATATGCCCCTAATTTTGTTGTTGTTGAGGTGGAATGTGCCCTTGGTTTTGTATGGATTTATAAGGAGTGTATACCTTTTGATCCATGATTTGGTTCTAATTTATTGCTTGAGTCAAGAACATAGGCTATTGATTCTTGGATTGTAAAACATTCCCTAAATTTGGTTGTTTCACATTTTGTTGATTTTGGAAATGTCTATGTTTATTTACAAATCTTTGGTTTGTTTGAGGGATTTCCTCTATCCAAACTGAATGTTTTAGTTTCTGAGTTTGTAAAGTAATAAGAGGTTCTTAATGATTGAATAATATATGTTTTGTGTCAAATGGAAGATCTTGTAAGGTGTCTTGTGACTTTAACTAGTTCATTTAGATTACCTTGATCCACTATGGTAATGTTCTCATCCAATATTTGTTATGTACTATCCACCATATCTTCTCTTTCTTTCAAAGCATTATTGTGAATTGAAGTGGCAACTAGGGAGTTAGTTAAGTCTGTGACAAGTTGATCTACATATATCATTGACTTATTATCTTGATCTTAGCTGATGATTTGGATTTATGGGTTTTGACTTTGTTTGTATTTTATTTCCTTTGTTATAAGAAGAAGGTATGTCTATTTGTGCAAACACGTGCTCTTGTTGTCATTGTTCTCCTTCTCTAACCAACGTATGCAATTTTTTTGTAGGAAAGTCAGAAGGTAGTATAGCACCTGATTCTATCAATCTAAGAAGGGCTTCATCTTGATCTTCTTAGGGTTGATATTCATCGTAATCATCTTCAAATATTATTGTTTTGGGTATATCATCAAAGATAATGAGGTTATCTTGGCCATCATAAAATTTCTCATCCTCTTAACTAAGGCCATAAGAGGCCCCACTACGAGTAAACCTTTGAGTCATGTCTAAAAATATTTATTCTATGTGTTTGACTAACTTTGGACCAATGTTTAACAACTAATAAAAATATGTTTTGTCTCTCTTTTAAACAAATAACCAAGGTACCAATGAGACTATAAGGGAGGGTGGTTTGGAACCATGCATAATTTAGAAGATTTAGTTCATGAGGTTACTCAGCATTTGGTAAAGTTGAAATCATATAGATCAGAAGAGAGTAAGGTAACTCAAAGACCCATGGTGAAAACTAGTACACCAAAGCCTAGATCTTTATGATACACCCACACTAAAAAATCTAGTTTCGACTTTGATAAGTTGACCCTAAAAGTTTAGAGGAAAGCTCTCTGGATTATGAAGTAGAAAAAATAGACTAAGCAACTCAAGATGTAAAAACATACATGAATCACTAATTCTAAATTTAGGACCAAATAGGCAGCACAGCATAGCCACATGATTCTAGTAGGATAAAATTTGTTCAAGGACCTAAAGCATGAGTGATACACAAGATGACTTGAGTCCACCAAGATGATAATGTGATTTTGAGTTTTAAAAAATCACTTTCAATCCAAATAAAAATTGAACCCAAGTTAAAACAAGTTTAGTGCACAAATGGTGAACCCACTTTGATGCATCAACCCTTAGAACTAAAAAAGGTTCAATTTCAAATGTGGATTATAAATGAAAGATTTAAAAAAATTGGTTAAAAGATCTAGATTCAATTGGGTAACATAACTTTTCCAAAGTGGATGACATGACATAAAGATTTTGATAACAATTTAAACAAGGAAAAGATGAATTTTCCATTTGGACAACATAATGCCTCCCTTACTCAAGAAAATTGAGGACAATGTGTTTTGGTTACATTCTTTTAGTTAAAAGGTAGTTTTAGATATAAATCAAGACCAAGTAAGCTAATGATAAAAAATAAATATATTAAGTCTAAACTAACAAGATATGGCAAAGTGGGGTCTACTAAACAAGCAAGGCTTGGATCATTCTAGGGGAGTCAATTGCACAATGACTTTAAAACCAAACAATGTAAAAAAACATGGATTTTAGGTCCATATCACTCGACTTATTATAAAAAGGTCTAGTCCTTTTTTCAACCACTACATCTTGTTATTCACTCAGTGTAGTGCAATGTCCAAAGTGCCACTATGTCTTGTGTGTAATTCCAAAGGAGCCAAATGAAGTCAATGTTGGGAGATGAAACCCCATGTCAAAGATTCCATAAAGAACCCACAGAAGGTGATGAAGTCTCGCTTGCAAGCCAAGTTTATATGAAAATAAAGAAAGCATAAAATAGAAATACTTTAGGGTCATTTTCAAGATCACCCAAACTTTAACGAGTTTTTGGGGAGTATTATAGGCGACATTATTTTTAAGCCTTGGACTAGGCTATTTGCAATAGGAATGGCACTTTTGATTCTAACGGTTCCCTATAGGGGACAAATGGAAGAGTATACATGTAAAATTCCTCTCTTTGCTAAACAAAATCTAATTAAACAACTATTGCAAGCAAAAATTGATAGGTGTGTTCAATTTTAAACCCAAATAACATGTTTGGTGGTGTTTGTTTGACCCCTTGGTCTTAGTTCCAAACTTTGAAAATATTCACCAAAACATTTAAATATTCTTTGTTAAGCACCAAATAAAGGTTCATAATTGATTTTTAAGCATGCAAAGGTGATTTAAACATGTTTTGATCAAATTTTAAACTTGGTCCTACAGTAAAATTGTTAGCATGTCCTTTAGCTTTGAAACTCCTTTTAGCTTGAAACAACAAACATTAAAAGAAGTAGCTCTTGGGTCTATGTTTTTTGAAAAACATAGTGACCGATGTTGGTCAATAACATTAATGTTGGTTATATCTAACTAAGATCTGACTGATGTCAGTTCTACTAACCATCATCGGTTAAGTCAGTAATTGATGTCGGTATTTCTATTGACATTGGTTACTGTGTAAAAATTATTACAACCAAAAATGGAAAAATAAAGCTAGAAAATTAATTTCCAAGAGTTTTAAAAGCTCAAATAAATATTTTAGAGTTTCAAAGTGACATTTCTTAGGTGTCAGATGCATCTTCTCCCACCAGGCATGCCAAGATGTAGAGAGGATTACAAAGCAAGTTAGTCAAGCATTAGTCTATAAATAATGAAACATGCATAAGTAACTAATTAACCAAGCCTATCTATTCTTATGAGAATTACAAAGGATAATAAGAAACAAATGAAAGAAAGTAACACCATATTACCTTTTCAAATGGATTCACCATACCCATGTGGCTCAAAAACATGTTCTCCCTTGATCAAGCATCCTTGTCTTTGTCAACAATGGTGATAAGCTCCTCCAATGCCTCAAGAACAATCCATAAAACCTATGCTATTGATTGTAAATAACTAAACTAGCCTATCAATAAATATTTATGGAAACAATTTAGCATTATAACTTTGCAATGTTCAATCTTTGAAGATATTTGAGCATAATAACCTTGCACCAAAATAGCTTAGAAATGATGTTTATGGCCTGTCTATTTATAGATTTTTGAGATTAGTCAAGATCAACTCGAACCATCCATCTTGAGCTGAATATGTGTAGTTGAGGATAATCCTAATATTTGGAATTGAATCCATAAATATCCTCGAGATAAATGAGCATTAAAAAGGCATGGGAGGCATTAACTAGGCATGGGTGACCCATAATCTTGATATTTTATGCACTTATGGCTTGATGGATGCCAACCCATAGATGATGTCACTAGGTGATGCAGATAATAAGAATCAATTTTCAAAAAGAAATATTCAACAACTCTCATGTAAAATCCACTTAAGCTCTTGATTTGGAATAATTATCCTTAAACAAGGATAGTCAATATTTGTGCAATTATTTGAAAATTATCCCTTGATTAATCAAAATGGTTAGAAAGTCATATTACTGGGTCATAATTTGACTAGAGAGGAACTAGAGGGTGACGTTAGATGAATTGGAACAATATTCCTATTTAGGATGTTCCCAACAATAAATAACAAAAGTATGTGATGTGTACCAATGAATTAGAAGAAAAGAGTGATCTAGAGCATTAAATGACAAGATGGTCATTTTGACTCGAAATGATCTGATCAAAGTTACCTAGCCCATAAAATGCATTGCCCTATTTAGGGATACTTTGACCTAAAGTGTCACTTTTAAGTGATAAGTTTGAACCATTTAGGGCATTTTATGTATTTTGACCTAAAATGTGTATTTGAGTGCAATTCGAATAAGATTGACAATTTCAACATAAATGGTGTTAGGAATTGGATGTCTATAATCACATCCATGGAACTATGTAGGAAACATATACTTGCCTAATGCATATGGAGACAACATAACCACCCCTTTCCTTTTTTTTTAAATCCCCCCCCCCCCCCAATCTTTTTTGTTTGTTAAGTTGCTACCTATTTTTAGGGGTAATGTTCATCACATTATTTATACTAACATTAAGACTAACTGTTATTTGTTCTTTAATTATTTGTTTGTTTTTTATTTAAGTGCCTATTTGTTTTCTTTTGGTACTGTTATCTTGATTTAGTCTATGTGTGCTCATTGGGTGATTCCTTGTGCATTTATACTTGAATCCATCCAAATTTATACATCTACATTGCCATAATGGTTTTTATCATTAGTGAATTGTTTTCCCTTGAATATTAGATTACATGAGTTAGTCTTTACACATCTTTCAATCCAATCCTCATGGTATTCTATCATGATCCCTACCATATAATGTTACAATAAAAATCAACTTTAGGAAGTCTATGTAGTAATGGCAGCATCAACATCTCCTTGACATCATTGTTGACAACATCCTAATCATATCCCAAATAGAGTAGTTAACCATGAAAGAATTTCAACCTTTTTTAGTTTGGATGCATATATCCTTACTAGTAGGTTGTTCCAATTCATCATTACCCTCTGTGTTAAATTACCATCATCATATTTTCAATCATCAACTAATAAATTATATTTTTCATAATTGGGGTCTAATGATTATAACTACCTATGGGAAAATCATTGAATACCATCCCACCTACATTTCTCAATGATTATAATTGCCTTTGGGAAAATCATTGTATTCATACCAAATTCAATTTTTTAAATCCAAACAAGGGCATGTTGTTATCATGTTTATCTTCCCTAATTAGGGCACCTCCATCTTCTCAATGATTATCACCACTTTTGGACAATTCATTATTTTATCATACCACATTGCCACTATCAGGGTATAATGCTTATAACTACCTTTGGGCAAACTATTGTACATCATTACACTTGTATTATCAATTATTTTAACTATTTTTTCAAACTCATTATGTTCTCACCCCATCATCTTCATATGTCTGGTCTCCTCATTTCACTTCTTTCTTTTAAGGGACTATTTACTGACCTAATTGTGCCAACCATTCCCTCGAAGGAGCATCATAGAGTTCATTAATGGCCATTGGAGTTGTAGGCATGTAAGACATTTTTCATTCTTTGAGAAGATGTTATTTTGTATATATCTTACAATGCCTTCCCAAATAGGGGCATAGTGTAGACACCTAAAAGTGGCCACCAATGACCTCCAACTAAACATTTGACCAATTTATATCAAAATGCTCAATTTGGCCTAAAAATACTAAAATTCATTAAATGGTTCAAACCTATCATATATAAGTGCCAATTTTGGTCAATGTATCCCTAAATAGGGTAATGCATTCTATGAGATAGCTAACTTTGATCAGATCATTTTGAGTCAAAATGATGATTTTCTCATCTGAGTGCTCTGGATTGTTATTTTCTACCAATTTTATTGTACAAGACATGTCCCTTTATTATTTTGTGTCGATAACATTTTAAATGGGATAATGGTTCCAACACATATAACATCACATCCTAATTCCAATATAGTCAAATTTTGAGCCAATAATATGATATTTTGACTAGTTTGATTAATTTGTGCACCAATTGCTAAGATTTACACCAAAATTGATAAATCATATTTAAGGCTAATTAATTTGAATCAAGAGCTTAAGTTAATTTTTTAAGGAACTTGTTAAATATTTTATTAATGGAAATTGATATTGAATAACTACATCATCTAAATCACCATTATATGGGGTGGCATCTATAAGCCATAATTGCAACAAATATCTGATTAAGACCTCTCATACCTCTTTAATGCCTCTTTATCATAAATATTTATGAGGGCATTTATTGATTTTAGCCTCCAAAATTGAATGGATTCTTGGCCACACATATTCATCTTGAGATGGGCGATCCATGTTCATTCTGATCAAATGGAAAAACCTATAAATACAAGGCTTCACAACCATAATTTGAAGCTTGGATAGTGTAAAGTTACCATGCACAAATGATTCCAAAGCCTCATACAATTAGTGTTATTATGCCAAATTGTTGAACCAAGCCAAATCCATCACAAGCCAAAGGTGTTAAGGAGAGAAGGAGCCAAACAACTCCATTGATGAAGAATATTTGATGTACAAGTTGAGCAAGCCACTCTAAGAACCATTTGGAAGCTCCAAGGAAAGTGAATGAAGATTTATTTCATGTTTTAGTTGTTGCTTTCATATGTATGTTTTTTAGTAAGCTCCCTCTAGTGTCTAGGCCTAGAGATGTTATGCTTGTTAGTGTGTTATTTTCATTTTGGTTTCATTTTGAACTAACACTTGAGTTAACCCAATCTCTTGAGTCAAATTCCTAATTCATAATATATATTTTGCTTTGTATTGAATGTGGGTGGCCATGTCATGTGGCAGTTATAATGTTAACTATTTTCTCAATACTTTTATTTTTGTTGTTTCAATTAACTTTAACATAATGTTTAGTTGTTTGTATTGGAAAAAAATTCCTAAATTAAACATTTTTTTTTTCTTATATAAATTTAATTCTGAATAATTATTTTTAAATAAGAATTATTATCATATCAAAAGTAAATAATATAACTTTCATTTTGAATATTATTTATGAATTTTAAAGTTAGGAACAAAGTCACTTCAAAATATTTAATATTTTTTTTAATAAAAGTATAAAATATAAATCTTTAATTTCATAAGAACAAATAATTTACTAAATATAATTAATAAAAATAAATTATCTCCAAACTAAGGGAAACTGACTCGACACATTCAACTATGCAAACTCCACCTAAAGATCAACACATACCCACAACATGAATCCATTAAGAAATATTTTATGTTATTTACAATTATTTTGTAAAGAGGCACACCAATCAATTTAAG
>JARHVA010000640.1:4680000-4878828 GCA_037957365.1 Torreya grandis | reverse complement strand
TGTCAATCCATTTTTTCTCAATTTATTAACTATAATTTTGCATTAATTACCTCAACAATATCTCATTTTTTATACTTCAATATCATTATGAATTATATAAATTCATGAAAATGTTGTTCAATTGATACTTGATATTGTGACGAATGATTGTAAGTTATAAAATGTAACTATCATTACATATGAGAAATCATTTAAGTGATAACTTCATTATACTTTAAATATTTAAATGTATTAATACCATATGAATTTACTAATTTAAATTGAAAATAATTATTTGTTCATTTTAAATTAATAGGTCTCAATCCGTGACTTTATAAATGAATACACGTTACACAAGTATTCATTTTTACCGTTATATTTAATGATGGTGCCATTGTTAATGGATATTCAAGTGATGTTTAAGTAAGCCATTACACATACAATAGATAAATATCATTCGAGGGATATCTCTTTGATTTGATAGTGTAGTATATGTGTATTATCTAAATACTATTGCCTATGATAAATCACATAAGTAATAGATTTATTATAATTTAATATTTAAATTAATTATAATTATACAAATTTAGTAATTAAAATTAAAAATATCACTTTGGTGATAGTTTATTTTATATATATATATATATATATATATATATATATATATATATATAAACAAATTTGATCCATATGTTGGACAATTGGAGATATATTTCTTACTTGGATGGGTTATAGAACATTTTGATTATTAAAAATTTAATATTCTGCATCAAAAGTGCAAAAAATCCGTGCACTTCGTTGTCCCCCAAAAATATCACTCATTTTTGGGATAACATTTGAACTATTTTGGTCCTACAGATCAAAATTGTCTCTTCCCTTTCCGAAATTTGTCATGGGCATTCAAATTTTTCATTTTTTAAGCTTCTCAGAAATCTACGAACTATGCAGGTTTGAATCTACGGACTCTACAGGCCAAGTTCAATGGGCTTTATAGGCGAGTTCAATCAAAAGAATCAGTTTCTAACACTTGGTCATTTTTGATCGTTTCAGTGCCTCTGTTCAATCAAAAATCTTCATCGGCAAGCATCTAAGCAAAGAAGGCTTGAACCATTGAACCACTTTGGTTCAAAGGTTCAACGAGTTTAAAGTTCAAAAGGTTCAATGCTTTCGGTTCAATGGCGGGTTCAATCAAAGGAATGGTTCAATGGCTTGGTTCAACCAAGCGGTTCAACGCTTTATTTCACTCAGTTGGTTCATCTGCTTTGTTTCAATGCTTTGGTTCATCCTTTGGTTCAATCAAATGGTTTGTTAGTCGATTCAAGGCTTTGTTTGAACCATTGAACCAAAGCTTGGTTCAATGGTTGGTTCAATGTCTTTTGGTTCAAAGGTGGGTTCATTCAATTGGTCCATCACTTGAACCATCAGCTTGAACCATTTTGGTTCAAATCTTGTTTCATCAGCTTGGTTCAACGTTTGGTTTAACCAAGTGCTTCAATGCTACAGTTCACTCAGTTGGTTCACTCACTTGGTTCAATGCTTTGCTTCGTTTGCTTGGTTCAAAGACTTGGTTCAATCAAAGGGTTCATCGCATTGAACCATTTTGGTTCAACCAAGTGGTTCAACGTTTGGTTCAACCAAGCGGTTCATGCTTTGGTTCAATCAAACAGTTCACTCAGTTGGTTCAATCAAAGGGATCATCGACTTGGTTCAACCAAGCAGTTCACTTAGACGGTTCAAAGGAGCGATTCAATGCAAAAATTCAAAGAAGCCTCTTGAAGGACAAGTGCCCTTACATAGGGCACTTGGTCAACAAAAACACCCTTCGGAAGGGTCATTTTCAAAGAAGGCCACAAAGGTAAATTCTTTCAAAAATTTTGTTTAATGCAGACAAAGTCATAATTCTTTCAGACTTTTGTCCGAAGGAATTCCTTTAGACAAAAAGTCTAAAAGAATTTAGAGAAGCCATGGGAGGAAATCCTGAAGGAATTCGCAAAGACCAAGGCAAACGAAATAATTTTTTGGACTTTTTGTCCACGAGAAAATGCCCGAGGAGAAAGCCCAGGGAAAATGTCTGTGAGAATTGTCTGCAGGAAATATCCATGGGAAATGTCCGTGAAGACTCTAAATAAAAGGCCACCGAAGGACCCCGAAGAGCAGGTGCCCTTGCGAGGGACTCTCAGCTGCCAAATTGAAGGATACTTCCCTAAAGTTGAAGGGTCACCTTCCCTTCAGGAAGACATAAAATAAGAAGCCCGAAGGCCATTCAAAGGCCACTCGAAGGGCAGATACCTTTGTGGGGGGGCTCTTTTCAACCCAAAGTGGATCATTTCTTAAGGCCAGAAAGGGCAGGTTCTTTCTAAGAAAGTGCAGAACAGGAAAGCTGAAGAAGGACCAAGGGTAACGCGCCTGAAGATGTCAAATTCAAGATAGCAAACTAGCCGTTGAAAATGTAGTGATGGGCGCGCGAACGTCAATTTCGAATCTCATAAAATAGCCATTGATCCTTGTAATCTACAGACCCAAATGCATTCATAGGCTTTAAGGCCAAGGCCAACAGAAAGTGACTAAAGAATATAATAGCAAATTGAATCCAGGACCCAATTCAATTAACCAAAAAAGGAGGAATGATGATGAAGGATCAAATTGCCAGGTGGACATTGAAAGTTACAAACTTTCAATAGCATGACTTGTTTCTCTGCATTAAGAAAAACCAAATGGGTAGATGCCCCTAATTTCCAGCCTATCTTTCCTAACAGTTTTCAATGCAACATGATGTGTTACTATTCTTGAGTTCCTTCTTGAAGAGGCTATATAAGGGACTCTCTTTTATTGTAAATACATCTCTTTTTGAGAATCAGAACGAAACTCTACCCAAATTGAAAGGCATTTTTGAGACTTTGAGCTCAGTTTGTTGATCATATTTTGTTATTGGAATAAGAAAGCAAGTGACTTTTCAAACTTTGTGTTGTGATATCTTTGTTGTTGGGGAAACTGTTCTTATGTCTTTTTCCTTGATATATTTTCTATTCCTGTAATTCAACAAGCAAAATTAGTAAAAGTAGTCAAGAAGGTGTCCTGAAGAGTCAATTATACAGAGACTTTGTGCCCCCATAATTTCCTTTAGTGTGTTTTCTTTTCATTTCTGTGTAAAGGACCTTGGGATGACTTTGTGCCCTCATTGTCCTTCGTATCTTACTCTTGAGAAATTTAGGTGGAGACTTTGTGCTACATCTCGATTTGTTGGTTACTATGTCCTTGGTTACACTTTGCATTTACTACCAGGAGTATTCTTGTGGTTTTCTAAGTAGTACTTTTGAAAGAAGAGGAGTGCTTTCTATCATTTCCCTTGAGTTTTTCCTTTGATCCACACGCATCATCTCTGAAAAAAGAGAGATGGATGGTTTGTCCTACCCTTGAGTATTATTTTCTATTTATATATATATATATATATATAGGGAACCTCCCTTTGATGAGAGGAGAGATCAGTCCCCTTCTGATGTGGTAAACCTACACATTTGGATGACTAATCTTCTTACTTTGGCTGATCAGACCTATTTTGTTTATCAGTACGTTGATCGACAAAATATTCAACCAATAGTTTTTGGCAACTCCGCTAGGGATATAATATCCATTATCCATTTATAATCTATCCATTCACCTCCACACTAACCAATAAAGAATGTATAGTTTAAAGCCTCAAGCTACAAACTGAAGCAAGGTTAATTCTTTTCCCATTTTTGATTCACAATCTGGCAGATTCAAGGTATACACGAAGCCAAAGGGATAAAGGTATCATTGACCTTGTATTCGAGTTGGTACAGCAAAGTGATTTTGATCTATTTCCTTCACCATCTCATCTCCAACAAACCAAGAGCTTTCCTCCTACTAAAGTCAGATCTCCATTGCCAGACGAAGTATCTACTTCTACTATTGATAAAGCTTTGCCTATAATTACCCCTCTAAGATTTGTTATTCCTCCTTTTCATAATCCTACAATGGGAGTTCAAGGCCCCTAGGGTAATGCTTTTGGTCCTCTCAATCTTACTCCACCTCTACATGAGCTTCCATGTAGTTCAAAGAAGAATTTCCCCAAATTCTATGGTGATGGGAAAGTTCATCCTGATGAGCACATTGCATCCTTTAGCATAGCTTGTGGAGTAATCAGAGTAAAATTTGAAGATGTAGCAGTCAGGCTTTTTGTGGAGACACTACAAGGTGCTACTTCAGATTGGTTTTATCATCTATAGGCTCATTCAGTAACTGATTGGAATACCCTCAAAGATAAGTTTAAAGCCAGATTCAAACCTGTAGAAGATGCACATGCACTTCTGGCTCAACTTACATAGATGAATAAAGAGCCTTATGAGCCTATGAGAGACTTCATAGCCAAACTTGACAAACTGAGAAATAGAATTCCTATAATTTCTCAACCTACAAATGAGAATCTCAAATGCTTCTTCGTTGATTCTCAGTTACCTAAAGTCAATTTTGTTTTGAGTAGTGTTGGTCAAATAGATCTTGTTATAGCTCAAATTTTGGCCACTGAGGTAGAAGATGATCTCATCTTAGCAAGGAAAATAAGAAGAGATCCAAATGAAAATAGACCTTCATCATCTTCTAAATATGCATCTACAGGCACCACTGATCCAATGGTGCAAAAGCTGGCAAATGAAGTGCTAACCTTGAAAAAGCAAATGGCGCAAGGAATGTCTTCTACTCCTTCATACAGAGATATGCCAAGAAGGACATTCCCAAATCAGTCATATTAGGGCAATGCTGCTAGGAATCAAGGGCAATAGAATCACCTTCCTCCCCTACAATGGAAACTTGCCCTTGAAGCTCCTCCAACCAACTCAGCAGTTGGATATTTGGAAACAAAACATGCTTTCTCTTTCCAACCTGAGTTTGAGCCAAAAAATGACACTGATCTCTTCATGGAGGATCAAGAAGAATCAGCTAGCGACTCCCACATTGGTTTCCTGAACTAACAATATGAACCCAGAAGCAAAGGAGAAGTTATTGATGGATCATATGTAGTGTTTACTAGGTCCAAGAACCAATCATCCCAACAAGTTGATAAAGGAAAGACAGAGGAGCAACCTCAACCAATAATTACAATTGCTAAGCGTGGAACCACTCTGCCTTTTCAGTCAAAGGATCTAGTGATCACTCAAAATGTAAGAACATCTATTTCACCTTCACCTTCTACTTCAATCTTGCAAACCGACCCTCCTCCCATCCCTCCTAATACTCAAAAAGTTGAAATACATTCTTCTATTCCTAGTCTAATTCAGCCATTTGACATAATTGATCATGTCAAAAGGACAAAAATACAAATGTCTGAATTTGAATATTTGCAAGCTAATCCTGATCAATTGGATAAGTTGGTCCAATGTGTCAAGAACCAAACCATCCCAGCAAGACAAGAGGTTAAAAAATAATTCCTGATTCCCCAAAGAACATGTCCATTCCAAATAATCTTGTCATTACTCCTCCAGCTGCCCCTGGGAAAATAGAACCTTTCTATGTTTCCTTGTTAATAAATGGTTATCATCTCAACAATTGCATCATTGATTCTAGGGCATTTGACAATGTCATGCCTGCTAAAGTAGTTGAGTCTCTGTGTCTCACATTAACCAAAACCTTTGAGAGATGTTTCTCCATGGAAAACAAGCAAGTACCATTGCTAGGGCAAATTAAAGATTCCCAATTTACATTGATAGCCTTTCTAGACAAAAGAATCAAGATGATTGTCTTGGTGGCTAACGTCCTAGCATCCTATGGCATTTTTCTTGGATGAAATTTCTACAAGGACATGGGAGGAGAACTAAGCATAGACCTGTCTGAAGCAAGGATCCCTGTCCAAGGCATAATGAAGAGATTTCTCCCTAAAAAGGAGGTAAAATACGTGGTCACCCAAACATCAGCCCTGCAACACAAATTCTATTTGAGTCTTCAAGTAGGGGTAATTATTTATTTACCATAGAGGATGTTCATGTTTCTACAGATGAAAGTCTTGTAGTTGACAATCCAGGAATTGATCCAAACAAGACTTCAGGAGAATTGGTAGGGCACAGTACAAATAAGGAAAGATCTTCCATCTCTAATGAAGAGAAATCTGATAGAAGATCAGCTTCTGATGATACTTCGATCTTGAAATCCAATGGCAGCAATTTTTCCACCACTGATGGAGTTGGGACTGTGTTGATATCTCCTCAAGGAGATATTCTTCCTTCATGCAATTTGCAAGTCAGCAACACCAACAACACAGCTGGATGTGAATCTTTGTTGCTCGAATTGAAGATTTCTCAAGATGAAGAAATTAAACTCCTTCACATCAAAGGAGATGCTAAGCTGATAATTTGTCAAGAGTTTGATATGGACAATCCAATTATATGCTGGACTGAACTAGAAGAACAACCAATTATGGTAAGGGACCACGTTGTTGCAAATCAAAATTAGGTAAAGGAACCCTTCGCTAAGAAAGCAAGGAGTTATGGATTTCAAATTAAAGACCACATCCTACCTTGGAACAAGAAGAATAAAAGGCCAAGAGGAAGACGCAAAAAATTGGTTTCCTGGTGGAGAGCTCCATTCGCCCATCACCATTTCTGGGGGCAAAATGGTTTCCTACTGGTTTACCAGGATAAAGTACTATTTTCACTGTCTCTCAAGAAGTAGCATCTGAAATACTTCAATTCTTGAAGTATCAGATCATTTCATCTATACATATGTATATTTATATAGTTCTTAATTATGTTTTGTTTTGTTTGTTTTCATTTTTGATGCCTTTCATTTATGGTTAGCATGACTCCGTACCCTAATGGTACACATGAAGACACTGGAGATTCTAGATTCTACTCCCTTCAATTCTTTTTACAATTGATAAAAGTTCCCCAACTAGAGCAAGTTGTTGTCCCCCAAAAATATCACTCATTTTTGGGACAACATTTGAACTATTTTGGTCCTACATACAAAAATTATCTCTTCCCTTTCTGAAATTTGTCCTGGGCATTCAAATTCCTCATTTTTCAAGCTTCTCAAAAATCTATGAACTCTATAGGCTTGAATCTATGGACTCTGTAGGCCAAGTTCAATGGGCTTTATAGGTGGGTTCAATCAAAAGAATTAGTTTCTAACACTTGGTCATTTTTGGGATCATTTCAGTGCCTTGGTTCAATCAAAAATCTTCACTAGAAAGCATCTAAGTAAAGAAGGCTTGAACCATTGAACCACTTTGGTTCAAAGGTTCAATGAGTTCAAAGTTCAAAAGGTTCAACGTTTTCAGTTCAATGGTGGGTTCAATCAAAGGAGTGGTTCAATGGCTTGGTTCAACCAAGTGGTTCAACGCTTTGTTTCACTCGGTTGGTTCATTCGCTTTGGTTCAATGCTTTGGTTCATCCTTTGGTTCAATCAAATGGTTCGTTAGTCAGTTCAAGGCTTCGTTTGAACCATTGAACCAAAGCTTGGTTCAATGTATTTTGGTTCAAAGGCAGGTTCATTCAATTGGTCCATCAGCTTGAACCATTTTGGTTCAAAGCTTGGTTCATTGGCTTGGTTCAATGTTTGGTTCAACCAAGCGATTCAATGCTATGGTTCACTCAATTAGTTTACTCACTTAGTTCAATGCTTTGCTTCATTCTTTTGGTTCAAACACTTGGTTCAATCAAAGGGTTCATCACATTGAACCATTTTGGTTCAACCAAGCAGTTCATGCTTTGGTTCAATCAAATGGTTCACTCAGTTGGTTCAATCAAAGGGATCATCGACTCGGTTCAACCAAGTGGTTCACTCAGATAGTTCAAAGGAGTGATTCAATGCAAAAATTCAAAGAAACCTCCTGAAGGACAAGTGCCCTTGTGGAGGGCACTTAGTTGACAAAAACACCCTTCGAAAGGGTCATTTTCAAAGAAGGCCGCAAAGGTAAATTATTTTTAAATTTTTTTTCAAGGCAGATAAAGTCATAATTCTTTCAAAATTTTGTCTGAAAGAATTCAGAGAAGCTGTGAGAGGAAATCCTGAAGGAATTCGCAAAGACCAAGGCAAACAAAACAATTCTACAGACTTTTTGTCTGTGGGAAAATGCCCATGGGAATTGTCTGCAGGAAATATCCATGGGAAATGTCCACAAATACTCTAAGAAAAAGGCCACCGAAGGACCTTGAAGGGTAGGTTCCCTTGCAGGGGACTCTCAGCTACCAAATTGAAGGATACTGCCTTGAAGCTAAAGGCTCGCCTTCCCTTTGAGAAGATGTAAAATAAGAAGCCCGAAGGCTATTCGAAGACCACCCGAAGGGCAGATACCTTTGTTGGGGGGGCTCTTCTTGACCCAAAGTGGATCATTTCTTAAGGCCAAAAAGGGCAGGTTCTTTCTGAGAAAGTGTAGAATAGGAAAGCCGAAGAAGGACCAAGGGGTGATGTGCTCGAAGACATCAAATTCAAGATAGCGAACTAGCCGTTGAAAATGTAGTGACAGGTGCACGAACGTCAATTTCAAATCTCATAAAATAGCCATTGATCTTTGTAATCTATAGACCCAAATGCATTCACAAGCTTTAAGGCCAAGGCTAGCAGAAAGTGACTAAAGAACATAACAGCAAATTGAATCCAGGACCCGATTCAATTAACTAGAAAAGGAGGAATGATGAAGAAGGATCAGATCACCAGGTGGACATTGAAAGTTGAAAACTTTAAATAGTGTGACTTGTTTTTCTACATTGAGAAAAATAAATGGGTAGATGCCCCTAATTTCTAGCCTGTCTTCCTAACAGTTTTCAACACAACATGATGTGTTACTATTCCCGAGTCCTTGAAGAGGCTATATAAGGGACTCTCTTTTATTGTAAATACATCTCTTTTTGATAAGTAGAATGAAACTCTGCCCAAATTGAAAGGCATTTCTGAGACTTTGAGCTCAGTTTTTTTATCATATTTTGTTATTGGAATAAGAAAGCAAGTGACTTTTCAAACTTTGTGCTGTGATATCTTTGTTGTTGGGCAAATTGTTCTTGTCTTTTTCCTTGATATATTTTCTGTTCCTTTAATTCAACAAGCAAAATTAGTAAAAGTAGTCAGGAAGGTGTCCTGAAGAGTCAACTGTGGTGAGACTTTGTGCCCCCATAATTTCCTTTAGTGTGTTTTCTTTTCATTTCTATGTAAAGGACTTTGGGACGACTTTGTGCCCTCATTGTCCTTCGTATCTTACTCTTGAGCAATTCAGGTGGAGACTTTATGCTGCATCTTGATTTGATGGTTACTACGTCCTTGGTTACACTTTGCATTTACCACCAGGAGTATTCTTGTGGTTTTTTGAGTAGTACTTCTGAAAGAAGAGTGCTTTCTGTCATTTCCCTTGAGTTTTTCCTTTGATCCACACACATCATCTTTGAAAAAAGAGAGATGGATGGTTTGTCCTACCCTTGAGTATTATTTTTTGTTTATATATATATATATATATATATATATATATATATAGCATATCCATAGGGAACCTCCCCTTGATGAGAGGAGAGATTAGTCCCCTTTTGATGTGGTAAACCTACACATTTGGATGACTAATCTTCCTACTTTGGCTAATCAGACCTATTTTGTTTATCAGTACGCTGATCGACAAAATATTCAACCAACACACTTAACATTTATAAATATTAAATTATTTTTAAACTTACACATTAATTTTAACTATTCAAAAGGTAAAAAGGTTCATGTTTTGAATAAATGAACAACCCTTGCAAATCATGACATAATTAATTTTTATTATATTATTTTTTTACATCTAGGTGATACTTATGGTTTTAGACCTACATCAATGGTAGAAAATGAATTGATGATTTTCATAAGCCGCATGCTCAAATCATATGATATGTAAGGTAAAAGTGTTATCTGAAACATCACTTTTAATATGGCCTTCAAATAAAGTGGTATACCTTTAAGGTGAAACAATCAAATTACCGTACTTCAAACCAAATGAGAATCAAATAAGAATGTTTGGGAAGTTGTATACATATAAGTATCTCCATCACTATAATTTATTAGAAAAAACATCCTAAAAAAATAAATTGAAGCTATAACTATTTCAATCACAAATGATTACAGCCAATCATTACAATAACCCAGCCAGAATTTGAAACATGCTTAAATAATGAAGTATGTGAGATGTATGCAATAAAATGTTGTCACAGAAAGTGCCTTTATTTCATACTATAATTTTAGGTTTTTAAACTAAAAATGATGGTATTAATTAATAACACCACAAATTAAATTAAAAAACATTAATTTAAAATATGTATCTCACTAACAACCAAGAAATAATTAGGGTCTCTCTCTAGAGATAAAAATGAGCATCTAGATTAAGAATTCATGATACATGCATATCCAATATTTTCCACCAATAAAATATATTACACACATAAAATAATTTAGAACATTACCCATAAGAATACCTTAGCCTCATTCATAAGAAGTTGAATGCCATAAAATATTTGTTCCAAGAATAGTGACTAAAATAAAATTAGCTACTATTACTTCATTGAACAAGTGCTTAAAGGACATAGAAATAATAGTGGCTAATAATTATGGAGCTCTATTTTATACACCTATTACTATTACTTCATTGAACAAGTGCTTAAAGGACAAAAATATTAGTGGCTAATAATTATGGAGCTCTATTGAATACACCTAGATATTAAAAACATCCATTGTATAATGAAATCTTAATAAATAGTTCTTATCTTCAATGGAAAATCTATAATAACAAAGAAAAACATTTTGGTGTTTTCAAGAAACTAGCTATCAACTTTTACCTTCAACTAGAAAATTATTATGAGGACAATAAAAATTAGTAATTCCTCTCATTTTTTCCTTCCAAATTATGTTTTTTTAATAATAAATACATATTATTTTATTATACCAACCTCCCATTTTTAGAAAAAAATGCCGCTTTAATGTTTATTGAGTCATGATAATGGAACCTTAGAGGACTTGTGAGACTATAATAAATTTCACAACATTTCTTATTAAAGAAGTAGTGGATTGTAGAAACTATGTAAATGATTACAAATTAAAGGAAACCAATGAAATGGGGGATTTAAAAAAATGAAAATGTTTCTTCTTCATGTGGAATAATGTCATCCTATTATGCATTATAAAAACTCTGTATAAAATAAAAATGATTCCCTCAAACTTGAATTATGGGTAATAAAATAAAATGGGGACCCACATGCTCTAGAAGGCAATCTTACTAGAATATTTTTAAAATATTTAAAAAATGGATAAAATTCACAAGAAATCACTATAACAAAATATTTCGATAGGAAATTTTTTTTGCAAGAAATAAAGAAAAATTTGATGAATTTCCTAAATTAGTTCAATGACTAAGGGAAAAAATGGAAACCATAAGTGGAAGGATCTAGCAGAATAATTTCAAAAAAACCATGACATAAAGATTGATGACATATTTTCTTCTAAATTTGAACACACTAGTTATTTCTGGCCTAAAAGTTGGTATGAAAAACCCCATGACAAATACCTTCACATAATTAACCAAGAAATAATAATTAATTTTGGAGTATCATAAACTAAAACATTTATTGATCCAAGATAAAAAAATATGAAAAAGCTATTTAGACCCAATATAAGATGTGCAAAAATGTGATATGATGTTCATCAACCCAAATTAATCAATAAGTTTTGACTACATTATATGGATTGATATAACTATAATTTCTATTTTGTTATATCAATTACATGGAGAAATATAATGACAAGTGTCTACAATGTGATATGTCCCAATTCATGTAGGAAAAAAGGAAACATGAGAAGAAGAGATTTAGTTAGGATGTGTAGACAAGATATGGAATCCAATAGAACCTATTTGTCATTTATTCTTATAGATAATATCATATATGCTTGGAAACACAACAAAATATGGAAATAAATAACATTAGCTAACTTTTTTAATGGAATTGTATTAGTCTTTATAAATTTATCATCAAGTTAGAATATTTACAAACTAAGAAGAGGGAGTAGGATAGCGTTGAGCTTGACCATTCACCTCCTCATCTTGATTATGTCAAATTCTAAAGTAATCAACAAAACTACAATTTGTTTTTATCAAAATTAAGGTAAATAGAAATTAATTACCTAATTAAGATAAAATTTTGTGTAAATTAAGAATGTTATAGATATGCAATAAATGACACAAACTAATTTAGAACTTGAAAAAATTATAAATATGCTAAAAGGGGAAAGTAACAAAGAAATACAACTTATCTAAGAAATAGAAAAACATGACTAAGACTGAGACTATAGATATAATTGTGTGATTGTATAATGATGTTGTGAATCAAGTACAGGGCTTCACTTAGATCTGGGACAAGGCCATTATAATTAGATAAGGGTGCCTTGAGTTGGTATCTTTAAGGTGCATCAACATCCTATGATTATTTTTTATCTCTGACTAATATGCAAGTGTATTTGTGCCTATATGTCCTATTTGACCGTGCAAGAGATCTCAATCTATTGTGGAACCCATTACATACCTTATTCTTCACTTGTAACCCTAACTCAATAGACCATGAATGATAAATAAATTAAAATAGAAAAGTGTGTTATTAATTAAAGTTGTGATAAATCTTAAGAACCCCTATGTTGGGCACTATTAATATACAAATAATCCAAAGAGGGATAAAATTACATGTATTTCCCCATGCTATAGTCGTGTGTGTGAAATACCAAAGAAAAATGTTAAAATTTGGTTAAGTCCTAGTGTGATTAAGTGAATCACCAATGACGTGTGACCTTGGAGGTGTATGCAGACTTAGATCAAGGCTATTAGGGTTGTGTGGATTTTATATTGGGAAAAATAGGTGCTTTTCTCTCCATGTGCAATTAGATATTCTATAGTTTTTCATTCATTTGAGCCTCTAGTGGATAATGGTTATAAATTTAGATTTATAGTGATAATTTTTGAATTCCTTCAGATGGGACTTATGAAATGTGTAAGAATATGGTCTATTGAGTAAATTTTAATTTGAGCAAAGAGTAGTTGTTTGAAAGGAGGACGTGGCTAGTGGAATTGGACATTACTTAGGAGTGAGATAATCATAAAGGAGTAGCCTTGTCTAAAGATAAAAGACATCTAAACTAGAAGTATGGATTAGTCTGAGAGTGAGTTTAGGTTACTGAATATGTTAGATAGGATGTTTAGAATCATAATTTACTTAAGAGGTAAGGGTCATCCACATAAAAAGTGAAGGGAGGGAGGTCAAAGACCGTGGAATCAAGTATGAGATAATTATGTGTAATGAGTGGTCACAAATACCATTTTTTAGCAATAAATATTAATATGTGTTTACATTTTCCTCCATTTTATTCTAGTAATGTAACAAAAATGAAAGTAATAGAGTAAAAGGAAAAGTGCATACCTGAACTTACCTATGAAAAATTGTCTTGAATGTAGGCCATAAATTTGAAATGTGATTCACGTAGAACTTGTAATGAAACATGTATAAAATTAGTCCTTATTATATAAATCAAGAAAACTTATATATGTAATAACAAATAATGAATACACCTGATTACATATGTGAACCATTATGCTTTTTGGTTCAAAAACTAGTGACTGTAGAGGGAAGGACCCTTGGATATTTCTTTTTCTTTGATGAAGTTGGATTGGACTATGCTTGACCCAATACTCATTGAAAAGAGAGTGTGATTAAGAACCCAAGGTGTGTTTGAATCCTTCATTACACACCTAAAATTGGTAGAGTATCTTGAAATCCCTATATGAATTCTAATAGATTGTTCTGGAATAAAAATTGGTGAAAAAATTTGAACCAACCATTGTAAATGAAACAAGGTTCATTTCTGGTGTAAGACTCATATAAAAATGGTGTAAAAGATAATCTGATCTGGGTTTGGTGTATACAACATAGATAACAATAAGTATATGAAATAAATTTTGACGTGCAAATAAATTAAACTAATTCTAATCTAAGTTAAATTTAAACCATGGTAAAGCAACAAATAAAGAAAACAACAATCACAAAGTTTATGCTTTTGAATGCAAAAGCATTCTCTATTGTGATATACATTCTATTTTCTCTTTTAAAATATGTGGTGCTCTATTTTCCAATGCAAAAGAGAGTGAGTAGCATTTTGGTAAAAAAGATGTTTTTGATTCATTTGTGTCTAGAGCTTTGATTTCCTGATTGAGAGCTCAAGATTTTGTGATGTGATAGGATCCTTGAAAATGGAGATTTTCAAGTTTATTTATAGATGTTTGGAGAAGAATCCAAAGATGGAGGATCATTTAGACTTTTTAAATTACCCAAATGATCAATGGTGGCTAATGAGTCCTCACCCATGAGGATGAAGACCATTCAAAATGGTTGAGAAAAGCATGGGGTTGGTTAGTCGAGTCAGTAGGACTAAGTCAATTTCCAAAACAACATAGGCTTTGAGTTATAAGAAGTTGAAAATTTTGTGGATTTTATTGGGATGAGGGAAAAAAAGATGGGATATTTTTGGATGAGGTATAAAATCTAGTTTTTTATTAATTAAAATAAGGATTTAAGTGTGTATAATTGACTAATTTGACTTATTCAATTATTTGAATTTGGGAGGAAATGTGATGAATTAATTTAAGAATTTATTAAATAGATTTAGGTGCATTTTGAAACTAAATGAAATTTAGGTGTCTACATTTTCCCCTCTTTGAAATAGTGTTGTGAAGCAATACTTTTTCAAAGAATAGTAGAAGAAGTAGAGTGTTGATAATTAAGAAAGAAAAACTTGCCCCAGATTAATTAAAATGAGTGTGATGATGCCTCATTGAGGGTTTGTGCAAGAAAATGGATAAACGCTCAAAATTTATGAAAAGAATAAGTGAACTAAGAGATGTGGAGAAATGATAAATCAAGTTATGTCAAAATTGATGTCAAGTTTGTAATGTTTTTATTGCATAAAAATGTTGCCCCTAGTTAATTGAAACTAGAGTATGGATTTGAAAAAAAATAGTTTAACCATTCATAGATTGCATGCTTATAGTTGTTGTTAATGATGTAGGGGTCAATGGAGTAGGTGTGGAAATGATATATCCTATAAATAATAAACTATGGATCTATAAATAGAAAAAAGATATTGAATTTGCAAATGATTTTGGTAGATTTCACACTGAGAGATTGTTGCAAAATTTTGACTATAAACTCAGAATAAAGTGATGTAATGTTTTTAAAAAAATTGTAAATGGAGTGTTTGAAAAATGAGTTGGATGAGAGGACGGGGGGAATATTTTGGTAGTATAAAAAAATATAAGTAGAATAAATGGTGATTAGAAAATCATTTATGAAAATTGATTTCCAACGTTATTAGCTAAGAATTATGATTTGAGATATTTTCTCTGAGGCATGCAAGGAAACATGGATCATATTCCACACCATGAGCACCAAGCAGAGTGATTGAGATGATTCAAGAGACTTGAGAGGAGTGGGCCTTCGATAAGTGAATTGAATTTTGAAATTTTTTTCATTTATTATCATTTATTAGGGAAAAGTTAGAGAAAATGAAATCATTGTAATCAAAATGGTGATTTTAGCATCAAAATCAAAAATTTCATAGGGGTAAACAATGATTTCACTAAACATGGTAGAAAAATTGTAGAACATGGTAGCAAATTCATTTTAGGATAAAATGGTAGTTTCATTATTTTGGGTACCAACAAAATCGCTAAACATAGAAGTGGAATCATCGATTTGAGAAATAATTTTACTAGGTGCATTAGTGATTTAGAAAAAAAAGGTTAAAAGTGAATTTGGAAAAGTCAAGATCAAATTTATAAAGTGTAGTGGATATTTTGTAGAGAATGAATGAAGTTAAATGGATTAAAAATGAATTAAAATGTTTGTGTTTGATTTTATGGTTTTTATTGTTAAGTATTTGGAATGTAATGAGAATGAAGAACATAATGCTAAGTAAAATTAATAAAATGTTAATGTTTGTGATTTGTAGGAGGTATTACCAGTGATTATGATGTGGGATTAGAGATCTATAGTAATGGCATAGATGGCAAGCTTCACTAAGTATGGGTTTGTCATGTTAGAGGTGAGTGGATTATCTTGCATTACATAAATGCTAGAGGTTTCAACAGATAGAGATATATTGACAAAATTTGTAGGGAGATGGCATAGTGAGATGAGCACATTTTACTTGTTGATAAGTGATATGACTATTACACTTGAGGATGTGTATCAAATTTTGGGTATCCTGATAGAGGGAAGACATATTTATTGGGGATAGGATCCTCAAGATAATACTTTATATCACATTTTTGGTGATGGTTTAATTCTAGTTGTTAGAGGTGGGATCGATGTAGAATATTGCACTAATTTAGATATGGATTCTCTGACTATTTTACTCATGGTTATTATCAGTGGCATTTTGCTTCCTGACAAGAGTGATTGACTATGTCTTATTGGTCTGTTAGATATTATTAGAGACATGATGGATATGGGAGAGATATTTTTGTGGGGTACATGTATATTAACACACTTATATCATGATTTAAATCATTTTGTGTATTTAGGTTAGATAGAGATAGGGCCATCTACATTACTAAAGGTTTGGTGCTAGGAACACATTGTAATTGAGAGGATGATTGGACATCTAAGCACATGATCAAAGGATGAACCATTAGAATATGGATGGTGTGTGATTATTAGGATATACAAACTAGATTTAGGAGATCTAGACTTTTATAAGAGATCAATGGATGAGGTAGGTGATGAGTAGATCACCTGGAGACCTTATAAAAAGACTATGTTTTAGTGGCCTCATGAAGATCTTCACATGGACTACATGATGACCCATTACTACATCATTGGTAGACATGGATATATTATATAGAGATATCACCTAGATAGGGTGATGAGATAGTTTGGTGTGAGGTAACATATACCATCTGGACCACATGTATTTGCATTCTCTATGATAAAAGGACCACATTGAGGTATGATGATTGATCTAGCCATTATTAATCATAGTTGGACACATTTAAAAAATGTTATATGGATTAATCATAAATATGTTATTGACATTGGAGAGATTAATGGGTATGCATAATGGTAGTCTCGATAGAGAACAATTAGATTGATGATGTCATATACACCACCACAAACATGGAGGAAGAGGTTAGTGGCTAATTTAAGTAGATAGCCATGACGTACAACTTTAGGAGCTTAGATTAGGAGGGTTATGACAATGGATAGAGGATGATCATGATCATGAGTATGAGGTAGAGGATATGTTGGGGAGGATAGTCAGCTACGTGATGTGCAGATCACAAATGTGGAGGATATTGATATTTTACACAAGGTAAGGGTTGATATGGATGTCGATATAAATAAGAGGGTTCAAGGCGATAATCCATTAGTAGAGGTGGAGAGCAAGGATAATGATGTAATATAGGATACCACTATGAGATCACCATAGTTCACATAGGTAGATAGAAGGGATGTGGTTGGTTATTCACACACTTTGAGATATTTAGAGGAGCATGCACTTATTGAAAAACTTTGAGAGGAGTTTAGGGCTTGAGATAGAGAGATAGATGGATTGAACCAAGAGGTATCCATATTATAGGGTGTAGCATAAGGTAGAGGGGATAAAACTACATAGATTAGATGATTATAGTGTGAGTTAGATATGTTACAAGGTATTATTGATGGGATAGATGGGGATGCCATGGCTATAGGATTGTATATTCATGATATAGGGACTCAAAAACCAAATTATAAATCACTCACATAACACTATAGATAGGAGAGGGACATAGATCAGATGGATCATGTAGAGGATAGATTATTATTAGGTAGAGAGGGACATATAGCTACTTTTGAATAGGGTGATGTGAGTTATGGAGTAGGCTACATCCTATATGAGCTTATATGAGGGGGATATACCATGAGACTAGAGGGTAACATCATTCAGAGAGTAATCTATGATATGGTTAGCATATTCTAGATTCATTCAGCCAGTAGAGTCATAGAGGTTAGTAGGATAGGTATTGCATATGATGGGTCCTCCACGAGGCACACCACAGTGTGGAGAACTATTCATGAGACTAGATACTTTGTCTAAGGGACAGGATGAGACATAGATATAGGGTATATTTTGATGGATGGATTTCATCGATGTATACATATGTTAAGATGTACCTTTTTGTATAGGCATGTCTATATATATATATATATATGATTATTTTGAGTTTTTGTACTATGGAATTTGAACATTGATGGACTATTTATTGGTTTACATAGATTTGATGGATATATGATTTAAAAATGTATGGATAGATGGTAGCACTAATTATATTTCTTGTATTTTGATTTATGCTAGCAGGTGTTAATTCTTTCAACATATTTATTATGGATATGTGACTTGCACATGATTGCATAATGTGTATGGATGTATAATGTGACATTGTTTCATATCTTTTGTTTCTATTTTTTACATTGGATTTTCAATAGAATTTGAATTTTTGAGCAGCTTGACTTTTAATATAGCATAATACATAGTACCACCAATGATATTGAACAATCGTGATGAATGTTGATGTTTTAAGCAATTGAACAAAAAGAAAGAATAAATTTTGTTTTTAACAAATTAAGTTATGATATAGTCATAACCAAACTATATATGCATAACACAAATTAATCTTTATAAACATACAAAAAACAATAATGAAGAGAAGATGTCAAAATAAAATATTAAGCTAAGTGATTGAAACACACACAAAATGTTAACAAATGTAATTTAAATGAAAAATGACAATGTTATATTTGAAAGAATTGGAAACAAGAATCACACACATAACTAAACAAAGAGTAACTCAAAATTTGAACACACTTGATAAAAGATAGAAAAATAACAATTGGAATGGTTAGAGACAAAAATGAGGTGAAATACCCAAATTAATGGCCAAGATAAAGAAAGAGATAAAAATAACCAAGTGAATGATTAGGGATAGAAAATAAACTATACAATGATGCAAAACAAATAATGAGTATAAATAGTGGAAAATTTTAAAAATTTGTAAACAAAAATAAAACGAAACAAAGACTAAATAATTGTATCCAAGAGCAAGGCAAGGAACTAAACAAGTGAGGGACAAGTGGATAAGCTAATCCACTTTTGTGGAAATGGATGATGGGGAAGGCCATGGCAGTTGCTGAGTTGACCCTAGAGACCCCATGTCTCTAAGTGTTACCTACATAATCGACCTTAGACAAAGTTTAGGTGAGGATATCAAGCTAGATGTAGTTCTACCTATACAAGAAGTGATGAGAAAGTGAATAATTGATGAAGCATGTTAAATGTTGTGATGAAAAGGATGCATGAGTGACCCACCCAAGAACAAGTGAACGATGTGGAATATAGTTTATAATGGTATATGTTTTGAGATTGATGCCTTTGGAATGTTTTGGTATTGTTTTTGTTTTATTTTATGTTTTTTTTGGTATTTTTGAGAGTGTTATGAATTTTTTTAATTTTTGTGTATTATGTGAAATAAGAAGTAATGATGTTTTTACATAATCATGAGAAATAATATAGGTTCACATAAAGGAATAACAACCTTGAAATTTAGCATGCTATAGGATAAACGACTAACAAATGACAAAATGATAAATTGGGAAATATACAATGGATGACTAAAAGGTGACCCCCCAAGTAATTAGGGTATTTATAGATAATGTTTCACACATGGTGCCATAAATCTAGTTTTCACCATGGTAAAAATCCAAAGCACTACTAAACTAGTTTTCACAGTTGGATGATATATGTACACATTTTTTTCTTTTTTTTACTCTTCTCTCTCTTTTTTTAAGACCTTGGATACACCAATAACAACATATATAACTAGTTTAAGCATATAATGTTTTAAGGTGCATGATGTTCATAGGTTCATCAAGCTCCTCTCCATCTTATGTGGCTAATTTGTATGCTCCTGATCCATAGTTGGTAATAACAATGTATGGACCTAACCAATTAGGCTCAAATTTTCCTTTCTTCTCTCCTTCAACATTAGTGTTTCATTGATTCTCCTTGTGAACAAGATCTTAGATTAAAAATTCCCTAGATTTAATTTTCTTATTATAGCTACAATGAAGGCAATTATGATAAACCTGTAGATGGTTTAAAGTACTGAGTCATTTCTCATCCAAGAGGTTAAGTTCACTTATGCATGATGTTCGATATGAATCTTCATCTATGATTTGTAGTAATTATATTCATAAATATGGAATCTACACTTCTTTGGGAAAAATCAACTCACTACCATAAATAAGGGAATAAGGGGTTACCCTTATCGTTGTGCAGATACTAGTGCAATATGCCCAAAAGGTAGGATATAATTGAGTATGTCAGTCATGACCAAATTCATTGCCAACTCTCTTAATAATGTGTATAATATTTTTATTTGTTACCTCAGCTTGGACATTGCTTGTGGGTAATGAGGAGTGGACCATCTATTCTTGATATGATAGGTGTGGTAAAGAGTCTTAACATCTTTATTTTTGAAGGATTTTCCATTGCAAAAAATGAAAGTAGAGGGAATACTAAAGTAGCAAATAATGCGATTAAGGATAAACTTGGAAATTTGTTTTCTAGTCACATAGGTAAGTGGCATTGATTCTTACCACTTGGTAAAATACTCAATTGTGGTTATTATATGCTTATGTCCATCAGAAGAACTAGGATTTATTTTCCCAATGAGGTCTAACCCCCATGTGGAAAATGGCCAAGGTGTTGTGATAGGTTGTAAATCTTGTGAGGGACTATGGATAATATCTCTATGATTTTGAAAAGGTATACACTTTTTGACATAAACACATTAATCAAATTCCATTATTGGCCAATAATAACCAACTCAAAGAACACTTTTTACAAGGACCATACCACTTGAATTCACCCCACAAATTCCCTCATGAACTTCTTTAATTGCCAAAGCAGACTCTTTGAAATTTAAATAATGTAGAAGGGTTCCATCATAGCCTCAATGATATAGGGTGTTGCCAAGGATTGTATAGTGGGATGTGTGTTAAATAAAGGATTTGTATTGGTTAGAGGATAAATTAGATGAAAGGGTATGCTTATGAAGTTATGTATATATATCAGAGTACCATGGAGAAGTGGGACCAACCACCTCACAAACCATTTATGATTCTATCATATCATAAAAATGCATCCTTAAATACTCTACCAAAAATTTGTTGTCTTTTATGCTCAAGTCTAGTGAGGATCCAGTTTTTTCCATAGCATTAGTTGCTCGATTATTTATTCTAGACACTTGTTCGAATTAGATGTATTCAAAATATGTTTTCAAGCTATCCACCATTCTCTTATAAGGTATTAGCTTATCATCACATACTTGTAATTCATTATTTACTTGATTGATGATGAGCTTAGAATCTCCAAAGATAAGGAAATGTTGGATTCCCCACTGAATTTCCATCTTGAGGCCTGCTATGAGACCTTCATAGTCTATTATGTTATTTTTACAAAGGAAATCAATTCAACATGCCTTAGGAATAAAATTCCCATCAAGTGTTACCAATAAGATACCTACCCTTGAGCCATGATTTATAAAATATCCATCCAATAAAAGTTTTCAAATTAAGGATTCATCTATCGACATGATTGCATCATCTAGGAATTCATTAATGAGAGGTGCCTTACAGTTGAGTAGTGCTTATACCAATACATCTACTAGAACATGTCTTTTTATTGCCTTTTGGTTAACATAATCTAAATCAAACTCACTAAGAATCATAACCCACTTATCCATCCTACCTGTTACAGTGATTTTACATAGGAGATATTTAAGAGGGTTAATTTTGGTAATGATTTTTGTTTGATTTTTAAGCATACAATGTCATGGTTATTAAGAAGAAAAAAAAACTACAAGACAAGATTTTTCTATTTGAGTGTAATTTAACTCATAAGATATCAATGTTCTACTCAAGTATCAGATTGCTCATTATTTCCCATTATCATCAAACTGTGCTAACAATACTCCAAGGGCATATTCAGTAGCTGATATGTATAATAAAAAGGGTTACCTATAACCGATGGCATCAATATTGGTGGGTTTGAAAGATATTTATTGATGTTATTAAATTCCTTTTCACAATATTTGGTCCAGGTAAAAATAGTATCCTTTTTCAACAAAAAGTGAATGGGTGACATATATCTGCAAACTAAGAAATGAATCTTTTGATGGCCAATATTATCCTTTATAGATTTTGAAGCTACTTAAGATTTTTAAGTGGAGGCATATCCATGATAGTTAAAAATTTTGAAGGATCAACCTCAATGCCATGCTATGAAATAATGATTTATAACAACTTCCTTGATTTGACACCAAAGACACATGTTTTGGATTTAACCTCATTTTATATTATTACATATGCTCAAAAATATGATGCATAACCTAAGGATGATCTATCCTAGAATTAAACTTAGATAAAATGTCATCTACATATTCTTCCATAATATCATTAAGCATGTCATGAAAAATCATGGTCATTTCCCTTTGATATGTTACCCTAGCATTTTTCAATCCAAAAGGCATCACCTGATAATAGAATTTCCCCCATAGAGTTATAAATACTATTTTATGTCGCTCTTCAATAACAATTTTATCTGATTATCACCCTAAAATCCATCCATTAAAGATAACATCTCATGGCCTATAGTTGAATTGATGATGATATCTATGTTAGGTAATGAAAATTCATCCTTTGTGCATGTTTTATTTATATCATAAAAGTGTGTGCATACTTTAATCCACTCATATTTATTCAACACTAGTACAATGTTTGATATCCATTTTGAATAGTCAATGGGGCGTATAAAACATACATCCAATTATTTCTTTAGCTCTTATTTTACCAACAATGCAATCTTAGGATGCATTTTCAAAGGTTTTGTTTTATTGTTTTTGCATTGGGATGCACCACAAGGTGGTGAACTAATAAATTTGTATATAAACCTATCATATTTGCATAAGACCATGTGAATACATCTAAAAAATCATTAAGCAATAATTTCAATATATCCCTTTCTTACTGATTGAGTGATATAGAAAGCTTTACAATCTTTGGATCAACTTTAGTGCTGATGTTTACAGGAATGGTTTCTTTAACAAGTAGACTTGATTCATATTTATAAGGTAGGGGTGGTGTAGGAAGATGAAAATCTTCCTCAACTTTTTATTTTGATGTAGATGTAAAACTGATAGAGTTACATAACTTATGTTCCCCAAAATATGTTGAATCTACTAGTTGTATTACAAAACCTTTCTTATGATCACCTATAGGAATTTGATCCCTGATTCTCAAGAATTTAGATATAGATTAATCATTTTGAAAATGGTCAAGTTGTGGTATAGATTATTGGCCCCATTGGATGAGAGAAGGATATGGTAGGTCAAGTGTTAGAATGATGTTTTCATGAAAGAGATTGGTAAAGGCTAGATCTTCAAAATGGATAATTATGGAACCCATCTTGCTATTTGAAGAATCATATTTTGACTCACTAGAAGAGTTACTTTATGATATTGTAAGATACATATTAAGTGGGTTAAATCATGGACCATGCTTCCCTTCATTTACTTTTAGTGTTAATGGTTCAATGGCACCTTGTTCATAGAGACCAAGACCTTTGCCTTTGTAATTCATTATTTTGCACATGATGGATTTTGTAACAAGATATCAATTAGTGGAAAACGAACTATTTAATTCATCAGAATAGAGATAGGAAGAATTTGAATCATCAATATGCTCATCAAAAAGAATTCCTCCCTCAAGAAACTTTATCTGACCAAGATTTTTAACCATTCTTTTATCCTTTAGATGGTTTGGTCTACCATATTAATTTGGATTGGCATGTATTGTGCTTCTATAAAAATCTTGAATGATGTACTCATTCATGCCTCGATCAATGATTTTGAAATGGAAATAAGTAGAAGAGGATGTTTTATTGGAGGATGATGGATTGGATGTTTAATCAATTGATGGACTATTGGAATCTTGCTCAATGGATGGTTTATTGGAAGCTTCTTCAGATGGTGAGTTTGATATGTCATTGGTTAATGATTTTTTAATGGATATGGAAGGAGTTGGATTATTAATCCAACCACCAAGGGGAGGCTTTTAAAATAAAATTTCAAGATTAACATAGTTTTCAAATAAAGGATAATCCTTAACATGGGTAAAATTATCATTTGTGACTGGTAGATAGTTGGATTTTTTATATTTACCTTCAAATATTTGTACTATTGGAAGGGATGAGATTCACCTTGAATAGTTACTTCCATTATTTCATGGTAGAATTTCAAACATTGATGAAGAGTGGATGGGATGGCATTCATGGAATGGATCCATGGGAATCTAAGGAGTATATTATATAGTAAATCAAGATCAATAACATGAATAAGAGTTTCCTTAATGATAGACCCTACCATTAAAGGAAGATGGATTTTGTCAATACATTGATGTTTATTATTATCTTATGCCTTTATTGTTATGATATTTTCTTCTAGTGTTGTTATTGGATACCTAAGATGTTTTATGATTCTTAGTGTACATAGATCAAGGGCCGAACCATTATCTATAAAAACCCTTTTTACCTTATGCCTAGAAATAGTAACCTCTATATATAATGGGAGGTTATGTTCTAAAGTTAAAGGAGAAACATATGAATGATCAAACATTACTTGATTATATGTTTCCAAAGAACCTATTAACGCTTGGAAGTTTATGGGATTAATTTTTTGAGGAACATTGGACTCCTGAAGGACTTTATACAAAATATATTTATACATAGGGGATGACTTTGGAAGGTCTAAAATGGATATATTGGCTGGTGTTTTCTCAACATGATCTACAATGTTGTATTTATATTCAACATTAGAGGGAGATGCACTTGGTAGGATAAAATTTGTGCATCTTGTGGTGATGACACATTCATACTTTGGTAAAGTGGCAATGTTAACATGTTTATGTACCGTATTAATTATATTGATTATGGAATAAATTGGATGACTAACTTGGTTAACATTACTTGATTTTGGTTTCTCTTGTTTTTGTTTACCCTTACTTTTCTCATGATTAGGGAATGGGTCTTGGTATATCCCTAATTTTTTTTGTTAGATTATTTTGATGATGATTTTTCAACTGATATGTCACTTTTATCAATAATATCTTGAACATAATATTTTAGGTACATACATCAATTTGTTGAATGGCCTATGATTCGATGATATTCACAATATTAATTTTATTTTTACCAATTGGGTTTGGGAACATTATCTTCAAAAGGTTTTATGTTTGGCCACACAATCATGTTTGCATGAGCCAACTTTTAGAATACATTTATGTAAGTGTCACCCAATTGAGTAAACTTACATTTTGGTCTCTTTTGTTTTTATTGCCCGTCATAACTTGTGATGTTATGATTTGATAGGTTATATGTTTGTGTTTTTGGATTGTGAATTTATTTTACATTGGTTACACCATCTCCAACAATATTTTTATTTTTGGCAAAGAATTTGGGTTTGTCTATTATTTTTGAGAAATTGGTATTATCTATTTTAAATATTTTGATTATACCTCTATTGATCAAAGTTAGTTCCACTTGAATTCCATTTTCAATAATCTCATCAAAAGATCTTGGGTAAAGAAGTAAGAAGTGATGTCCAAAATTTAAGTTGTTCATAAAAATGTCCACTAACTCTATTTCTAGAAATAACCATGTAAAATGGCTTGCCATTACTCTACATCTTTGAAGGAAATAAGCAAAAGTTTCACCATTTCATTGTTTGGTATTATGCAAATTTATAGTGGTTAAGTCTTTTTCAATATTGTAAGAGAAGTGTTAGATGAACTTTTCAAATAAGTCTTCGAAAGTGAAGATAGATCATTTTGGGAGTCTTGATAACCACTCAATGGCCTAGCCCCCAAGGCTTCATGGAAACAAATGTAACATGAATTCATTACTATATGCAATGTCTACACACGTGTGATAGAAGCTAGTTACATGTTCCTTGGGATCCCTTTTACTTTTGTACCTAACAAATTTTTGGAGTTCAAAATATTTTGGAAAAGGTCTAGTCATTTTACTCACATCATATGGATATGACCAAATTTATTTGAACTTAAATTATTTTTACCAATTATAAGATCCATCTTTCAAGCCTTGGACTATATCATTTATATTTTGAAATTTTTGTACAAGAAAAGGGGATAGTTGGTCTATTTGATTTAAATGATTAGGTGGTTGTTATTTTAATTGATTTGTGTGTTGGGGAATGTTTTGATTAAAACTATTGGAAGTGTGATTGGTGTAGTTGAGATTTTGAGTTTAGAAAAAGATATTGGGGTTATAACCAAGGTTTTGATTGGTACCAAAATTCATTTGATATGATTCTGGGTTAAAACCAAAACTGGTTTGATTTGAGTTATAACCAAGATAAGGATTTTATGCAAACTTTGAACTTTTTTGGTTTGGATTTAGGTTAAAGTTTGGATTGTTTGATGTGTTAGTGTTGAAGTTCATGGGAATAAAACTAGTATTTTGACCAAAGCTTATTTGTTTAAACATAGTTGAATTATTTTGTTATGGAAGCATGTTAGAGTTTGAATTAAATTGATTAAAACCTAGGTTTGAATTAGTTTGGTTTTGGTTTTGGTTTTGGATTGGGTTATTTTGGTTTTTGTTAAAGTTTAAACTAGAATTTGTGTTGGGATTGTTGAAGTTAAGTTTGGCATTGGATTGTGTTTGGTTTGAGTTAGTATTGGGATTCGGGGTAGATTTAAATGAAAGAATTGGGTTAGATCTAGATTGGTTTTAAATTGGATTGGGATTTTGACTGTATGAAGCTAGTCCAAGAAATAATTGATTTGGTACACTATGATTTATATTTAGATTATTGAGTGTGCATGAAGCATCAAACTAGGATTGAATGATTGATTATGCAATCTAGAATAGGTATTAAAGCTTTGTTTTGGATTGGATATGATTAGTGAGTTTTGGAAACTCTGATTTGGATTGATTGATGAGCTTGAATAAATATTCACACTTGGATTAATTTGACTACAACATTATGAATTTGGGTGCATACTCAAATTTGGTGTAATAAAATTTTGATCAATTAAACTTGAATTCGATGGGAGACCCATATTCAAATTTGGATGATTTTGTTGCATGATGGGCAAACTTGAAGTAGGATTCAAATTTTGATTGGCAAGATGTGTATGCAATAAAAAATGCATCAAGCCTATAAATCAATTCTAACTTGGAGAAGATAGATCCTACTTACACTTTCGATTAGGGATACATTAGATAATTGGGAACATGACCAATATGTGGATTCATTAGACCCAATTAGGGGATCTCTTGTCATAACAATAATACTAGGGAGGGTTTCAAAGCCTCTAGTCAAGCAAAATCATGCAATAACCCTAACTAAGCCCTATGTTTTCATATTCACTATAACAAGTAAAGTAAAGTCTAATATAATGCTCGCCAAAGCTTATGGCACAAAGTGGGGGTAATAAACAACAAAATTAAAAATGCATATAAGACATATACTCATGTCAATGTATAAAAAATATTAATACATGGAAGAGAAGTATAAATGCATATATATCTACGCTTATAAAGGAGGAACAAAGTTATGGATACTTACCTTTGAAGATCAACCTATTAAACCTCAATATCTCCCTTGGCCAAGGTGATTTGAAAGAAGTTGTTTTGGTATGTAAGGATGACAAGGATAAATCAGCTCTAGGATACATAACCTATGAATGCATCCAAAAGACTTATCCATAAGACAAGATCCATATCTCCAAAGAAAGTATGAGACCTTAAGCTAGTTCTTTAAGTAGAATGGTGGATAAGTAGATACACAATATATCTTACTTCTTCTCTTCTTTAAATAATGGTAAAATGATCTTGTATATATAGGTGGATTTAACCCTAATCCCTTCCAAAAACTTTTGCCTACAAGGTTGACCCAGTCAACCTAGTATTGTTATTGACAAAAAATCACTAGGTCACAACCTAGGTCAGCCAAGAGATGACCTAGACCCTAAATGAATTTCACCAATAAGAGTACAAGGTCGATCTAGTCAACCTAGTACTGTAAACTATCAAAATTAGTTTTAGGTTATGGAAAGGGGGATAGAAGGTGGGAAATGACTAAAGGAGTATACAAGAGAGAAGAACAAGTGTAGGGAATAGTTTTAAGAGATGGTTGGATTGGTAATAAATAGTAGTAAGTGACAATAATCTTATGAAGTACAAATGGTCTACCCACCCCTTTCCCAATGCACCCCTTAAGGCATGCACTCAAAGAGATTGAGACTCAATAGGTTCCTAAAAGATAGATAGTGTCAATAATTCATAAAATTTTGAAAATATCATGTGTATACATATGACTCACTTGAAGCTTATAACATGTCATGTAAGTGCAACATGGGATGGTGCTTTAGGAATAGAACATGATGACACAAAACATTGATGCTAATTAAAATGCAGTAAGGAACAAATAATTTAAATGAAAGGATAGAATTAAAAAATGCATACCTTTACTTATCTTAGTATTGTAGATGAATAAGGAGATTGTGAGAGATGTGAAGGTATCTAATATGAGGAACATTAGGTGAACATGTAGATATTAGTGCATAAAAGAGAAAAAATCAAAATTTTTGGAGTATAGGAATATAGTAGTGGAAAATATTATCTACGACATCATGATTCCATAGATTTTTATAGTTAGAAAAATGAGTGAGTAAAAACAAAGATATGATCAAAATAAGGAATCTATTGGTAAAAATTTGAAAGGTAAAGAATTGTGAATAGGAAGTTTAAATAGGGTGAAAAGAAAGTCATTTGTTATTGTTTGACTTATTTAGAGAGAAAAATAGAGCCTTGAGAGACTGAATGAAAACTTGAAGATCCAAGATGTTGATGAGATGATAATTGAGATGAGGAGGGTGCCTAGTGGTTGCAATACAGGTAGGTAACTAAAAATTGCAAACTTGTTTTAACTATTTTATTATAAATTAAGTGTTTTATAGAAATTTGTAAATTAGAACAATTATAGAAACCAAAATGAACCCCAGTAAGTTGTTACAGGTACTAGAGGCCAAATTTGGAAATGGGTTGAAAAGAATCAGAGTAATAAATGTTGAAGGCATTTATTATAAGTAGGTCAAAGAGTTAATAGTCTGAACCAACTAGGTCGACCCAATCAACCTAGTAAGTTAAGAATGTTATTTTGACACTGTCAACTTAGTAGGCATGGATTGACTTAGTTTGTTTAGGTAGAGGAATACTTAGTACCATTGTGTTGACTTAGTTGATTAATCCACTCTATCAACTTAGTACTAAGTGGGAAATGAAAGGGTTAACTTAGTAGATTAAGTCCATAGGGTTGACCTAGTACTATTTGGTCAACTTAATATGTGATTAAGTGGCTAGTATAGTACTAAAATGTAGGAAATTAGTTGAAATAGTACATGTAAGGCCCAAGTTGATTGAGTAAGCATTGAAAAGGCCTGATAGGCTAAGAATAGGTGAAATTGGTCAAAAATGAATAGATTAAGGCAAATTAAGGTTTATTTTTATTAAAAGATAAATAGATTGTATTTGATTATAAGTGGCATGGAGGTCTAATACATCTTTTTTTATTTGATAGTTGCAGGGACATCATAGATTATGGTGGTTACTAGATGCTTCTTGGCTACTAGATCTATTAGAATGATTGATAGTGGAGGACTAAGCTAGGTTAGTTACATTAGGATTAGGAGGCATCATGGAGATGTGTTGAGTGTTGTTAAGTATAGATCTAGTAGTCAAGTTCCTAGGAGCTTGGGAGTGCTTGATTGATACCTTTAGGTGGGTGGTGGATGGGGATTTGATCAAGGTGGGTATCACACTAAAGGATGTCCATGTTATAATTTGACTTTTGATAGGAAGGACACTGGTGATTATGAGGATACTAAATGGGAATGAGAGATAAGCATTAGCTCGATGGGTGATGTGCTTGGATAGGATATATCTAGGTTTGAAAGTGATCCTTTTTGTGTTTATATATCCCAAATTCTAGATATTTATAAGGTGGTGATAATACTTGTGATGGCATGAGTGTTATGTCACAAGTCAGATGGCAAGGTACCACTATATGTGATAACCTTATGCCAGTCTATATTAGAGTAGGGAGCACTTTATCACCTAGGTTATATCATTTAGGTTTCGCTCATGCATGATATGTATGAGATGTTATATAGAGGGTAAAATACCATGGGTCTAGTCATATTATTGAGTGCCTATATATATGAGAAGTTCTTGATGTACCGACTAGCTAGGTTACCCCATGTGGTTAATGATTAGTTGCCTCAAATACAAAGATGGAGGTAGGATCAAATGGCATAGGCCATACCCCATGTTCCAACACTATAGATAGTCATGAGAGTAGAGAGCATATGGCATTTATATGCACACATTATGATAATTTGGTTGAGCTAAAGGATGGTGGCACCAGAGTTGGCATGAGTGCAGATAATAGGCCACTACACATGGTGGATAGAGTCATATCTAGTGGCACACTTTCTAGGGTAGTTTGAACTCCCTCACTCAATATATCCTATAGTGGTGCCCATATTTTATGCTAGACATGTAAGAGAGATGAGGGGAGAAGAGGAGAGGGACTACCAATCATGAGACCAAAGATCAGACTATGGCATGAGAGAGCATGGATAGGTTGAGAATGATGGCCAACAACTAGAGAGGAGATGGATATGGATGCAAGAGTATCATAGGTAGCACAATCAGCATCATAATAGGATGAATGATGACCACCTTAATCATACCACTAATAAAGATGCTAGTGATAAGAGAACGCACAAAAGGTGGTCATCTAAGATAACCCATTAGTCAGCCTAGGGTAGAGATATTATATAGAGGAACCACTAAGGTGAGGCTTGAGACAAACATGGGTGGTGATCCTATGGTTTAAATTGGTTGGGAGGAATCCCATGGATGAGGTACTTGGGGCATAAGCTAATGGAGAGACCATACTCGATGGTCTAACAGATGAGGAGATGATGATAGGCAACATATAGATAGGTAATAAATTATTGAATTTTGCTTAAGTTATTTGAAAATAAAATACTAGTTGTGTGAAATTTGATACATAAATTATAGATAGATAGAATTTGAGATGTATCTATGATATAACATCTATCTAGTGTTAATTTTGTAGATCCTATAGAGGAAGAGGAGACCAGATGGGGATCCCTAGTAAGGGAATCACTCCTTGATATCCTTGATGAGGTGCTGACACCATACAACCCTACCACATTATATGATCCCATGGTACCATCTACCCCAACTCAAGCAAGCTAGTTCAGACTAGTAGGAGATGTTGTGAGGTGATTACAAGCATGAGGATATGAGATATAACCACTAGTATGGGTGGAAGTAGGAGAAGCATAAGCCTAGAAGGCTTTGTATTAGGAGAGGGATACATATTTGGGTACTACAATGTAGCTAGGATAGGTATAGGCCCAAGTGGTCAACCTACAAGGATAGGTGGTAGGCTTGAGATCTCAAACATCCTCTTTACAATGTATTATTCATAGGGACTGTTCAAGGCATCTATAGGCAGCTTGGCTAAGCCATGATATAGACATGATAGAGTCCATATTTAGAGCTGGAGAGATGTATTTTTTTACTTTATATCAAAATTACATGATATATATAGATATCTTCTATGTTGGCAGTTGGATGTTGATCTTATGTGTTTGTATTGGGGTTGTAGTCGTGGATGCATGGATATATTTATTTCTATTACATGTGTTTTTATTTTGTTATATATGTTATAAGAAATATATGTGTTGTGTTTCCTTTTCTAGCAATATGTAGGATATATGCATGGTTAAAAATAAATAGGCAAAAAAGACTTGGTAAAATATAATCAATTAAAAAGAATGTACTACACACTATTCATCTTGGGAAATGTGTAATAACAAAAAATGACTGAGTGTAAGAAACTAAAGAATGGTAAACAAGAGGGAAAAAAGTTGTTTTTAAACCATGAATGAACTTTTGGTACCAAATTAAAACAAGTAAAATCACACTAAATCATGTTGGGAAGTATGAAAATAATTTAATAAAATGGAAAGCATGTGAAAGAACAATAGTATATCAGCAAATCAATTAAGTCAATCAATCATACTAAATCACATTTAGTAAGTATAAAAGAGAAACAAAATTGGAAAAAAATGGTCTTAAATTAATCACACTAATTCAAGTTGGGAAGTATGAAAAATTCAAGAAAAATGGTTGGATTCTTACATGCAATCAAAAAATAAGAGTATAAGAATGAAATATTAATGAAGTAATAATAAAACATAATAAATCAAGATGGAAAGCATGTCAATGATGTGTAACTCATAATAAATCACATCTTATCTCATATTTGACACATGTTATTTTATTATGACTTGGATATTGGAAAATTTTGTGAGGAAGGCCAAGTCCTATCCATGGTCTTACACTACAACTCAGAAAAGGAACACCAATGAGGTTGAAATAATTTGAAAATATGGTAAAAAGTCAATGTTTGTAATGGTAATGTAAAAATTTGGTAATTTGTGTAGAAGGCTAGGTCCTATCCATGGTCTTACAATAAAACTCATAAATGGAATCCCTAGGGGAGTGATCAGTAAACAAAATAATATTTCTCAAGGGGAGATATTAGTATTGTAGGGAGTGAAAAATGGAATGTAAAAAGCATAACTTAGGAATCTTATGAGAAAACCTTAGGAGACATGAGGCATACTAAAGACATGAGAAGACACTAAGTGACTAGTGACCACCAACATATAGAGGATACCTATTCACTATAGACATAAAGCTGTGTAGAAAAATAAGTGTACTACTAAGATCAAGTCATGTAGGTAGGTTTGAACAATAAAATTAAAATGGACCTACCTTCCCACAATGTGCTCTCCATTCCTCAAGACCCCTTACAGAGCCATTGGTCTACTGCAAATATTAGGTACTTGAATGAGAAAGTAGGTAGCACAAAAAGATTTTTTTATTCTCCTTTTCTAATCTATTAGCCTACCATGCCCCAATGGACCTTGACTCTAATGTGAGGCCAAATTTGGACTATGAGATTCAAATAAAATAAGGATATTTGCTTAGAATCACATCTTTTAGTGTGATTTAACTTTTGATAATTTTTAATGTTGCCTTTTGGATCATTGCCTTTTGATTTTGAATGTTTTTATGGCTTTTAAGATTCCTCCTCCATACAGACATGGAATGAAAGATCATGAGAGATATAGTGATACACATGAATGAGCTTTAGGCTTTGGCTAAAGGAAGCTAAGTATCCAAAGACAATATTTACTATAACACTTCAACTTAACTATAAACCAACATGTTATCTCAAGTCTCAGCCATGTGTATACTTAGTTTGAAAAAGGGAATAAAGGGATCTAAAAAGAGATCCAAAATGGATTGGTAAAATGAGATTATAATGAGATGAATTTTTTGTTAATTGATCACATAGTAAGGAATGAATGACTAAAGGGATCAAGGTTTGTATAACCAAGTCACAATAACAATTATCCATGTGTATAGAGATAGGATAGCAAACAATCATAAAAATAACAAGAGAGCCATAATAAATAAACTCACAAAGAAAAGAAGGAAATGATAAATAATAAATCAATAAGAGAACATAATGATAAAATTGTTGGGTGAATATTTTGTCGTCAACTAATTGATGACAAAATGGGTATATCAACCACAGTACAAGGAGATTTATACAACAAAAAGTGTGGGTTTACCACATCATAATGAGATAAATCTCTCCTCTCATCAATGGGAGGTTCCCTATAAAACACTTATATGTTATATATGTCTATAAATAAGCAAAAAATAATACTCAGGGTAGGATAACACCATCCATCTCTCTTTTTTTCAAATGATGTTCACAGAACAAAAGAGAGAGAGATCCCAGTTGATGACTGAAAGCATTCCTCTTCTTTCAGAAATGGTATTCAGCAAATAGCAAAAAATCTTTTGGAGTAGTAACTAGGTCCACAAGAAAACCCATGAAAGCACAAAGTCTTTTGTTGCCTCCTTCACTGATTTAGAGCACACGTAACAGTAGAGTGAAGCAAAGCTCAAAGTCTTCACCTAAAAATATAACAAATAAAAAGATCACCAAGATAAAAGTAGCTCAAAGTCTTTATTTTATCCTTTAGAATGTCTTTAGATAATTTCCATGCACACACTGTTCTTATTCAATCAAATGGATGAGAGATTATCAGGAAAGAGAACATAAGAAATATCTCCTATATAACACAAATTATTTCAACACAAAGTCTGAAATTAACCTGTTTCTCATTCATTCAATAAAATATGATTTACAAGCTGAGCACAAAGTCTCAAGAAGTATCTCAATTTCAGAAGAGTTTTTTCTCTCAATTATCCAGGGATCCTTTTTACAAAAGAGGTTCCCTCTATATATAGGGAAAAACCTTCAAAATTGGAAAAAGACTAAAATATTGAAAACCTAGTCAAAGATGAGTCAGTGTTGACTTTGGGACATTTTCTAGATTTTTACATGTAATTACATATTACAAAATTACATGTATTGATGTCCCAAATCAATTACAAAGTACATGAGAAGAATGAAGAAGAGAGTATGGAAGAAAAGTTCAACTCTTGTCGTTGGACTTCTTTAGATGACCATCATACATGGTGATAAATGCTTGTATTCATATACTATTTTGGTGTAATGGTATTCTTGAAGATTACTTTAGATATGATTGTAGTGTCTTTCAATGATGTGATTGCTTTTGCATGACTAGTTAACCTGGTTCTTAGATTATTCAGAGTTAACTGATTATCTAAAATGTTATCCATAGAAGTCATTGAAAATGCCTTCTCTTCAAATTCCCTTTGGATCATACCTTTGAATTCCTTAATAATTTCCTCTGCTGAAAGGAATTGATTGTCTCGAGAGGTGAGTCTGCAAAGCAATTCCTCCAATCTGTTCAACAAGTCGGTGTCACTTTTTTCACTGGCATCCTTGGAAGATTTGAGGTCATCGATAAGATCCTTAAGTACCTGGATCCTGTATATTAGTGATTCTTTGATTTCAATATAAGAATCTTTGTTGGAAATGACACCGATTGATACTAAGGTGTATTTATTCAGAGCTTTCATCTCTATCCACTTTCTAAGATATTTGTTTGTGTTGTCAATATCTTGAGAAATAAGAGAGATGAGGTTTTCTAACTCTATCCTTATTTTCTTCATTTTACCTATCTTCTCAGAAATCTCTGTAAGTAAGTAAATTCCTTGTGTATGCATATTTTCTATGTAATCTTCAAGTACTTTCCCTTTCAGGTAGGTCTTCTCTACTTTCTAGATAACAGGATCATCTATAGAAAAGTCTTCTAGAGTTGCCACCTTTGGAGCAAAAGTGAATCTCCTGACTACTTTGGTCATTTGTTCTACCTTTGCCTTGTAATAATCTTTCATATCTCTCTCTATAAAAATTTTGGACCATGATATCCATTGTAGACTACAGATCACTCTTTGCGCCCTCGTGAGTTATTTTCCCCAACTCAACGTGAGAAATGGAGTGGCTGCTCATGTCAAAATTCTCTAGGGTTTCATCCTGTGGAGGTTTGGATATCTCCAAAAAAAATTCCTCTTATCATCAACCATTTTTGAAAAGATTCTTGGCTTCTTGGGGGTCTTAACTTTCACTGGTACTATTTTTCCAAAGTCAAAGTCATCTGCAGAGATGGCTTGCTTTTTCCTTTTAAGTGTGAAAGTTGATAACCAAGGTAGAAGAGCAAAAGCACTTACTGTAGAAACAGTCCCTATATCTGGTGTCACTGGGGTAACGTCTACACTAATGGTGAGAGTAATGGGCATAGTGGGTGTAGCAGGCATAGTATCAGGCAAAACTGTATCAACTGTTGATTAGTCGATGGTGGAAGTGTCTCTGATGTTGAAAGAAGGAGATGAAAGACTAGGGACAGATCTATATGATCAAAGAACATCTCTAGAAGCACCTTGAGGGTCACCAAAAATAAATCCAAAAGGATAGGCAGCTCTAGAAGAAGGAATATTGATGGGAGAAATGGGCGAAGGACCTACAACAGGGGATTGGGGTGGAGAAGAAAAAACTCCTGCAACTAGTTGTGCCCCCTCTTGTGGAGATAGAGTCTCTGTTCCCTATTACTCTGTAGGCCTATCATCTATTTCCATCTATTCTACTACTTGTTCTTGGGTTATTTATTCTCTAACCCCCCTATTTATTAATTTTGGCTCTTTCTCATCAACCTTTGATTTCTTAGACACAAAGATGATCTTAGGCTTGTGGGGCTTAGAAGGAGAAGGAACGTCATTTTTATTCTTGGTTTTATTTTTTGCTCTCTTCTTTGTCTCCTCTTGAAATTTGACCTCTTATCCTATGATGAATTCCTTCAGTGTGATCCCTTTGTTCGCTATCCAATCATTGGTGTTAGCCAATATTGGTTTGAATCTTATCCTTAAAGAGGTTATTTCTTTTTGAGACCATTGGATTGGAGGAAGGGAAGAGTTAGCAACCTTTTCAGCTAGGTATCTACTGTTAATTAGATCTTTGTCATCTACCAAATTTGGAGGAATATCAGCGAGCGCTAGATATTCAATTTGCTCCAAAGATAGTCTATTGTAGTCCATTTTTCTGATAGCTTCTGTTCTCAAATCTATCTAGATGTCTTCAATCATGGACTCATGAAACTGAGTCTTCCTTTTGATCATATCCTTAACACCCCTATAGTCAAGATTGGACCTTCTTTTAAACTGCTTCATGGTGACCAATTGCATTTCAATTTCCATTACCCTTGCTTTGGAGGCAGTCAAAATTGAGTATCTGTCAATTTCTATTGCAAACCTGAAGCTTGGTTTCTTAAGTTCCATTTGTTTATTGTGTATGACAATAATATGTCTACACAGCTCCATTAGGACTAATTTGTTAAGAGGGAAATTTTGGGAGCATGTAGGGATAGCCTTGGAAAAAGCCAACCCATAGATAGAAAAAGGTAGGGAATTGTAAAAACATGTAGCCAAAATCATTGACGATAGTCTAAGATTCATCTAATACTCTCTTTTGTTCTAATTGAAGATCGAAAAGACACAAAAACATCAAGAAGAAGGCATCATTTACCCTCCTAAAGTGATGGATTGATCCTTTTAGTGTTAGCTGAGGGTAATATTGATAAATAGGGGTGGTTCTTCTATCTCCTTCTAGCATCAAACTTGGAAAGGTTCGCATTGAAGTTGCAATGTATACTAAGTACGAAGTCATATAGAACTTCAAAGTAGTAGACACTTTTGTCAATTGCTCATGAAGAGCATTGCTGATCTATTCACCCCAGAAGATGACTTGTTTCCCTTGGAGAATTATCTTGATAAAGGGATACATCCATTCATGGAATTGAGAAGAAGATGGTAGACCTCGTACTCTACTAAGAAGATTAATTAAGTCACCAACTTCCTCTATAAAATCACTTCTTGGAAAATTTTGTGGCCATCTAGACAAGTTGGCTCTGGGAGTCTTCAACCATCTTTTGTTGATAACCTTCTTCACCTTCTCAGGATCTTTTTTGTATTCCTTCTGTGCCTTGATGAAGTTGATCCTCAATATGTCAGTAACAAGAGGGCACATGAAAACTTTATCAATAAATTTAGGGTTCAGTCAAATTATTACATTGCCACTAGCATCTGACACTGCCCTAGTCTCTTTGTTATACAATTGGGTGCACTGGAGGACGAACTCAATGTGATGCACCGCCATAGGGAAAGAGGAGACTAGATGGATGTTGTTTTCAATTATTCTTTTCATTTCTAAGCTTTGGTTTTTTTCCCAGGTTCTCTCCATGAACTCAGCCATATCCACGTGGCCGATCTCTATGTCTCTAATGTCATCGACATTAGAAGTGACTGAGGTGATTGGGAAAACACCTTGATACCGATATTTCATTGCCTTCAACTTCTTTGGAGAAGCTTCAATCATTAGGATGAGCCTTTGTTGAGACTACTTTGATGAAGGAAGATCTCTGGGAGGAACTGCGATAAGAGTCATGATCACGAAATTAGGAAAAAATTGGCAATCTGGAGAAATTGCACGTCGGGTGATCATGACCAAGAAAGGGTGCATGAAAAGGCTAAGGTACAAGCAGGTTGGAAAGTGAGAGGAAAGGAGGAGCAGGCACAAAAAATAGAAGAAATGAAAACTCCCTAGAGTTAGAGAAAAATGGAGAAAAAGGATGCAGGGGTGGCAAAAAATGTTGCCCTTGCATGTGGAATGGGTTTGCATGCATAGGCGGCAAAAATTGCCGCCCCTGCATTTTAGGGTGAAAAGCAGATGCATCAGTGGTAATTTTCACTGTCGATGCATGTTAGAGGGAGGAACATGTAAGGGTGGCAAAAATTGTTGCCCTTGCACCTGATAGAAAAGTTGGGTGTAATGGTGGTGATTTTTGCCGCCCTTACACCTTTTTTGGGTTAGGTCGCATCAGCAACAAAAATTGCCACTAGTGCAAGGGATAGAATTTTAAATCTATATTAGGGCAGTGATTTTTGCCACCCTTACATGGGAGATTCAATAAATGTGAGGAGAAAGCCTGAATGGGAAGGGACGAGGAGGATAGAGGTGCAATGGGGGAGAAACACTTCATCCAACAGGCAAGAAGATGAAAATAAAAGAAAACTAACAAAGGAGAGAGAAAGAACAAGAAAGAGGAAAGAAAAATAAAACAAAAAGTAAAAACAAAGACCTATATAAAAATAATACAAAATGAGGCTTGAATCTGGTGAAAATGCACTTCTTCCCACTTGCTTGATCATCCAGAGGCAGAGGGAAAGAGGAAAAATGGGAGAAATGAGGTAGAAATAGAGCAAAAAGAGATTAAATGTGGCAAAAATTTCCCCTAACCACTCGATACATGTGACCATAAATGCTATGCACAAAAATTGAGGTGGTGCAGGGGCGGCAAAAAACACCACTCTTGCATTGGAGTTTGAAAGATATGTAAGGGCAGAGAAATTCACCACTCCTACATTGGAAAGAAAAGAAACATGCAAAAGTGGCAAATTTTGCCACTCTTGCATGTCAGATGCAAGGGCGGCAAAAAATGCTGCCTTTGCATGGAATAAAACAAAAGATGCATTGGCAAAAAAAAATTTGCCCTTGCATGATGATGCTAGAAAACACTAACTCTGGGAAATGGAAATTTTGTCCCCTGTTTGCATTGAGATTGTAATGATTTTTGCATTTTGGGGAAAATGCAAAAAGAGAACGTTACAAAATTTGAATGATGTCAGTTGAGCAAATGTGAGAATAAAAAAAACTTGTCTCAAAAAATGAACTTAGAGAGAAAAACATTAAATGGACAAGTTTCACAGGGGTTGTTCCAAAAATGAGTATAGCTGATTTGAGAAATAACAGCTAGCTCCTATTGGAGAACTTCCATTAATTAAACTGATTAACAAGAGTAGAAACCAGTCTCTAAGTGCCTTCATCCAAGCCATTGGGCTATGGAGTCAAGTGAAAAAAAGAAAAGACATGAAAAACCAAAAGAAAACAAACAATCATAAAAACTTTATAAATGTACAAGTGAACTGATCTAAAACTTTAAGGATTGAAGTGCTTTAGATGCTACCCACTATGGGGCAGTGAAAATGGCACTCCATCTTGATACTCTAGTAAGAAGCTATTCTCACCACAGACTTGATGAATGGTAAATGGACCTCTCCACAAAGAATCAAATTTGCAGGGCATTCCCTTTGGTTCTCTCATCTTGTCCCACAACAAGACTTGATCTCCAATCTGAAAATCATGAACCTTAGCCCTTTTTTCAAAAAGTTTCTTCACTTGATTTTGATGTGCAGTAATCTAGTCCACTACCATGTTTCATTTCTCATTTAATTCAGTTAGACACATGATCTTTTTGTCAATTGAATTTTTGAAGGTTAAATCTTCGATTGCATTTGCTAATCTGAGTGCTGGTAATTCTAGAGTGATGGGTATCTCTGCATTCAAGCCATACAAAATTTGGAATAGTGACATGCCTATGGCCCTCTTGGGTGTAATTTTATCTACCCACAAAGCATCAAACAATGCTTTGTGCCAAGTCCTCTAATTATCATCTACCAATTTCTTGATAATAGTACCCAGTTTCTTGTTGCTCGATTCTGCTTGGCCATTCCCTTGTGAAAAAAAATCAGAAGTGTGGGAGAGGGTAATTCCATAATAAAAGCAGAACTGAGTAATCTCATAAGAAGAGAAATAGGCTACATTATTTGTTACAATCTTAGTTGGAACTCCAAACTCGGAAATAATATTTTCCTTAAGAAAATTACATACCACTTCTAAAGTAGCGCGCTTAGTTGGGATGGCTTCCACCCATTTGGTAAAGTAGTCAGTTGCCATGAGGACATAATCATGTCTGGCACTTGAAGACAGATTAATTGTGCCAATGAAGTCAATACCCCATTATTGAAAAGGTTCTTCAATTACCACTGGCTTGAGGGGTAATGCAGCCAATTTAGGCTTTCTGACGAACTGTTGACACAATTCACACCTACGCACCCATTTGTAAGCATCTTGAAATAGTGTAGGCCAATAGTACCTTGCTTGTAGAATTTTATGGGCTGTTACTGGCACAGAAAAATGTCCTCCATAGGCCAAATTGTGGAAAGACTCTAAAATTTTATCTTGTTGCACCTTATCGACGCAGAGAAGAAATACCCCATCAAGGCTTCTTTTATACAAACCATTATCCCACAAGACATAGTTAGCAGCCTTTAGCTTAACATTTCATTTTTATTTATAGGATAGATAAGTGCAACACTCACCATAGGTTATAAAATGGGCAATGTCAGAATACCACTCATTAGTAGTGGCAACAAAGAGGACCGTAGGTACATTTTCGATCTCCACTTCTTCATTTTCAGCTTCTTTGGGGATATTATCAGCAATCAACTAGCACAGGCCTTTTCCCCACACAAATTTGGTAGGTTTGATGTCAAAATCAAACTCCTAAATCTTGTCAATCCAATTACCCCTTTTTGTACCAAACTCCTATTGAGTCAGAATGGACTTCACCATTGTATCAGGCACCAAAACCACAGTATGTGAATTCAGGATATAAAACTTAAAATGCTTCACCGCTTTAACCACAGCATAAGCATGTTCATCAATGTTTGAGTATTTTAGCTCATGAAATTTGACTAGATAGCTCATGAAAGAAATAAGAGATTCTACACCTTCTTGGTTCTGTTGAACCAAAATCGCTGAAAGTGTATGCTCAGAAGCATAGCTGTATATTATGAAGTCTTATGTGTAATCTGGACAAACTAGAATTGGTGCGCAGACAATTGATTTTTTGATGTCTTCAAATATTGACTTACCCTCTGTAGTCCACCTGAAGGTAGCTTTTCCCTTCATCATGTTGACAATGTGGCGAGTTTTCTCAGCAAAATCAAGGATGAACCTTCGTAAAAAATTTACTTTTCTGAAGAAAGAGTGAACTGCAGTCTCTCTTGTTGGTAGGGTAAGCTCCTGGATGGACTTGACTCTTTTTGAGTTGATTTTTATGCCTTCTCAAGATATAATGTGCTCAATAAGTTTCCCTTATATTACCCCAAAAATAGATTTCTTGGGATTTAAAAAAATACCATTCTGGCGATAGCGTTCCAGCACTTATTGTAAATGATGTACATGATCAGAACAATGCTTGGAAAAGACTGTTAAATCATTTAGGTATACTACAATGAACTTACCTATTTCATCCTTGAAAGTGAGGTCCATTGCTCTCTAAAATGTGGCACCTACATTTATCAAACCAAAAGGCATTCTTCAATAAGCGAAGGTGCCCTAAGGTGTGGTGAAGGCAGTCTTATGTTGGTCTGATTTTCTAACTTTAACTTGATTATACCTTGAGAAGCCATCTAGCATTGATAACATTTCTGAACCAGTCACCTTTTGAATAACTTGATCCATGATAGGTAGAGGATAGTTATCCTTTAAGGATGACTGATTCAAGTTTTTGAAATCTACACAGATGCAAATTTTGCCATTCTTCTTCCTTATAGGCACTATATTGGCTATCCATGTGGAGTGATGGATTTGGAAGATTATCCTAGCATTTAGCATTTTTTATATCTCAAATAAAATGGTACCTAATATTTTTAGATTATATTGCCTGGACTTTTGCTTATAAGGCACTGAGTTAGCCTTTAGAGGAATGTCATGGCAGATTTCATCAGGCCTGAGTGACTTCAGGTCATCATAAGAGTATGCTAAGACGTCCATGTACTGACATAGTAGAGTAGTGAACTTGAATTTCTCCTCAGGAGTGCTGTATTTCCCAATGTTCACCATCTTGGGATCTCCTTTGGTTCCCAGATTTACTTGATTAAAATCCTGAGAGGAGTTTGAATCCATTTGCTATTGTTTGATGAATCTATCATGGTTATCAAAAAGCTTCTCAAGGGAAACCAAGCCTTTGGGAATTTTATTCCCTTTAAGTTGTAGGAACTCATCACTTGCATCTATATTTGATTCAAAAGTTGACTCACACTTTTGAGTTTCACTACCTTCAAAATACAGTCGTTCAAAGCTGTCCTTTTGCTCCAAGAAGGAAATGATTTGATTGTCATTGTTGAATACTTGCCAATGACTGGAATTATTAGGTATACTTGGTTGAAAGACCACTTCAATAGTGTACTTATTTTCTTTAAAGTCTAGGTGAGGGATCAAGAGAGTAGCTAAAACAGCCAATGTATCAGACCGATCATTAAATTCTCTAGGTATAACCGAGATGTTGAAAGCGTCAAAGCTTTCAATTTGATCCCAGACTAAATTGCAATAGTGGCATAATTTTTCATTCTTGGTTTGATACATGTTTCTTACCTAACAAATCACTAGTTCAGTGTCTCCTTTAGCATTAAGGAGTTTGATATATTTTTCATGAGTAGCCTTTAACCCAAGCAGTAGGGATTCATACTCAGTTGTGTTGTTAGTGTTGCTAAACTGCAACTTGTAGGATGAAGGGAAAATATCTCTTTGAGGAGATATCAACACAATTCCTACTCCTAAACCAGTAGAAGAGTAGCTGCCATCAAATTCTAGAATCCATACCCCATTTGATATTGATTTTTCTCTGGATCCTTCTTCATTTGGGGGTGAAGATCCTTCCACATTGGTACTGCACTCCACTAACTCTTCTATTGTTTTAGTTGAATGCATTTTTAGATTGTCACTTGCAGGAACTTCATCAGATGCCTCATGAACTTCGTCTGTAGATAGAAAGTAGTTATCCATGCCTAAAGACACAAACAAAAATGTGAGCTTAAGGTGTTGATGACTGGGTGACCACATATTTTGCTTCCTTTTCAGGAAACAATCTCTTCATAACACCCTTGACTGGTATTCTCACCTCAGACAAGTCCATGCTTAGCTCACCACCAACATCTTTGTAGAAATTTTGGCCAAGAAGAATGCTATAAGAGGCTAGAACATCAGCCACTAGGACCATCATTTTGATTCTCTTTTCTGGAAAAGCTGCGAATGCAAATTGGGCATCATTTATTTGACCTACGAGTGGGACTTATTTGTTTTCCATAGAAAAGTACCTCCCAAAAGTCTTAGTCAAAGTTAAACCAAGACAATCTACTACCTTGGCAGGCATAACATTATCAAAAGCTCTAGAGTCTATTATGTAATTACTCAATTTATAACCATTTATCAACAAGGAAACATAAAAAGGTTCTATTTTCTTAGGAGCAATAGGAGGAGTAACGACAAGATTATTTTGGGTGGGTTTATTCTTGAAGGAATCATGAGTTGCTTTTAAAGAATCTTGTCCTATGGGAACAGACTTACTTCTCACGTAATCAACCAATCTATCAAATTGTTTAGGATTGGCTCACAAGTACTCAATCTCAGTCATTTAAATCTTAGTCTTTTTGGCATGATCAATTATATCAAATAATTGAAATGAGCTAGAGGTAGAGGAAGAGGGCCCATCATCTTGATCTTTAGTGGGTGTGGCACTGGTCTAAGAAATAAAAGTGAAAGGTACGGGACAGTTTGAGGTACTTAATTTTTTGTTAGTTCCCTGATCCTTTGGTTGGAAAGGTAATGAAGTCCCTCATTTAGTGATATAAATTACCAATTGAGGTTCTTCTCCTACTTTTTCTTTGTCAGCTTATTGAGCTGACTGGTTCTGAGATCTGGTAAAAATAGCATAAGATCCATCCAACACTTCTCCCTTACTTCCAGCTTCGTCTCGATAATCCAAGAAACAAATACTGGAGTCGCTAGCTAATTCTTGTTCTTATTCTTCAAAGAGATTAGCACCATTTTTTTGGTCCAACTCAGGTTGGAGTGAAAAATATTATTCAACTTCAAGGTAACCAACTACTGAATTAGCAGGTGCTACTTCAATGGCAAGCTTCCCATGTGGGACAGGTAAGCGATTTGGTTACCCTTGGTTTCTAGCAGCATTACCTTGATATGACTGGTTCTAAAATGTTCTTCTTGGCATATCCCAATAAGTGGGAGCAGACATACCTTGGGCCATTTGTCTTTTCAAAGCTAATAGTTCATTTGTCAATTTTTACACCATAGGATATGTGGTGCTTATAGAATAACTTTTAGCAGATGAAGAAAATCTATTTTTTGTTGGAGTCTTTTCTAATCTTACTTGCTAGGATAAGATCATCCTCAATCTCAGTATCCAAATTTTGAGCCACAGCGAGATCCATAGGGCTGGCCTGCCTCAGTAGAAAACTTACTTTAGGAAGTTGCAAGTTGATGAAAAAGCACTTGAGATTCTCTAGCATTGGCTGAGCGATAGTAGGAATCCATTTCCTTAGCTTATTAAAAAAAATTATGAAATCCCTCATGGGCTCATGGGGTTCCTTCTTCATTTGCATAAGTTGAGCCAACAAGGCATGTGCATCTTCAGTAGATTTAAACCTAGCCTCAAACTTGGATTTAAGTGTATTTTAGTTAGTTATAGTTTAAGCTTGAAGGTGGTAAAACCAATCCATGGCAGTGCCTTGCAAAGTTTCTATAAAAAGTCTCACTGCCACATCTTTGTATTCCACACCTTTCACACCACATGCTATAGAGAAGGCAGCAATATGCTCATCAAGATGAACCATTTCATGGCCATAGAATTTAGGAAAATTCTTTGTTGAACTACAAGGTAATTCATATAAAGGTGGGGTCAGATTGAGAGGACCAAAAGAGTTTCCCTAAGGACCTTGAGCCATTATGATAGAATGATTAAATGGTAGGATAACAAATCTTAGTGGGGTCAATATAGACAAAACCTTACCAGTACTGAGACTAGAAGCTTCACTAGGAATGGAAGATATGGTGTTGGTAGGAGGGAAACACCTAGATTTGTTGAAGACGAGATGGTGGAGGAGAAATCTCATAATTAGTTTATCGCACCAACTCAAATACAGGATCAACAATACCTTGAGCTCTCTAGCCTCGTGTGTATGGTGGATTTGCCAGAGTGTAAAATGAAAAAGGAACTATAGATGCTTCAAGTTGAAGCTTGAGGCTTCAAAATGCATGTTTGTTTCCCCAACGGAGTCACCAAAAGATGTTGGGTGAATATTTTATCATCAACTAACTGATGACAAAATGAGTATATCAACCATAGTACAAGGAGATTTATACAACAAAAAGTGTGGGTTTACCACATCCTAATGAGATAAATCTCTCCCCTCATCAAGGGGAGGTTCCCTATGAAACACTTATATGCTATATATGTATATAAATAAGCAAAAAATAATACTCAGGGTAGGATAACACCATCCATCTCTCTTTTTTTAGAGATGATGTTCACAGAACAAAAGAGAGAGATCCTGGTTGATGACTGAAATCATTCCTTTTTTTTCAGAAATGGTATTCAGCAAATAGCAGAAAATCTCTTAGAGTAGTAACTAGGTCCACAAGAAAACTCATGAAATCACAAAGTCTTTCATTGCCTCCCTCACTGATTTGGAGCACATGTACCATTAGAGTGAAGTAAATCTCAAAGTCTTCACCTAAAACTACAATAGATAAAAAGATCACCAAGATAAAAGCAGCTCAAAGTCTTTCTTTTATCCTCTAGAATGTCTTTAGATAATTTCCATGCACACACTTTTCTTATTCAATCAAACGGATGAGAGATTATCAAGAAAGAGAACATAAGAAATATCTCTTATATAACACATTATTTCAACACAAAGTCTGAAATTAACCTGTTTCTCAGTATCTCAATTTCAGTAGAGTTTTTGCTCTCAATTATCCAGAGATCCTTTTTACAAAAAAGGTTCCCTTTATATATAGGGAAAAACCTTCAAAATTGAAAAAAGACTAAAATATTGAAAACCTAGTCAAAGATGAGTCAGCGTTGACTTTAGAACACTTTTCAGATTTTTACATGTAATTACATATTACAAAAGTACACATACTGATGTCCCAAATCAATTACAAAGAACATGAGAAGAATGAAGAAGATAGTATGGAAGAAAAGTTCAAATCTTGCCACTGGACTTCCTCAGATGAGCATCATACATGGCGATAGATGTTTGTGTTCCTATATTGTCTAGTGCAATAGTATTCTTAAATATTACTTTAGCTCTGATTGTAGCGAATTTCAATGCTGTGATTGATTTTGCATGACTAGTTAACTTGGTTCTTAGATTACCCAGAGTTAACTGATTATCTAAAATGTTATCCACAAAAGTCATTAAAAATGCCTTCTCTTCAAATTCCCTTTAGATCATACCTTTGAATTCCTTAATCATTTCCTCTACTGAAAAGAATCGATTGTCTCGAGAGGTGAGTTCACAAGGTAATTCCTCCAATCTGTTCAACAAGCCGGTGTCAATTTTTTCACTGGCATCCTTGGAAGATTCGAGGTCATCAATCAGCTCCTTAAGTACCTGGATCTTGTATATTAGTGATTCTTTGATTTTAATATAAGAATCTTTGTTGGTAATGATGCTGATCGATACTAAAGTGCATTTCTTTAGAGCTTTCATCTCTATCCACTTGCCAATATATTTGTTTGTGCTATCAATATCTTGAGAAATAAGAGAGATGAGGTCTTCTAACTTTGTACTTATTTTCTTCATTTTACCTATCTTCTTGGTAACCTCTGTAAGAAAATAAGTTCCCTGTGTATGCATCTTTTCTATGTAATCTTCAAGTACTTTCCCTTTCAAGTAGGTCTTCTCTACTTTTTGGATAATAAGATCATCTACGAAAAGGCTTTGGAGCTATCATCTCTGGAGAAAAAGTGAATCTCCTGACTACTGCAATTAATTATTCTACCTTTGCCTTGTATTAATCCTTCATCTCTCTCTCTCTATCAAATTTTTGGACCATGACATCTATTGCAGACTACAGATCGCTCTTTTCACCCTCGTGAGTTATTTTCCCCAACTTAACATGAGAAATGGAGTAGTTGTTCATGTCAAAATTCTCTAGGGTTACATCTTGTAGAGGTTTGGCTATCTCCAAAAATTTGTACCCCTTATCCTCAACCATTTTCAAAAGGATTCTTGGCTTCTTGGGGGTCTTAGCTTTCACTAGTACTATTTTTCCAAAGTCAAAGTCATCTGCAAAGATGGCTTGCTTTTTCCTTTTAGGTGTGAAAGTTGATAACCAAGGTGAGAAAGCAAAAGCACTTACTGTAGCAACAATCCCTATAGCTAGTGTCACTGGGGTGATATCTACACTACTGGTGCGAGCAACAGGCGTAGTGAGTGTAGCAGGCATAATATCAGGCAAAATTGTATCGGCTGATGACTAGTCGATGGTGGAAGTGTCTCTGATGTTGAAAGAAGGAGATGAAATACTAGGGATGAATCTAGATGATCAAAGAACATCTCTAGAATCACTTTGAGGGTCACCAAAAATAAATCCAAAAGGAGAGGCGGATCCAGAAGAAGGAATACTGATGGGAGAAATGGGCGAAGGAGCTACAACAGGGGATTGGGGTGGAGAAGAAGAAACTCTTACAACTGGTTGTGCCACCTCTTATGGAGATAGAGTCTCTATTCCTTATTGCTCTGTAGGCCTGTCATCTATTTCCATCTATTTTTCCACTTGTTTTTGGGTGCTTTGTTCTCCAACCCCCATACTGTTGATTCTGGCTCTTTCTCAGCAACTTTTGATTTCTTCGGCATAAAGATGATCCTAGGCTTGTGGGGCCTAGAAGTAGAAGGAATGTCACTTTTATTCTTGGTTCTATTTTTTGCTTTCTTCCTTGTCTCCTCTTGGAATTCGGCCTTTGATCCTGTGATGAATTCCTTCAATGTAATCCCTTTGTTCGCTAGCCAATCATTGGTGTTAGCAAATATTGGTTCGAATCTCATCCTTAAAGAGGTCAACTCTTTTTGAGACCATTGGATTGGAGGAAGAGGAGAGTTAGCAACCTTTTCAGCCAGGTATCTACTATTAATTAAATCTTTGTCATCTACCAGATTTGGAGGAATATCAGTGAGCCATAGATATTTAATTTACTACAGAGACAGTCTGCTATAGTCTATTTTTTTGATATCTTCTGTTGTTCTCAAATCTATCTAGATGTCTTCAATCATAGGCTCATGAAAATAAGTCTTCCTTCTGATCATGTCCTTAACACCCCTATAGTCAAAATTGGACCTTCTTTTAAACTGCTTCATGGTAACCAATTGCATTTTAATTTCCATTACCCTTGCTTGAGAGGCAGTCAAAATCGAGTATCTACCAATTTCTATTGGGAACCTAAAGCCTAGTTTCTTAAGTTCCATTTTTTTATTGTGTACGATAATAATCTATCTACATAGCTCCATTAGGACCAATTTTTTAGAAGGAAATTTGGGGAGCATGTAGGGATAGCCTTGGAAAAAGCCAACCCGTAGATAGCAAAAGGTAGGGAATTGTAAAAATATGCAGCTGAAATCATTGACGACAGTCCAAGCTTCATGTAATACTCTCTTTTGTTCTAATTGAGGATCAAAAAGACACAAAAATACCAAGAAGAAGGCATAATTTACCCTCTTAAAGTGATGGACTGATCCTTTTAGTGTTAGCTGAGGGTAATACTGATAAACAGGAGTGGTTCTTCTATCTCTTTTTGTCATCAAACCTGAAAAGGTTCGCATTGAAGCTGCAATGTATACTAAGTATAAAGTCATATAGAACTTTGAAGTAGTAGACACTATTGTCAATTGCTCATGACGAGCATTGTTGATCTGTTCACCCCAAAAGATGACTTGTTTCCCTTAGAGAATTATCTTAATAAAGGGATACATCAATTCATGGAATTGAGAAGAAGATGGTAAACCTTGTACTCTGCTGAGAAGAGTAATTAAGTCACCAACTTCCTCTATAAAATCACTTCTTGGAAAATTTTGTGGCCATCTGGGCTAGTTGGCTCTGGGAGTCTTCAGCCATCTGTTGTTGATAACTTTCTTCACCTTCTCAGGATCTTTGTCATATTCCTTCTATGCCTCGATGAATTCGATCCTCAATATGTCAGTAGTAAGAGGGCACATGAAATCTTTATCAATAAATTTGGGGTCTAGTCAAATTATTACATTGCCACTAGCATCTAACACTGCCCTGGTCTCTTTGTTATAGAATTGGGCACACTAGAGGATGAACTTAGTGTGATGTGCTGCCACAGGGAAAGAGGAGACAAGATGGATGTTGCTTTCAATTATTATTTTTATTTTTGAGCTCGAGTTTTTTATCTTGGTTCTCTCCACAAACTCGGCCATATCCACGTGGCTGATCTTTGTGTCTCTAATGTCGTCGACATTAGAAGTGACCGAGGTGATTGCGAAAACACCTTGATACTGATACTTCATTGCCTTTGACTTCTTTGGAGAAGATTTAGTCATCAAAACAAGCCTTTTTTGAGATTACATTGATGAAGGAGGATCTTTGGGAGGAACTTCAATAAGATTCATGATCGTGTAATTAGGGAAAAATTGGTAATCTGGGGAAATTGCACGTCGGGTGATCATGACCAAGAAAGGGCACATGAAAAGGCCAAGGTGCAAGTAGGTTGGAAAGCAAGAAGAAAGGGGGTGCAGGCATGAAAAATGGAAGAAATAAAAATTCCCCACAGTTAGATAAAAATGGAGAAAAAAAATGCAGGGGCAGATAAAAATGTTGCCCTTGCATGTGGAACGAGTTTGCATGCATAGGTGGCAAAAATTGCCACCCCTGCATGCCAGGGTGAAAAGGAGATGCATCGATGGTAATTTCTACCACCGATGCATGTTAGAGGGGAAGAATGTGTAAGGGTGGCAAAAATCACTGCCCTTGCACCTAATAGGAAAGTTAGGTGTAACGGCAGTGATTTTCACCGCCCTTACACTTTTTTTGGATTAGATCACGTCAGAGGCAAAAAATTGCCACTAGTGCAAGGGATAGAATTTTAAATTTGTATTAGGGTGATGATATTCACTGCCCTTACATGGGAGGATTCAAGAAACGTGAGGGGAAAGTCTATATGGGAAGGGACAAGTAGGATAGAGGCACGGTGGGGGAGAAACACTTCATCCAATGGGAAAGAAGAGGAAAATAAAAGAAAATTAACCAAGGAGAGAGAAGGAATAAGAAAGAGGAAAGAAAAATAAAACAAAAATCAAAAACAAAGACCTACTTGAAAAATAACGTGAGACGAGGCTTGAATCCAGTGAAAACGTGCTTCTTCCCTCTTGCTTGATCATCCAGAGGCAGAGGGCAAGAGGAAGAATGGAAGAAATGAGGTAGAAATGGAGCAAAAAGAGATCAAATGGGGAAAAAAATTCCCCCAACCACTCGATGTGTGTGGCCATAAATGTTGTGCATAAAAATCGAGGCAATGTAGGGGCAACAAAAATCAACGCTCCTGCATTAGAGTTTGAAAGATATGCAAGGGTGGTGAAATTTGCCACTCCTGCACTGGAAAGAAAAGAAACATGCAAAAGAGGCAAATTTTTCCACTCTTGCATGTCAGATGCAAAGGTGGTGAAATATTCCACCTTTGCATGGAACGAAACAAAAGATGCATCAGCGACAAAAATTTCCGCCCTTGCATGATGACGCTAGAAAACACTAACTCTAGGAAATAGAAAATTTGTCCCCTAGTCACATTGAGATTGTAATGATTTTCGTGTTTTGGGGAAAATGCAATAAGATAACATTACGAACTTCAAATGATGCCAGTTGAGAAATTGTAAGACCAAGAAAAACTTGTCTCAAAAAATGAACTTAGAGAGAAAAACATGAAATAGACAAGTTTCGTAGGGGTTGTTCCAAAAATGAGAGTAGCTGATTTTGGGAACAACAAACATAACAACATAAGAAATACAAAGTCTAAAACCAAAATCACCATGTAAGATAGATAAGAATTTGACACAATGTGAAATGATATAAAAAATAGATAAAGATAAAGTTGGAGCGTATGTCCAATCCAAATGAAAATGTAAGAACACCATGAATGTGTTCATAATTATTGATATATTTTCCCACACACATTATCCATGACATATGATAATTCTCTATGATGTTAAATGTAAACTATAGCTAATTTGTCATTAATCTTTAGTGAAAGTTGGAAAAATACTTCACGTCAAATCTCTTCAATAGAAAAGGTAGGAATGCTTAAAGGATCATGATGAGGAGGACTATCATGTAGGGGATTATAATTAAAATACATGGGAGTGATTCTTATAAGAGGTAAAGGGTTCACCAGTGGGGAAGGTTCCACAAGTGAGGGACTCATAGGTGGAGAAGGATCCATGGGTGAGGGAAGGTCCAAGAGTGAGGGACTCACAAGTGGGGAAATAGGTGATGTAGGAGTGACCATTAGAGGAGATGGATCCATAGGAGGTGGAACCATGGGGGAATAATGGGGAGCCTTCTTATGATAATGACCTATGGGAAAAATAATAGAAGGTGTTGGAATAGTTAGGATATGATCCTTGAGATGTTGTTGAAGGATGTAATAATGATCGATGTGATGTGTGCCACATTGGTGCTAGAGACAATATACCTCTCCATACTTAAAAAGATACTCAGGTAATACTTTTGGGAGAGGTATATCATTTTCTAAGGACTGAGGAGTAGTAGGATGTAAAGTGTCAATTTATTATCACAACTTGCAACAATGCATGGATGAATGGTTATCTATGATGTGGAAGTAATAGATACTCTTGTGAGTAGTCTTGGTAAGTGTACTCATAGAAGGAGGTGTAACATAAGTGGAAGGAGCTTTATATAAGGAACAATCTTTAATCCAATGACTTGTAACTTTATGAATGTCACAATAAGGTTGATTAGCCCATTTGGTAGATGAAGGAGCCTACTAAAATAAAGGGAGAAAATCATCACCAAGAGGTGGGGATGGTGGAGAGATTAGAAAAGGCTCGGTTGTAGGAGTGATATGATTGGAAGTAGGAATAGACTTAGCTAAAGTAGGTGTAGGAATGGGATCTAAACTAGGATCTACTGAGGGAAGGGTGGGGTCCACAAAAGACCAAAGGATATTCACATGCATCTCAGGGATAAGTAGGCTATAGGGATCATGGTACCTAGTAGAGTGATAGGAACCACTCATAGCATGATCAATAAGAATACTCCTATGAGGCTCATCAAAAATTTGAGATGTTTGCACCATCTCTACCCTATGATAAATAAGAAAAATACTAAAATTAGGAAGATATATGATAGAACATGAGAAGATATACAAAAAGACTAATGCAAATAGGAATGATAACAAATAATCTTTGCATCGTTGGCCTAAATAGGACATCCTAAGAATGGATCATCTAAGGTATAACCATCATCATAATTAGGTGTATGGATATCAATGGCATAGGTAGGGATGACCTTATCATCTAATGTGGTGTGATAAATGAAATGTTGAGTCTTGGTTAAGATAATGGGTATATCATCACAAGGTAGTTGACAAGAATGAGGTTTAAAAGAAGTGGGAAGCTGAGAGATGAGAGGAAACAAGAGATTAGATGTTTTAATTTTAAGATTAATCTCATCATGCTCATCATCATCAGAATCTAGGAGGTTAGGGGAAATATTCCTAATGAGTATAGGATGACCATTATAACCTCAAGTGGGATTGAAGAGAAAGTTAAATTATTGACATTCATGAAATGGAATGCTTGGTAAGGGTTCAAGGGTAAAAATCTTGAATACACCCTATTCTGAAAATTATTCAAAATTCTAAAGATTAGTGTTACCTTGAATCCTATAGATGGCTCCATTGTGAATAAATTTGATGCATTATAAAGAGAAAAGGAAACTAATCTCATACGATGAGTTCATGGCCTACCAAACAAGATTTTCTAAGATAGAGGAAAGTTAAATATCATCACCTTCACATGAACAATGATAGGTCGCATGGTAATGGGGAGCCACACACAACCTAAAGGAGTCATTTACCTGTGATCATAGACTTGACATGTGTTATGTGTGGATTTAGATATTTCATTCGAAATATCCAAGATTTTTGTTAAAATAGAGAGAGGTAACACAAGTCCTATAACCCTCATCAATCAAGTCATGTTTGACTTGGATATCACCAATTTGAACACTTATAAAAAGAGGAGGATCATCTGCATGAAGCAAAAATTCATCGGGTATCATGGAAACAATGGGGAATTTGAGGGAAATAGAAGTGTTTATTGTTTCATAAACATATATAGACATATTTTTTCACTATTGGAGAATTCTCTCTTTGGATCAAGATAAGGTTTATTCATGTCTTGATAGAGGAGGATGAGGGATGTTCATTTTGAATAAAAGTTGTATATTATGATTTCAATGACGCGAAGAGGTCCTAATAAGTTCTATAAATGAGATTTGGGATGGAAGATTAGTGAGTTCCATGATAGGATCCTAATCATCATAATCCATAAGAATATTGTTAGAAAGAGGTGTATTGTGTTGAAGGAGGTCCTCAAAAAGAGGAGATAAAGTACATGTGAATTTCTGTTGGTAATAGGTAGAAGGTTTGGTAGGAGGATAAATTTTTAGATAATGTTTAGAGGATGAAGTATTTGGTGCAGATGTGGTTTGATAATTATTATAAGAAGTGTTAATAGATGCTTTAGTGTCATTGGTGTTAGGTAAAGAATATGGAGGGATGGTAGAAATAGAATGGGAAGTGTTATCTAAGGGAAGACTTGGAAGTGATTCATCTTAATATATAAGGTCATATTTCCCTAACTCATTTAAGTGATTTGGAGAATAATCTTGGATAACATGAAATGTGAAAGATAATGGAGTAGTGTAGATGGGTTGAGGATCAATGAAAGCAACCACCCTTCACATGTTAGTCATATTAACCACATTATCTTTAAGATTAGGGTAAATAAGACTATCAATATTATTGGTATAAGGGTTAGGTTTTTTTTGGTGATCTTGATGATTTGGAAGAGGATATTTATAGATGGCCAAATGAGCATTATCCTCATTCAAAGCTTCAGATTTAGTATGTGTTTCATGGGCTTTAAAATCAATGTCATAGGCTTGTTGGCATTGACAAATGATAGCACCATGGTCAAAATTAGGACCAAGAAGGAAATCCATAGCCAAATTATGAAGCTACCTATTGGTCTCATGAGAATGACCCCATCTAGCATGAAACCAACAAAATTTATTGGGACCATACCAAGATTTCATAGGATGAGTGGGATCTATTTCTCATGGGAGAGGCCTTGGTAGAAATTTTAGTAATTCTTATGAGGATAAATTTTTGTGAACATTAATTTTATTAGCTAAATAAAAATGAGGATTGGTGAATAGGTTAGGTAGGGAAGCATGTTCCAAAGTTTGGTTAGGAACAATAGCTTGAATAGTGTGAAAGGTATCATAAGAGTCCATGACAACATCATTGGTAGCATGATGATTATTTATCTTAAGTAACATGTGAGTACCCATATAAGGTTGGGATGGATCAAATTGATGCATAAGGAAATCTTGATTTTTAGCTCAGTCAATATCCTCCTCCAAAGTATGTGGAAGGAGAGTCTAAACTCAATATTATAACTTGGAAAAAAGAGCATTGGTAAAGAGATGAAACAGGTTGTCATCTACCATATTATGTTCACATTTGTTAGACAAAGTCTTCCATAATTTAACAAAAACTCGGGTAGTTTCAGTCTCAAGTTTATAATTTATAAAAGGGGCCAAGGTATTCTTGGGAAGATCACTAGTTTAGAACTCTTGGACTAGAGAGTTTACTAAATCTTCCAAACTAGCAATGGAATGAGTTTTAAGTTGGTTGCACCAATATAAAGCATCACCCATGAGAGTTTTGGATAATATCTTGGTAGCATAAAAGGTATTTAATTTGACCCAATCTTTATATATATTTCTGAATGCCTTTAAATGAAGGGTAGGATCAGTTGATCTATTGTAAGAAATGATAGGGGTGATACCTCCTATATTGATATTAGCAATTTGAGATGTAAGAGGCTCATTTTGAAGACGCTTAATTTTATTTTTTACAAGAGGAGGTTGAGGGATAAGATTACCATGGGAATCCCTAAGAGGATGTGGGGGAACATTTTTATTATGCATGCCCTATTGCATCTGTTGAAGGTGGGTTTGAAGATGGATAAGGTGATTTTGCATTTGCATCATGTGATTTGCATTGTTAACTTGAAAATAATTCATTTGATTAAGATTTTGTAATAGGATTTGATGGGTTTGAGTTGCATTGTTGGCATTGTTTGAAGCATTCAAATTGGAATTAGTGGATTGGGTGCCACTATGGGTGTTATTAGGAGCTTGATAAGAACTGTTATCAAGTAAGACACTAGTAGCATAATTTTCTTGTGTGGAAAAAGATGGACTAGTAGATGGATGAGAATAAATAAAATTAGAGGCTTGATTACCATGGGTAACAAACAATGCACTAGTGGAAAATTTGAGAAGAGTGGGTCTTGGAAGAGGCCCACTAGATGTAGAAACTACCATGTTAGTAGAGATAATAGGCATAGAGGTATAAGAAGTCAAAGAAGAAGAAGTCATGGTATAAGAAAGAGTTAAAATAGAGGGAAGAGGCTGAGAAGCAAAGAAGCTATTATCTCCAAGTCTATGTGAGAACATGGGAAAAGGTGAATGAGGCTCTTCAACTTAACCACTTATCATGAGATTGTAAATAGTAGAAGGATCATTTCCTCAATATTGAGGAAAATCAGAGATGAAGAAGAACATTTCAAGTGTATACTCTAATTCATGTTAATCTTCAAGTGAAAAGAAAGGATTGTGAAGTGAAGAGGAATGAGGAGGGGTCCCATAGTTTGTTGTGTGAGTGGTTATATGGACATTGCTTTCATCTAAAATAGGAGTCATAAGTTGCTTATGGGAGAACCTATTAGGGTTGGTAAGACTCGTCATATCTATTGAATTCAACTTAGTGTTATCTTCAAATAGGAAGTTCATGATGAAGGAGAGGGATTAGGTAATAAAAATGTGGTGCAAAAGTAATGAAATAGAAAGGAATAGATAAAATTACAGAGTCGACTAGGTCAACCTAGTACTGGAAATAGGTTCTAAAAATTGGGTAAATAAGCATACAAAATTGACAAGGTCAATCTAGTACTTAAACTTGGGATAGAGAATAGATTGATAAGGATACAGAGGATAGGTTCAATTTAGTACTATATCCTAAGGGGCATAAAAGAATACTAGGTTGGCCAGGTTGACTCAATACTATAGGAAGGGGAAAAAAATAGTTTGTAAGAGACTGTGTTGAATAGAATGACAATGTCCTAAAATAGGTAAAAATTTTACAGTGTATTTTAAAGAAATAAATGGAAATAAATACACAATCCATTGGGTCAATCAGGATGATCCAATTGAGACACATAGTACAAAACCTTGTACCTACACTAGCCAATATAAGTTTTTGTAATACAACATACAATGAAAAAAGAGCAAGCAATCAAATTGAAAAATAAATGCTAAGTGGTCATCCTAGATGTTGTTATATTATTAATTATTTTTTTAAGTATGATAGGGAAGTTAGTTGAAAGTAATAAACTAGAAAGCAATCTATGGATGGTTTTAGGACATTTAGGCTAAAAGATATCTATGTTGGCAATGGTACTATATTGGTATTAGGGCTTACCCCCTCACTTCATAATCCTATAGTGATAAGGGTGTCAGGTGATTTTCCAATATATACCATTAACTATGTGTTTATACATGGCTAGAAAACCAAGTTGACTTCCCCCTTGGTGATGAAATTCAATTAGGTAGGCTTTGGGTAGACAATTGTTTAAATGTATTTTGAAATTATGTGATTTGGTAGTATGTGAAAGAAAGAGAAAAATAGTGAAACTAAATAGTTTATTTAAAAAGAACCTAATTAGAATATTTGATCTAATCTAAGAATGAAAATAACTAAAATTGAAAGTGTGAAGTAATTACCAGCATATAGATGTTTATTCTAATTTGAAACATAGTACAGTGTTAGTTCAGATGATAGTGTATGCAAAATTTATAGAACATAGTCAATAGTGCCTCTATTAGACTACTAAAGTAAGGATATTTAAAAACTATGTCAATAGGATTGACCTAGTCTTTCAAACAAAAATAGAACTAGGTTGACCAGGTCAACCTAGTTTTCTATATGAGGATAGTTTTAAAGACTACAAACTGTTCAAAATAGAACTGTAAGAAAAAATTGAAATGAAAAAGAAAGAGAGAAAAGAAACTTGGTGCGTTGGAAGATGCTAAGGATTATGAAATTATTATTGAGGTGCCTTTAATGTGAATTACAAATTCTGCCAATTGTGTTGATTGGGTCGACTTAGTTCTAAAATTTCCTATTTCCTAAAGCCTATTAAGATGATTATACTGGCTTGGTTGACGTAGTATGTTTTTTGAAAGATACATGTAATATTATACCAACCTGGTTGACCTAGTAATTTTCATATAAATCTGTAAGATGACTATACTACCCTGGTCAACCTAGTAACCTATATCTGATAAAAACCTACACAAACATAATAGATTCATTTTTTATGTGACTATGTGTTAAACCTATGCACAAAAGTTAGAAACTATACCAGCCTTGTCAACCTAGTATTGCAAATATATAAAAATAATAAATAAATTGTAAAAAAATAAAAAATGTGAAATAAAACCTACAAGAGTTAGATTTATGTCAAGTTCACCAGAATGTATGTAATTAGAAATGCATCAAGTCTATAAATCAATCCTAACTTGGAGAAGATAGATCCTATTTATACTTATAGTTTGGGATACATTAGATAATCAGGAACATGACCAATATGTGGATTTGATAGACCCAATTAGGGGATCCCTTATCACAACAATAATACTGAGGGTTCCAAAGCCTTCAATCAAATAAAATCATGCAATAACCCTAACTAATCCCTATGTTTTCATATTCACTATACTATTATCAAGTAAAATAAAGTCTAATCTAGTGCTCACCAAATCTTGTGGCACAAAGTGGGGGTAATAAACAACAAAATTAAACATGCATATAAGATATATACTCATGTCAATTATAAATAATCCTAATGCATGGAAGAGAAGTAAAAATACATGTCTATCTAATCTTACAAATGAGGAATAAAGTTAGGAATACTTATCTTTGAAGACAAACCCACCGAGCCTCAATCTCTCCCTTGGCCAAGGTGTTTTGCAAGAAGTTTTTGTGGTGTGTAAGGATGACAAGGATAAATCAGCTCTAGGCTACACAACCTATCAATGCATCTAAAAAACTTCTCCACAAGACAAGATCCATATCTCTAAAGAAATTATGAAACCCTGAGCTTGCTTCTTAAGTAGAATGGTGGATATCAGATGCATAATATATTAATTTTTAGTCTCTTTTTTAAATAATGAAAAAATCATATTGTATATATATGTGGATTTACCCTTAATCCATTTCAAAAATTTCAACTAATAAGGTCGACCAAGTCAACCTAGTACTATTATTGATAAAAATTCACTAGGTCACAAGCTAAGTCGGCCAAGAGCCAACCTAGACCCTAGATGAATTTCACCAATAAGAGTACAAGGTCAACCCAATCGAACTAATAATTTAAATGGTCGAAAGAGATTTTAGGTTAGGAAAAGGGGGACAGAAGATGGAAAATAACTAGAAGAGTATACAAGAGAGAAGAACAAGCTTAGGGGAATAGTTTTAGGAGTTGGTTGGATTGGTAATAAATGGTAATAAGGGACAACAATCCTATGAAGCACCAATGGTCTATCCACACATTTATTGATGCACCCCTTAGGGCATGCACTCAGAGAGATTGAGACTCAATAGGTTCTTACACAATAGAGAGCATCTGTAATTGATAAAATTTTGAAAATATTATGTGGATATAAGATGCATGATTGATGAGTTTCAATCCATATTCAAACTCATATTTTTTGGATGGTGTTTTGAAGGTAAATTCATATTTAAATTCATGTTGGGATTACCAAAGGGATTATTTTATTGTTGATATTGAAAGTTCATAATCTTTTGATTTCTTTCATTTGCATATATTTTCTTGTAAAAACCATGACTAGTTTGGTATGACTCCTCACGTGAAATAGTTTTCCCTTTATCTTGAGAGACTTGGGGATGATATTGTGAGTAAGTAATGAGAGAATTGTTGTCCTCTAAATATCCTTATGATATTTTTTGATTGGGATTGGAAGAAGAAGGCTATTTTCTTGTAATTAGATATTGTAAATTATGTACATCAAAATCAGATGGGAACTTTGCATCAAAGCCCAAGACTCAAAGCAATGCTTAATTTTTGTTGGACATGATATACTCATCAAGGGAATGTGGAGGTTGGGAATTTTTGGGGCTACATTCATCCTAATAAGCTCATCCCTCTTCTTCGTGCTTCATTATTTCATATATCTTTACATGATTCTCTTTACCAGGGAATTGAAAGGGATCATTGCCAAAAGTATCTTCCCTTGCATTAGGAGGATTTAACATGCCAATTTACCAAATAATAGGCATGATTGAAAAAGTAAAATGACTCAAAGAAAAAGGATGTTATAAATTAACAATATGAACCAAAAAGTTAGCTGAAAAACTTGAATTCTTGAGCCAATTATTTTCAACTTTTGATATGAAGACTTAATTTCTATGTGATTTGAACTTTAAAATAATTAATTTTCACACAAGGATTTTTAGTACGTGGTAAACACAAGGAAACAAAAAACAAAATTTTTACTCAAAACAATCAAGAAATTTGCACATAAAAGATTAAAACTAGGATGAAGGGTCATGAATAACTATTGGGCCTTTCATTGTCACTGACTCATCCATATTCTCATATGTAGCCTAAAATTTGAAGGCACTAACCATGGAATATCTTATCATTCCCATGGCCCACTGAGTTTGGTTTTGAGGGTGTGTGGAAGGTTGCTTCTTGACACTAATCTCTAATTGATGCATTAAATTTGAATGACAAAAGAGGTTATTTTAAGCTTAAGGTTTAAACAAGATTATCTAGAGGGAAAGATTATGAAATAACTATGTAAATCAGATGCAAACTATTGGGTCTTATCCTAAAGTTCCCAACATAATTGTAGGGGTCTCAGTGTATTGACAATCAATGATATCATAGTTTGAGTAAGTTTTTAAAACCTTAGGTATTGTATCAAGAAAGTCCCTCACATCATGGTATGCTTAAAACATACAACTACTTATAAATAGAAATAGTTGGATCTTGATTTATATAACCCGTCGGTAAACAAGATTTGACCTACTACATGGTGGTGAAATCCACAGTCAATAGAGCTCCTAAAAATTAAAAATAAAAGAATATATTTTTGATTTTCAAGTATCGTCACCAATGTAATACCAATGAAAGAGCACACATGAGTAATGCTTAGATAATATAGATAATTATGGAAATGTTTTTTATTTTTGAGTCCATCACCAATGTAACATAAAATAAAGAGCATATGCAGTTTCTACAATCATAAAAATACTGAATTAAAAATTGATTTAATTACTAAGAACTTTGAAAACAAAAATCAAAAGCATTAGTAAAAATAAATTGGCTTCTGATTGATTTTTTTTGTTGATTCTCTTTAGCAAGCATTCTATAAAAAAGTTATTAGAATGTTTAAGTAAGATTGGAGTAAGGTAACCTATTATACAACAAGTGATAAAACCATGAAAATGAAGCAAAAAACATCTCTTTGTTATGAAATCATTTTTACATAGAAAAATAAGAAAAGTGAAATTATAATAAAATCAATGCAGGAAAAAGACAGAAAGTATAAAATAGAAAATAAATAGACCCACGCTTACAAAATAATTTTGCTACCAAAAACAACAATTTTGCTACCAACAGAGATGAATTTACTGCTAACAAGATGAATTTCCTGTTGATAACGATGATTTCACTACTGATAAAGATGTTTTCTCTATGGAAAAAGGCAATTTTGATATGGATAATGATGAATTTGCTATTGATAATGATGAAATAGCTACAGATAATGAAAAAATTATTTTTTTATAAAAAAACATTGTTAACCTTACAAATAGAATAGAAAACATAGAAAAAGGCAAATAAGACAATTTTTCTATTATGGTCTACAATTTCTATATTTGTGATTCTAAATTCATTTTTATACAGAGGAATGCACACAACCAAACAAAAAACACCTAACATCAACCTGTAGCTCATACCAACACTTTAAAAAAGGTAAGGTTAAATGCAAATACAAACATAAAAAAATAAAATCTAAAGAGAAATGTTATTTAATTGTAAAAATTATGATCAAAAGATAAAAAGATGAGGGAAAATATCCCACTGGGCATGCCAAAAATATATGAACTAAATTTAGACCTACAAATAAATCAAACTAATTCTAATTTAAGCTAAATTCAAACTATGGTAGAGCAACAAATTAAAAAAAAAAAAAAATCATAAACTTTATTCTTTTGAATGCATAAGCTTTTTTCATTATGATATACATTAAATTTTCCCTTTTAAAATATGTGGTGCTCACTCCTCTAATGAAAAATAAAATGGGTAGTGTTTTGGTGCAAAAGGAAGTATTTGATTTGTCTTGATTCGCTTATGTGTAGAGCTTTGATTTCTTAATTGAGATCTCAAGATTTTGTGATGTGATAGGATCCTTGAAAATGGAGATTTATAAGTTTATTTATAGATATTTGGAGAAGAATCTAATGGTGGAGGATCATTTGGAATTTTTTAATGACCCAAATGATCAACAATGGCTAATGAGTCCTCACCCATAAGGATGAAGACCATTTCAAAATGGTTGATAAAAGCATGGGGTTGGTTAGTTGAGTTAGAAGGACTAAGTCAATTTCCTTGACAACTCAAGGGATGAGTTGTAAGAGGTTGAGAGTTTTTTGGATTTGTTTGGGATGAGGGAGAAAAATCTTAGATATGTTTGGATGAGGTGTAAAATCTAGATTTTTATTTTTTTAAATAAGGCTCTAAGTGTGCATAATTGACTAATTTAACTTATTCAAATATTTGAATTTGGGAGGAAATGTGATGAATTAATTTAATAATAATTTATAAAATAGATTTAGGTGCATTTTGACACTAAATGAAATTTAGGTGTCTACAATAAGTATTTTCATTCCATCTATGAAAATAGTGCAAAACTTAACAAGGAGGTGGTCATGTGTTGCATACATGCCCCCAATATGATATTTGGGTGTATATAGATTCTAGAAATAAGTAATATCAAGTAACATTCTGATAAAAAAACCTATGTGATAACCTATAATGCATTATGAATGATGCCCTAAAGTAATTAAAATCTAAGAAAAACCTTGGCCACAATCAAAACAACTCAAACACACTCAAGAAATGAAGCAAGAAAGCAAATAGAAAATCATGCATAGATTTAAAAAAATGCATTAGTAATTTTAAACATTAATATATTCAATAACTCAGGTATCTATAAATATAACAATGTGAAAGTAAGTGATCAATAGAGAAACATTTTACACAGTATATTGTATTGAAGTATGGACAATAGGGATAGCCAATGAATGATATAGCATGTGTAAGAAGATGGCCATAGTGAACTTGTAGACATATAAACAACCTATAAGATTATTGTGACATGTTTGGATATGATAATTGATAGCATGTGTTTAGTGGGACAAGTTCAACATAATCGGACAATGATGCAATGTGTTACTATCTAAGCAGCTCACTTTTGTCTATGTAACATTTATGCATCTAAAACATTGTCATGACCTATAACTATGTCTAGATATGGAAACATGTATGTTATGTATTCACTCATGTACACTTGTGAAGCATATTTGATATAAACTAGATATATAAATAAATAATTATTATACTAAATGTGAATTAACCAATGCAAATACACAACATAAATCATGCATAGGACCTGATTTTTGAATTTTATGAATTTTGTTTACATTTTTTAATATATATGAAACAACATGATAATATAAAAAATAAACAACACATCCCAGGGATGTGGACAATCGAAAGGTAGATCTGGTGGAAGATCATTGAGTTTTGGATACTAAATATTGTCAAACTCACATAGATCATCATCATTGTGGTCATCATACCATTCATGTTTTATAATTGTAGCCTTATATTTGGCATTGTTCTAAATCATATAAATTTATATGGCATGTTTTTATATTGTATAATAAGCTTCATGTGTATTTTTTGGATAAACTAACTTTGAACCATGTCTCTCATTTATAAATTTGTGATTGCCATCCATACCATCACGAAGAATGTGAATTGTACTATCCTCAAATTTGAATGTAATACATTTATGTAATTTATCAACTATAGCTTCCATTTCATGTAACCATTTTTGACCCAATGTATTAGTTAATTGATTTCATGTGTTTATAACAAAAAATATTATATCCACAACCTTGGCACCACATGCAAGTAGTATTATAATATGTCATATTGAATTTTGGGAACACAAATATTTCTATAATTCATCTTTATCATGCTGAATGTGCTGAAGAAATTCAAGTGTGCATATATTTGTCTCTATGTCCTTATCTATTTCAGCATGTTTTATGTGTTCATTCTCAATATAAACTTGAATAGTCAATGAATCCTTCTATAATGCTTATAATTTCTATCTAGGTGACCCTATTGTTGAGCCCTAGTAGTTTGTGGTATGGGCTATATAATCTGAATCGCACCTTTAGCCTTATATTCTAAATCTTATGTTGTAATGTTGCACAAGTATCTATGGCATGTCTTGTAAGTTTTTGAAAGTTACAAAAGCATTTTTCCTCTTGATTTGACAACATGTTAGTAGGTCTATGTCATATTGTTGGAAAATGAATTAATTCTCTATCAAGTAGCCTATCTAACATCAAATGTGGACTATTCTATGCATTGCTAGCCGTAGTTATAATAATTGGTTTTGTATCCATCAATTCCACATTATTTACTTAATTTATAAATGGTGACCTATTTGAATGTGTAATGCATTGCTCTGTGTATTGACTATGAAGGCAAGTTCCCATTTCCAAAAGAGATAACATCCTCAATATACTTCAAAATGTTAACAATAGATAAAAATTAATAAGGTTTTGTCTCACAAGGCATAGATGTTTGATTCAATACTTGGTATAGAATATCCTTGAAAATAGTGGCTTTTAGAAGCAATTCCTAACATGGAAATCTTAGATGGTGTATTCCTTAATTGAGAAACAATATCATATCCTCTAGTTTTATCAATTGGTCCCATTGGATTGGGTTGGGGATGAGGAAGAATTTCTTGAATTTGTTCCTCTTGCCTTTCCTACTAATGTATCCTATCTTGTATAGTGACAATAGGTTAGACCACGAGGTCTACTATAAGCCTAGGGTGAATAGTAGAGGTAGGATATGAGATAATATAGTTGTGAGGTCTATGGGCAAGATGAATAAAAAGAGCCATCTGAGCCCTCTAATATCTATTAATAATAGATGGAAACTCAAATTGATCCATGCAATAATAAGCATCATATAACTATTCATTATTAATATCTTGACTAATGTGGGATGTTATTTTTACCATTAAATTATGCATCCGTGGACTTACATACAAATGAGAAAATTTACATGTCATAGGCAACAAATATGTAATAGACACCGAAAAACTTTGGTCCAAAAAAATAGATATATTCAGTCATTATGATCATTGTTTGTATGCAAATCATAAAATTTGAAATTTAAAACCCCGATAGAGATGCTAGAAATGAGAGGAAACACTAAGGGAAGCTAGGGTTTTCGTAATGTTCAACAATAATTGGGTTAACCAATATGCTTTATCAGGAATGAGACAAATATAAATCAATTGCATAATTAGTATAAACTTCTATGTAAAATCATAATCCTACATATATGCAATAAATGACACAAACTAATTTGAAACTTAATAAATTTTAAAATAGGCTAAAAGGGGAAAGTACCAAATAAATATGACTTAGCTAGAAAATAAGAATACAGGGTTAAGACTAAGACTGGAGATATAACTGTGTGACTATATAATGATGTTGTGAATAAGGAATAGGGATTCACTTGTATGTAGTACAAGGCTACTAGAATTACCCTAGGGCATCTTGTGTTGGTGTTCTTGGGGCACATAGGCATCCTATGAGGTTTTACTCTTTGTGATTGATATGACAAGTTCACTTGCATCTGTATGTCCTATTTGATTATGTAAGATATTTTGATTTGTTATAGAAGCCATTATGTACCTTATTCTTCACTTGTAACCCTAGTTCAACAGACCACAAATGATAAATGGAATAAAATGGAAAGAGGGGTTAGTGGTTGAAGTTATGTTATATCTCAACACTCCCTATGTTGAGTGTTGCCTACATACTAATACTCTGAAGAGGGATAAAAATCTATGTAGTTCTCCCATGCTATGGTGGTGTGTGTGAAATACTGGTGCAAAATTCTAAATAATAGTGAAATATTCATGTGATTAAGTGCTTCAATAATGGCCTGTGACCTTGGAGGTATATGTAGACTTAGCTTAGGGTCACTAGGGTTGTGTGGACTCTGTATGAGGAAAAATAGGTGATTTGATCTCCATGTGAAAGTTATATATTTTATTGATTTTCAATAATTTGAGCCTCTAGTGGATGATGGTTAGAAAATGTGGATTTATAGTGATAATTTTGGAATTACTTTGGATAAGACTTGCAGAATGTGTGAGATGACCTGTAGGGTAAATATAAATTTGAGCAAAGAGTTGTTGTTTGGTGGGAGGATGCATCTAGTAGAATTGGATAGTACTAGGGAGTTAGATAGTCCAAAAGGAGTGACCTTATTTGAAGATCAAAGACAACTAAACTAGAACTGTGGATCAATCTGAGAGTGAGTTTAGGTTATCTAGGATTTTAGATAAGGATGTTTAGACTAAGAATTTTCTTAAGAGGTAAGGGTCATCAACATAAAAAGTGAAGGAAAGGTGGTTAAGGACTATGGAATCAAGTATGAGATAATATTTTATGAGTGATCATAAGTACATAATTTTAGTAATAAATGCTAATTTTTGTGTCTACACAAATAAATAATCTAAATTTTTTTCATAAACTCATTTTATTAGACTATCTAGATCACAATGAAAAATACAATTGATATATGATTATTTCATTCTTGTTTATGAAGGAAAGATCAAAATGAATGGGTACCCCCTTCACCGAGGTTTTTTTAATTAAATTTCAATGGGGTGGATTGTGGCAATATCAAGACCTCAATATTTGGTTGCATCATTAAGGAATATGCAAACTCTCTGGTTCAAATCATTTCTAAATATTTTCTGATGAAACTAACAATAAAGCAAAATCCCAAGCTCTTGTTTTTAGTCTTGAGCTTTCCACCATTTGTGGTATTAAATGAACCTAGATTGAAGGTGACTCCATACTCTTAACTCAAGCTCTTCACAAGAGAAGATTCCAATCAAACAACATTAAGAACATTCTTGGTTGAGTTTGGTAGCTTTTGGTTGGCTTCTAGACTCAATAGCTATAAATTATTTCAGGGAAGCCAACTAGTCTATAGATTTATTTGCCAACCAAAGCATCGACTAAAGTGAATAACTTATGGTCGATAATCAAGTATATGAAAGGGTTAAGTTCAAAAAGGTTTTGGGCTAATATTTTTGATGATGACCTTTGACCCCCTCACCGTGGAGTGCATTTGATGTCCCCTTTCCCTCTGTGGTTTTTGATTTTTCCTCTTCAGTAGCATTCAATTGAGGTTAATCATTTCTAAGATTGGATTGTTAAATTTGATTGGCAGTGAATCTTTGATTCATGGGAATTCATCTTGGGGAGTAATGAAAGATAATTTCCCTTATCAAGCCATTATTATTGGTTGTGTTAGTCTATCAAAGTTCCTATCTCATTCAACTTTTCTCATGCCCATGTAATGAATGATCAATGAATGTCATGATTTCTATTGAGGAAAATTGTAACTTGGTTTGTGAATTGGGAAAGGAAGGGAGGGTTTAATGTGAATGTAGTCACCTTATAGCTTGATTTTTTTCTTCTCAAAGAAAATGGATATGGATTTTCAAATGGAGGTCTCTGTGAACAGGTTAAGGAAGATATTATAGATCCCTACCAACCTAATTTAAAATTTGATTTGGAAGATACTCAACCATGGATGCGTTTAAATGAAGTTTATAAGCCATGATGATTTTGAGGTTACTTCAACCTTTATTTCCAATGTTATGAAAGTTATGAATGACGAAGAACTATATCAACAAGTGGTAGTATCTTATGTGCTTCCATCTTTTTGAGGGGGTTTTGATAGAATTCTGGAGGAGGTGGTGCTTGAAATCTGTGTAGGATCCCTTTCTCTAGGATAGGAAACAATGGGATGACTGTATTTTAAATCCTTCAAAGAACTTGAATCCAAGTTTTTCTGTCTCTTCTATTTTCTTGAACAACTTCAATGGTTCATTCAATCAATAAATTCCTCTCATGGTAGGATCAAGAAGTTTTTTTGTCAAGTCAAAGAAGCTTTGAATGTGGTAGAAGGGGTAGAGCATGGTGATGGTGGATATAGGGGAAATTAATGTGTGGTTACCTTTAAAGGCTTCCCCATTAGTGCACTTGGTAGTGGAAAGGTTGTGGATCTAATGTAGTCAAAGCAGTTAAGGTGGTCACAGAGCTCCAAAATTCATGAACTCCAATCACAAATAATTCATGTGAATGGACATCAAACTTTGTTATTTTAAAAGCATAAACTTCAATCATAAATGAATTATTACATCGAGAAGCGTAACATAAATGAATCAAAATACATTTTAAATAGTTAATTGGTTAGTTACATTCCTTAAATAGTTAATTGATTAGTTACATTCCTTAAATAGTTATATCTTAAATAATTATAAATAATTAATTGGTTAGTTATGTTGTTTATTTATGTTTATGTTTTTTTTTTCCACCGACTTATTGAACATTTTTTTATGGGTGACGGATATTATAATAATAATAATAATAATAATAATAATAATAATATTATTATTATTATTATTATTATTATTATTATTATTATTATTATTATTATTATTATTATTATTATTTTAAAATTAATTGTTGTAAATTTTGAAGGACATTTTGGAATATATAATTATTATTTTTTAAAAATTAAAAATGAACTTTATTGGTAATAAGTTATAAGAGATAGAGATATCCAAAGACTACATTTTTTACGTGGATAAATATATAAATGGTTGTTAAATTTAAATAATGGACCCTTTTCCTGGTTGTAAAAGGACTCACCTGATAAATTTAAAAAAGTGTTTCATTCAAAAACAAGTATTATTATTATTATTATTATTATTATTATTATTATTATTATTATTATTATTATTATTATTATTATTATTATTATTATTCTTATTATAAAATTAATTGTTGTAAATTTTGAAGGACATTTTGGAATATATAATTATTATTTTTAAAAAATTAAAAATAAACTTTATTGGTAATAAGTTATAAGAGATGGAGATATCCAAAGACTACATTTTTTACGTGGATAAATATATAAATGGTTGTTAAATTTAAATAATGGACCCTTTTCCTAGTTGTAAAAGGACTCACCTGATAAATTTAAAAAAGTGTTTCATTCAAAAACAAGTTGTTACTGATATACTTTTTAAGTATGCTATAATAAAATTTAATTTTTATTTTCATAGTCCACTTTATAAATATAATTAATAAAATTCATTAAGTGAAATGTTTAAACCGATGACACATACTAAAGAACCAAAAAATGATAAACCTTTAAAGGTTTTCATTGATGAATACATTAAAAGACCTTATGAAATGGAAAGTTTTTCACTTATAGAGATAGCTAGATCATGGTCATATAATTCCAAGCGAAGGTAAGATAATAAATGAGAGGTCAGGAGTGTGACAACTATTGTGAGAGTGTTCCCAAGGTTTACTATAGTGTCAGTGCAGGAATTAAAAAAATGGGTTGATTTATATTGGTCAAATTTATTGCTTTACAAGCCATTTCATAATATAAAAATAGATATCAGACTTGATGATATAATAACATCAAACTGGGAATCATTGAATTACAATCCTTGGCATGTGGAGTAGAGGACTATGCCAAATGACCATAAAAATCAAAGCGATGTTGAATGTGATGATGTTCAATCCATTCATTAAAATATAATGGAACATGAGTGGGAAATCACATCAAGGCTACATCATGGGCTAATTATAGAAGTATTAGAATTAGATATGCTGGGAAGAAGAGATCTTGATAGACAAGCACCATGGAATCATGAATATAAAGGAGAAAAATACACAACTTCATCTATAAATTTCATAAGCATAATGAAAGACAACGGGTTACTCATACTGGATGATATAACAAGTAATATTTCAGATGGAACCTTAGGTGCCAAACAAAAAAAAAGGCACTTGATACAATCATGAGACATTTTTTTTAGACTCATAATATCACACCACAATGCATGATAATTCAAGGAATAGTAGGAATAGGAAAATCACATCTAATTGGTGTCATTGGTGAAGCTTTTAAAAATGAATCTTCATCTATAAATTTCATAAGCATAATGAAAGACAACGGGTTACTCATACCGGATGATATAACAAGTAATATTTCAGATGGAACCTTAGGTGCCAAACAAAAAAAAAAGGCACTTGATACAATCATGAGACATTTTTTTTAGACTCATAATATCACACCACTATGCATGATAATTCAAGGAATAGTAGGAATAGGAAAATCACATCTAATTGGTGTCATTGGTGAAGCTTTTAAAAATGAATCATCAACTATACAATGTTGTCCACTTTTATTACCTGCACCAATTGGAGTTGCAACATTTAATATTGGTGCTTCGACAATCCACTCAACACTATGAATCTCAATCGTAACCTTTTTAGAATTAGAAAGAACAAGATTCACAAGTTTTCAAGAAGAAATGTGGCATATAAAATACATATTGATTGATGAAATGAGTTTCATTAGGGAAAAAATGTTATAGAACATAGATGCACGACTTTGTCAAGTATTTTCATAAAGTGCAAATATGCGTTTTGGAGGTAGATCTATCATTTTATTAAGAGATTTGGGTCAGCTAGCTCCTATGAGTGATAAAGCACCATACAATAGTAATAGGAATGAAAAGTGACGACCAAAAAGGTTTCAACATCTGCTCACAAATATTAGAGATGCACATCCAACTATTAATGATTGGAAACTATTGATGTCAAGGGCAAATAGTGTATTACACTCAAGTATCAGGGAAGATTTTGACAATGCTATTCATTTCTTTACAATAAATGATAATGTGAAAAATCATTAAAAGGACCGATTACACTGAGCATTGCTACTAGAATAAGTATTACCAACCCATCAGGAGGTCAGAACAATAAATTAGATGTGGAGTTATTTATATCTAAGGATGTAAGGGTGATGTTAGCCTCTAATCTATGGATAAAAGCAGGACTTATAAATGGATCTCTAGGATATATTTGAAGTATAGTATACAAACTTGGAATTCCCCACCAGAGCCACCTACATATATTATGGTAGAATTTGATAATTACTCTTGAATATCATTTGCAGAGGCAACTCCACATACAATTCCAATTATACCAATACAAAGGAGATGGACACAATAACTACCTTTAAGACTGATTTGGGGATTATCCATACATAAATCACAAGGATTGACTCTTTCAAAAGCAACAATTGATATAGGGTATATAGAAAGACCAGGGTTAACATTTATGGCCATCTCATATGTAAAATAATGTTACTCAAGTCCTTAGAACTACAATAATGTTACATGTTTAATATCACATATATTATATTTATTTTCACATTTTGATATATATTAAATTATTTTCTTTAGTTATCATTGAATGTGATATATGTTTCTTATTTGGATGAATATGAAATGATGCATTAATTGGTATTTATTGTTAAATGTGCATACCACACCTGTGGGTACTACTAGCATAGATATCTTAAATACATTTATCTAAAATACACCGAGAGATATCAACCTCGAGGTGCCTATCTAACATACATCACAATATAGGCACCTCGAAATTAATATTTCTTGACGTATTTTAGATAAATGTATTTAAGATATCTATGCTAGTTTAACTCTTTATCTATCACATATTCCTAACAAATAATTTAACGATATTTTTTTTTTACATTACCATGATGCCCGGTAAATTTTTGGGTCATGTTTTAAATCTCATGACCATTGATAAATAGTTATAATCAATTTTACATCTTTAATCGTACAATCTATCCATTTAAATTTATAATTTTATTGTTTTCCTTAACGTATCCAAAAAAATTGTCCAAATATTTATATAATGTCTTTTTTTCATAATTTTATTATCAATAAAATCTGTTTAAGTATATATTTTTTCATATTTTTATTTTAATATTTATATCATCAAAATAGTGATAATGTACAATTTTAATTTTAAAATCTCTTGTAAATCAAATCTATAAATTTTCTCCTTCAATGTTTATGACAATAATAATAAATTACAAGTTCAAAATGCAAAAGTTAATTCATAAGGATTCACCCTCCATCAAACATATTATTAGGAACTAATAGATGCCCTTCACAAAACTAAAGTTTAATATTACCTTCAAATTGTAATTAAAACCAATTCCAAACTTCTTTATAAATAGATAAAATTTATGTCTCTTAAAAAAATGGAGCTATGCAATAATTTTATATGGTTATAAAATAAGTTACTACTTATTTTTATAATTTTATAATTAAACTTATTAAAATAATAAAAGGTGAAAAAACATTTTCTTTCACTTATACATTCCATATATACTTTATTGATGTATATGGATAAATCACCAACCTGTTCTAGTAGTACACTCCAGTCTCCTTTAAAATTGGTGACAAATCAAAAGTATACAGAACCATATCATACTATAGTCCTTTCCACAAGTTCTTAAATACTTTCCATACCAATTCATTATAAAATTCATGGAAACCAGTTAACATACAGCATCCATTCATTTCATGAAGTGTATGACAATAGCTTGTATTAGTGTAAAACTAATAGTCATTGATATATTGTCGTGCATGGCACTAGAATTTTGACATTCTAAGTTACAATTTCAACATATGATATTTTTTTCTAAACTTTGAATTATTATATTTTTTATTGTTTGGTTGTGTAATTTTTTAATTTAAAGAATGTACACAATATATTGTGAACTTCACGATTATTTGTTTTAAAGGTAATATATTTTTTTTGGTATAATAATTATTTTTAAATATTTTCAATAAGTGTATAAATTTTATATTTTTAAATTAAAATTGATATTGTATGTGAATGATTGGTGGTTTAATTGGTGAAGTTGTTTGATTCATAAAGAGCTTACCAAAGATTAATTCTGGCTGCTAGCAAAATTTGATGTGAAAAGAGATGAGATCGAAATTGTGTCCCAAATGATTTTGGTGAAATGGATACCATCCAATCCTTGACTCTTAACTTAAGATCACCACATAAAATAGTGATTTATGGATCATACTTCAAAAGATTTTGGTAAAATGGATACCCCTTAATCCTTGACTCTTAGCTTAAAATCACCATATAAAACAGTGATTTATGGATTGTGCCCTGGACGACTTTGACAGAATAGATTAAGATCACCACATAAAACAGTGATTTATAGATCATGCCTTGGATAACTTTGACGGACTTAAGATCACCACATAAAATAATAATTTATCAAAAAAAAAAGATATTGTATGATAAAATCCAACATAATAATTTAAACTACTTAATTTGTTTGTACAATAATTTTATTAATTATTTACATATTCAATAAATAATTACTTGTTAATTATTTATATATTATTTTACTTAAATAATCAATTGTAATACTTAATTACTTACTTTTATTAGTTAATAAATGAATTAATTAATTTCAATCATTCATCCATTCATTCATTAAATAACTACTCCATAATATTTGAAATATTAAAAAAAAAAATTGTTCCAAATTTTCTCTAATTTAATATATGGGAATAAATCAAAATTATCATTATATTCCTAATTCAATTTATTTGAAATATATGAAAACTATTCTTCATTATTGAGTGACATAAGTCTAAATTATTTTCAATTTTTCTTTATTAAATTATTACTATTCAAAATGAGGTTTTACCCCCAAAAAATAAATAAATAAATAAATAAAATTGCCAGCACAAAAATAAATCATAAAACCTAAAAATAAATGATCCCAAGGTTCACACATCTAGTTTTCCACCTACAAAGGTGTAATTGACACAACCTCCTATTCTTATACATAAAAATGTGCCCGCAAATGTTTTAATGTTTTTATCTAACATTTAATTAACAGAACAAGAAAGTGTAGCAGATAATACGGATACCTAAGTATGATGATCTGATTCTATGAAATATGATTTATTCAAGTTATATTGATTATAGTGATGACTAATTTAATATTTTTTTGATAGCCTTATTTTCCAACACCTTAAATATTACCCTGAGCTCTCTCTATTTTTGTGTATAGTTTCCTTTTCTTTATTTTTTTTTGGCTGGATTTTTCTTTTGGCTTGCTTTAAATTTTGTGCCTTTTGGAAACCTTTGTTTCTTTTTTAGTCCTTGTTATTATTATTCATTTGGGTCTTCTAGTTTGTCTATGTTTTATGCTTGTTTGAATTGTGAAAATTGTTAGGGATAAGAATTGTATGTAATTGTTTGAATTGTGAAAATTGTTAGGGATAAGAATTGTATGTAATGAAATAACAAAAAAAAAAAATATTGATACAATAATATTAAAAATAAAAATATAATCACAGGCACATAAAATGTATTATAATTTATTTTGAAATTTTTTTGATAAAACACTCAACACAATAAACTTTTTTATTATAAAAATAGCTTGACTATTTATAATAGTACAAGTTGCAAGGTAATACTACTCACCTATAATGATTTACTATATCTACACTATATCATGAAATTTAAAATGCATACATTATACCATGCATTTATTTTTCATCATACACTAAACCATGTATCGCAACAACATATATCTTCATAATAATAACCATGCCTAATCCAACACCTCACTTTGTCACACCTGCACATTATGAAAATTTGTTATCACCAACTATTGATAAAAGTGTTCATTTTAAATATCCTCAAAAACATTATCAAATAACCACCAATAAATTACTAGCACACCTCCAATTAGAAATATAAAATCAAACAAGTACATATAAATGCCTCATGTTTGACTTATCTTGTTTAGTGTTGTTGCACAGATCCACACATCACATTATTATAAATATGACACTACCCACCAATTCATAACTTTATATATTCATATGATACTATGAAAATTAGCACATTATTCCACACACTGACATCCTTGTGCAACATTATTTTTTGCACAAACAACCTTTCACAATTAACCTGCACAGTCTATGCTTACATAATCAACCATGTGCAACACCAACCTTGTACATAATTAACATTTTTTCTATCCATAAAAAAGTTGAAACATTTCCAAAAATCTCCCACTTGTTTAAAAAAATCACAGGGAGCACGAATCCATCCTTTTAGCAGGTGGGGTTAATCATGCCCATTGATTTTCTACACCCAGATAACATCTCATTATTCACTGCCTTAGTCAATGAATATATAATGTTTTCATTTATTTCTAACTTCTCCAACAATAGCTTCTTCTCTTCCTCCCTTAAAAAATGTTATCATACATCAATATTATTTGATATAGAATGATATGCATGGTTACTTTCCAAAAATATTTCACTTTGACTATCATAATCTATCCTCACCTCTTTATGAGTGAACCCAATAGTAGAACATAACCATAGAATTAAACCAAATTCCTTTCTCACAAGTGTAGTGGCCATGTACTCAACTTTTAGGGTGGATATTGTAACACTTGCTTATCATGTTTTCATACACATTATAGTTACACCAAATAATTTGATCACATACGCACTGGAAGATCTACAATAATCAAGATGTCTAGCCCAATTAGAGTCAACAAAACTCTATAAATTCATTATTTTTATTTCACCATTTTTTCCCTAATATAAAATTGCATAGTCAGAAGTCCCATGTAAATACCTAAAGATCCTTTTCATCACCATCCAAGGCTTCTTGCCTAGATTTAGCATGAATCTAGTCACTGCTCTTACTACATGTATAATGTTATGTATTATGCAAACCATTACACACATCATTATTCTTACCACACTCTCATATGAAACATATACCATGTCTTCTAACTCCTCTTATGTTTGAGGACACTATATAAAATATATTTTCTAGCCAACTTGAAATGTGTGAGAATATGAACACTATCCTACATCCTAAACCTTTTCAGTATCATCTCAATTTAATTACTCTTATCTACCAAAATCTTCCTATTCACACAATATCATTTTATTTCTATGTGTAAGATGAATCTAGTGGCACCAATATATTTCATGTCAAACTATGCTGACATTTGATACTTTACCTGCTTAATCATATCCTTGTCATTCTTGACCAGTAGCATGTCATCCACATATAGAACTATGATAAAAAAAAAATTCACCCTCTTACTTTCAATATATAAAAGGATCAACTTTGATACACAAAAACCCAATTCAAACCATATAACTATCAAAATAATTATTTCACATTCTTGGTGATTGATTAAAACCATAGAATGACTTCTTTAGTCTGTAAACAATGCCCTCTTTTCCTTTCACCTTGAAAATTTTTGGTTGTAACATGTAGATTTCTTTTTCAATATTTTCATGTAAAAATGTCACCTTAATATCCAAATAATTTATCTCAAGATAAAATGCAACATCTATAGCTATAATAAATATGATGGAATTAAATTTTGTAATAGGATTTAATGTCTAACTAGATTAAATTCCCTCTACTTGTGAGAATCCATGTTCTATTAGGTAAGCATTATATGCTCTAGTTTCCCTTGTGCCCTATGCATGTTCTTGAAACCCCACTCACAACCTATGGGTTTTTGTCTAAGAGGAAATTTTTCTAAGTCCCAAGACTCAATATTATCTAGAGACTCCATCTCTTCCTTATCTTTTTCTTCTAATACTTCTTCTCATTTAATCCAAGATCTTCCTTCACCATCTTTAGTTTTCATCGTCCACTAACACCAGGAATGCAAAACTAAAATCTAGTGGGTTATACCTTTTAGGATTTTTTTCTCGAATTCTAATTTACTCATAAAAGAAGTCATTATTTCCTAATCTTCTTGTGATTCTTTAAACTCTTCATCTATTATACCATAGTCAAATATAGGCTCTTTAACATCTATCTCAATCTCCACCTTTTCTATTTTTTCCTTTAGCTATTTCTTTAGTTCTTACTCTTTATTGGACCTAAATTTTTGTATTGATATATTTTAAGGGTTTTGGAGCCATAGCGTGAAAGAACAAGAGCACAAGAATGGTGTAGAATAAAAAGGCACAAAAGAGAGGCATGGAAGAGAAGGGTGCAAAGGACCTTAGCACAGAAGATCGAGTTACAAAGATAAGAATATGTAAAATGAGAAATAAGACATAGAACTCAAATAAAAGCACAAAACTTGGACAAGGGCACAAGAATTAGAGATGGTTATGAATTATCTCATAGAAACATCGGAGACTAACCATGTTTAAATTTAGCATTAGTTCATAAGAGAATAGTAGCATGATCATGGATATATATCATGGAGAGAATATAGAGGGGTCATTAGGCCTGAGTCCAAATGATTTATTATAATGGCTCATCATGACTTCTTATTCTAAAATAATTTTTGGTTGGTCATATCTATTGTATTAATGATGTAACCTAAGTAGAGGGGTTGGAGTATGTATAAATACCCCTTAGTTTTGTGTATAAAGATATGTATATGGACATAGAGAGAATACTAGAGGAAATGTTGTTGAAATAACTTTGTAATATTCTTCAAATAATCAATGGAATCACTACTTTTATCTAAAAATTCTAATGTGCTAATATGTTTCTATGGTGCTAATTAGAAGTAGGTAGAATGTATGGAATGAACAACATGCTTAACCTTAATATGATGTTTATAGTAATGAGAACTAATTGTAACTAACCCAAAACACCTAAGTGTAAATAGAGTTAATTTTATCCACCATCGCTTGGTAGAATCGACTAGAACTGATCTTGGTTATGTAATTCAAATGAGCACATGAGGTCATTAATTACATGATATGCCAACGTACATAGATTTTTGGCTTCCTCATTTCCTTTAGGTGCGTGACTAGTACTTAGTCAAGAAGAACTAAGGATAAAAGGAAAATACCCTAGCATTTTGTTTATGTTTTTAGGACCCATTGTAATTTTTAGCATGATCATGAAAAGATGATCGAGTGGCTCTCTTTGGAAAATGTATAACATTGGATTGACCTAGTAGAAGATAAATTTGCACTTCAATATATTGGACCAAGATTTTCTATGCATCGATGGGTAGAGAAACATCTTTATGATTTTTTATATGAAACCTTCTTTGTAGAACTACCCATCCATTTATATACTTGGCTCTTAACATGCACACAAGACCACTCAAGAAATTATAGATAGAAATATCTTTAGTTAGAAAAATAACAGACAGCCTTGGGAAAGCTAAAAACTACTTGGACATATATGGTGGATGTTTGTTGGAAAAGAACACTAAATAGATACATATTGGAATATGTTTTGTCTACATATTCTTGTTCAAAGGAAGCAAAATTTAATTTCCTAAGGGAACCATGTGAAAGGTATCTATGATAGTTTCCCTTAGAAATTAATAGATTTATGGTTGATGTTAGACTTGAGAACTTCCCCATGGATGGATAAAACTCTCATGCATGAGAAATGCAACTGGTGGGGAAATGGAGGGGTATATATTGGTATTAGAGTGGTAGTTCAACATGAAAGTTAGTCAATGATAAATATAGAAGCATAAGTATGATGAGGCTAGGTGTAAGGACATGATAGGTAATGATCCCAAGGTGAAATGAGAGGATAGTAGAAGTACCATGAAAATATGTAGGAAGGCATAAATGCACAGTGAGTATTCCCTATCCATAAATCTATACCCTTTATTGGAATATGTACACATGAAAAATGTAGGACAAGCATTGGTGATATCAGAACCCAATCTAATTAGGCAAAATTCCCCCATCGTAATACACATTCATTCATATAATTTTGATGGAAGTATTGTAAGATATTGGGATGTTAATAGTGTGGAGTCTGAAATAGAGTCTAAAATTGAATCCATTGAAGAGGCTCTAGGAGTACAAGTTCAAAGTAGTATTTTACAGCAAGCCCAACTAAATTTTCCATTAGATTTTATCTTTCCAGTATAGTTACTACATATGGATAACCTTGGAATGCCAAATGGACTAAATATAAATAGTAAGAAAAATACAATCCTAACTTAACTAATCAACCTCCCTTAGTGCCCAAAGTTTAAGGTGTTCCTATTACTACAAGAGGCACGAGAGGTAGTACTGGTGGTGGTTCTACTATAGATGAAATAGGATCAGGATGTGTCTTAGGAGGCATTGATAGACTTTTTATATAGGGTTTGGGAGGAATTAGAGGAGCACCACCTTAGGATCCATGGAAACCACCCAGTATACCTATAATTCACTATGATATGTCACTTCATCTTCCTGAGTATCGATGTGTTGAGAATTTAGATGAACATATTCATAAATTTAAAATCATTTGGAAGTCATAGGGAATAATTTATACTTAAAGAAAGGTAACTTAGTTTTTCACTACCTTATTAGATCATATGCATAAATAGTATAGAAAGTTTGATCCTCAACAAGCTATTTTAAACTATGAGATGTTAAAAACTACTTTTCTTCAGGAATTTGACATTCCTGAGTTTTATGAATAAATTATTCTTGCTTTAAAAGATATTAATCAAGAGCTCATTGAGAGAGTGCAGTCATATGATGATCTCTTTAAAACCCTTCTTTCTAAGCTATCATTTTAAATCAATCCAACACAATATGCTCAATATTTTTTAGGAGGGTTACTACTTCCTTTTCGACGAGCCTTATCCCTCAAGACATTTATTGATCCACATGTGGCACTAGAAGTTACCCTCTATGCTAAAGCTATGGGAACTATAGACATAGGAATCAACCCTTTTATGAAGGCCCAAATTATTGCTATGGCTTCTCAGCTATGGAATATTATAACCAACAATTCTCTTGACATTTACAGTGGACTTTGGTGTGTTGACTATGAAGTAGAGGGTCATAATAGAAACAATTTTCCATGAAGGAATGTTTATGCCATGTTAAAATAGTCACGTGAAATCTCCAAGGAAGATTATGATGTAAAAATATATCCTTTGCTTAAACATGCCACCCAAGCCAAAGTATCATTATATTTTAAGATATGTGATGCATATACCCGTGATACTAATGACAATCAATTCATCAATGAGATTCATGAATCATGTGCACAAGGTAATAACCAAGATTTTATCACTAACACATAATAAACTAGTGGGACTTGATAATTCAGAGGTCAAGGATATGGAAATGGATGAGGAGGTGGTCACTTTCCACCCAAGACATGTTACAAGTGTGGATATCTGGACTACTACTAGCATGATTTCATGGTCTACCCTATTTATACCTTTCATAAAAATGAGCATCAACTAGAAGAATAACTTGACTTGTATGTTGTTATTACCAAATAAGGTAATGAGAAGGGTTTTGATATGATAAATGTTGTAAAAAATCCATCTAATTAGTGGAAATCACAACCTACCACTCCACCAACTAGACCCAAGTTCAATATCACTACTCAAAGTGGCACTCGTTCTCAACCTATTGTTTCAAATAGACATGCTAAAAATGTTGAGCATGAAGAACCTTATGCAAAATTATATCTAGATGCATAATGTCATAAAGATGTGTTGCATGACATAATGGCCTTAGTACGAGAGATGCAAGGAGAAATTGATTTCTTGAAAGATAAGGATACTACCATGCATACTAAGATGCAAAATGTTATGGTACCCATGGACTCAGGGCATGATGAATTTAATGAGCTATACAAGTTAATCCTTAGTGAAGACATCATCCACCTCCTAAATAATTGGTTACAAAAATAAATAACAAAGTCTTCTAAGTATTATAATTTAAACCATGTGCATAGACAAGAGACTCATGTCCAACCATATACAAAAGATGACAAAGAAGTCCTCGTAAATTCATCCATTGATGGATAGATGATATGTGATATAATGGTGGACACTGATGTGGAGATTAATGTTTTAACAAATGATGCTTAGAAAAAAATGGGAGCCCCACTTTGAAACCTTCCCCACATGTTTTATTTATGGCCAATAAGAATTGTGCATTGCCTATAGGCATTCTTAAAGATTCCACAGTTAACATATTAGGTATTGTATTTAAAGGTGATTTTGAAGTGCTTGAGCTTGTTGAGGATGATGACTTTCCTACTCTCTTGGTTAGACCTTGGTGTTATGCAAACAATGTTGACTTACATTTTAAGAAGTGTTATATAGCTTTAAGAATGACACTCAGTGCATGGTCCTTATTATAAATAATGACCAAGGACCTCCATTTATGGAAACTATCAATGTTGATGAGGATCTCAACATAATTTATAACATCACTGCCCAAGGTAATTGACATGTGGATCCTACTCTTGACAGTATATTTTAATGGGAAGCCATGTAGTCCATTTTAAACACTACCAGTATTACTTGAAACTAATGGGATCAAGGCACATATGATCATACAAGGCATGTTTTTTATGTCCTTGATAGCCACCTAAGTTCCTCCCACAAGTTAGCTTAGTTATTAAAAAATGTTCACATCATTGGTCTACCACCCTTGAGGTTGGAACATGCACCTCAGTTCCATGGTCAAATTGAGGTCAAGGAGTATTTTTAGAAATTAGAAGATTATTATGTTAATGAAGTTTAACGTTTGCATGCACTCAACATTATGTTGCAAGGAAAAACTAATCGATGGTGGTCTACTCATCAATACCAATTGTATACATGGGAACAAGTATGCATTGTTATGCACTATCACTTCCACCATGACAATAGTGTTAGTACCACCTAAGTTATGATGATGTTGCTTCTCCAAAATACCATATAACAAACTATGAAATCATTTAGATCGTCAATTAAACATTTTTACCATAATCCTTATGGATTAATAAATTTTATGGTACTCTATGTGCTTAGGCTAAGGTTTGGTACATCCATCAATAAAATCTTAGGCAAGTGGACACCTGGCAGCATATCAGACATGGTTTGATTTCAATGTTTTCATTTTCTTCTCCATGAGCTCATTTACATTTGTCCTTGCAAGTAATATGTTAGGTGGTAATAGGATATCATGAACTAGTTGAATATCACATACGTCATATGCATGGCATACCTGAGGATAACTTGGCCATATTTAAAGAACATGGTTCTCCTACCTTGGCTCTATTGGATGTTTACTATCAATCTAAATATTCATATTAAGAAAATATATGTAAGGGAAATCAAAATGTCATGTATTAGGGTAATGAGGGTACCAGCTCTAATCCATCAAAACCAACTTTCAACCACTTACACCTACATAAAACTTATGGGGCACATGATGTTAAAAATACTATATAGTCTATGCAGACCATATTCTACACCACTTCAAATGATTTAGCATAATATTGGGATAGAGGTGCACATAAAATAGCCACTATGGGAATTTACTAGTTTGATGTTGAGTTAACCAAAAAACTTAACTCTTATAGGAATATCAAGACATTTTCCAACGTAAATACATAGAAATGAAGGGAGTGCATCCATCATTGGTAAAGATGAAAATAATTTGGTTGAAGGTGCCCTACTAGTGAGGAAATGACCGTATGAGATAAACCCTAATATGCATGATAGAGTTAAAGAAGAAATTGATAGTATGTTGCACACTATAATTATTATTCCCATAGATGAATCTGAGTAGGTTAGTCCTATGGTGACCAAAATTAATAAAAATGGTTGAAATCACACTTTCAAATATTATAGGCAACTCAATGCTATGTGTGTCACTAACCCTTTCCCAATGTCATTCATAGAGGAAATTTTGGAAGGTGTTACTAGATGTGAGATCTACACTTTCGATTATGTCTTTTTTGGCTATCACCAAGTGCAAATTATTGAGGAAGACAAGGATAAAATAACTTTTAGAACTAAATGGGGTTATTTTGCATATAATCTTATGCCTTTTGGCTTAAATAATTCACTAACATTGGTCTCACACATTATGGTGAAATCATTTAAGAATTATATCCATAATTTTTGTTCAGTGTACCTTCATGACTAGACCATGTATGGTTTAGTACATGACCACTATGATAATTTGTGCCTCATGATTAAGTGTTTCCATAAACTTCATATCTCCTTACATCTTAAAAATTGTATCTTTTCCATGTCATTTGAGATCCTATTGGGACACATCATTTACTGGGATAGATTACTGGTGTATCTAACCAAGATTATGGTCATTGTACAATTTCCAACTCTGACCACTCAATGAAAGGTACACACCTTCTTAGGTTACATTGCATAATTTCATAACTTCATTCAAGGTTATGATAACATAGTATCTATGATGGAATAATTACTCAAATAGAATGACCTATTCCTATGGACCAATAACACTAGCAATAATTTAAGGCTTTGAATGAAAAACTTGTGGTTATTCCCATTGACTAGTTCCCATACTAGACACAATCATTTCTTGATCATGTTGATGCTTCAAGAATGGTAATGTGTGTCATCCTTGCACATCCTAGTGAATTAAACCTTGATCATATAAAAAGAGTGTGATCAACAAATGATTACACTAAGTAACAACATACATTGACTATGTAACAATAATTCCCTTATTTTTATTTTGAGCACACAACCATCTATATCAAATGAATTACAAATGCACTACCGCAACTATGTCATAGAAAACTACTTCAACTAGTTATCAAAACTGAGACAAATGGACACTATCAAAATTTATTTTCAACAATTCCAAAACATATCTTTAAGGGTGGATGACATAACAAAATACAACCTATTATTGGGTGGGCTCAAATAAATAATCCAACTTGATATTCACATGTTAACCCAAATTCAGTATAATATTCCATGCTCTTCACCCATAATGCAAAGGAAAGAGATCTTGTCAAATGAAAAGCTTTCACTACTGGCAAGAAGTACGATGCTATTGCACAATCATTTCCTTAGCCTACTAGATTGAATCCTTATAAAATTGAATATAAATGATTGAGAAGCTCATAATAGTTGAACAAAATTACTCTACTATAGACTGTGAGGCCTTGTCCATGGTTTGTGCACTTCAAAAGTTTTGCCAATATTTATTGGCCACTCCATTTATATTCTATATAGATCATGAAGTGCTCATGTATTTGGTTAATAACCTAGTGTTTCACAAGTTAATTTTCTAATAGATTGTCCTATTTTAGGAATTCTAGTTCTATGTGGTCATGAAACTAGAAAAAATAATTTTAGCCTAGACCACCTCTCATGCATTTAATTTGGTGAACCGATGCATGCAATAAAATATGATTTTCATGATGTTAAACTCTTCCAAGTTATGTGCATGTCCAAATAATTATAATAAATTGATGATTTTATTATAATAGGCTCAACACTAGACCACCTTAGTACCCAAGAGAAGAAATAACTAGTTGTCCATGTTTCCCCCTTCATCTTATTATGGGAAACTTATATAAGCTAGGATGTGATGAGGTACTATGAAGGTGCATAATGTAACACAAACACATTAAAGTCCTTTATGAATTCCATTAGGTTGTTTTAGGAGGACATTATGCTTGTTGCGAAATAACAAGAAAGGTTCTACTAATTGGGTTATGATGGCCCACATTATTTAAGGATACCAAAGCCTAAGCATGCCAATATGATATCTTTCAGCATGTAGGTAAACCAAACTTATGGGATGCCATGCCCCTTCATTTTATGATTTATCATGAACCATTTTAAAAATATTATATTGATTTTTTTGGCCCCATTTAACCTATTACAAGATGGACTGGCACCAACTATATCATTATTGCCACAAATTATCTCACATGATGGGCTTAAGCAACACCCACATAGTATTATACTACTATTACCGCTGTGATATTTCTATGGGAACATATCATCATATTATATGGATGTCCATTAATTATAACCAATGATCATGGCACTCACTTTATCAATGAAACAATGCACATCCTCTCAGCAGAATTCATGATTGTACTTAATAAGACCACATCATATCACCATCAAGCCAATGGTATAACTAAATCCTTTAATAAGGTCCTTGGTAATACACTAACTAAGATTTATAATATTATTCACACATTAGGATGATCATGTTTCAACAATATTATGGCATTATCTCACTACATATAAAAGGTTGAACAAAAGTACTCCCTTTAACCTTGTATTTGGCATCGAAGTAATCTTACCATTGGAATTACTTGTACCTTCCTTACATATTACACGCATTAGTAGATTAGATGAGGAAGAATACCTAAAGGCCTAAGTGGATGTTTTACTTTAGTTGGATGAATCATGCATTCTCACACATAGGAGTTAATGGGTTGAGAAGTAAAAATAAAAATCCTAGCATGAATAACATATCAAAAAAAAAATCATCCTAGTACGCATGTATTGGTATATCATTAAAATTTTGTCTACCATCCAAGAAAACTATCGATCCAGTGGAATGGTTCTTTTATTGTTCATTATATCCACCCAATAAGCACTTACAAGTTTAAAATTACTATATGGACAATTCATTCTAGGCCATTTTAATGGTAATTACCTCCTACCCTACCACTCTATGTAACACTTTTAAGCTTTGTAAATAAGGCATATGCCATTTTTTTAGATTAGGACTTAGTTTTGTTTACAATAACTATGGCATTGGTTTAACACCTTTTGTTAGGTTGACTTTCACAAATTTGGTGCTCTCTTATATTTAGAACTCTACCATTTATCACTATTACCTTCTTGACACATGAATATCACTAGGTTATGTCATGGAGGACCATGCACATATTTTGGAGTGGGGTAAGTTTGAATATGTATAAACTAAATAAGCTAAAGCAAGTAAATAAAATGTTGGGAGGAATCACATGTGATCAAAATAAAATCTTATAGGGTAAATAAGTGTGCAAGAGGTGGCATGTGAAGGAGGCACACAAGAGGTGGTCCATGACAAAGGTGTGAAAGTGGTGGCACATGACCCAAAAATATGGGATGAAGATAGAAAAGGAAACACCATTATGAAGATGGGTTAAAATTAAAAGGTAGTTCTTATGAATAAAAATTAGAAATTTGAGTTTTCTTTTACAACTAGCATGCATTATGGGAAAGGCACAAAAACTTTCAAAGGAAGGATGAGACATTAATTTATTAATGAAGTAGTAGCCTAAATGGAAAGCATTTCAGATGGATGCCATGTCATGCCATTTAAATTATTAATTATTGAAGTGATGGATGGCGGTATGGAGAGGTAGTTAATGTAAAAGTTTTCCTATCTATAAAAGGCTTAGAGGGTTCTAATTTTCATTTTTTACTATTGAAAACTTCAAAATATTATAGAGCTTGAAAAAGTGTGTAAAATAAGTAGAGAAGGTGTCTTCATAGAATTTTCATTGGCAAAAATGAAGTAGAGGTTCAGGTGAAGTTCATTCAAATAAATAGGAGTGGACACGTGACCGTAGGAGCGTGTGTGAGTTTTAGGTTTCAAATGCTACATCTATCATAGAAGGATGTTGAAGCCAGAAATCTAAATTATTTTTAGTTTGGAAAAAGGAAAAAAAAATTATTCATTTAGAATAATTGGTTGGCTACACATTAACCTTTAGGCACCCTAGTTGGTGATGCGGCCAAATTAGAAGTTAAACAAGAGGAGAGGTCCATTACCAATCATCCACAAAGTAGAAGAGTGAGAGGGTACAAAGGAAGGTATTATTGTATTCATTTAGGAAGAAGGTTTTGGTGTAAATAACATGCAAGGAGATAACTTGGTAGAGCTAGTAAAAGAGACATCTATCAAGAAATCATCAGAGATGGCACGCATAGAAAATAAGGCTACCATAACACCAACTCCACCTCTAGTTTGATAGAGGAAATGTAGTACTTGGAGATGTTTTTTTAATGGATAATTGGGAATCTAAGGTTTTCACTTGTCAGTTAATTGACTAAAATCATTACCAATCTGAGAATGAAGGTCAATATTAACAAGACTACCATATTGAGCACCAAAACATAAGGAATGAGGTCACCTATGATCTCACAATTCATAATTTGATGGAGGATGACTTCAAATTTTCCAACTAACATACTTTGGGAAACCTCAGGAGGTAGTTTGATTTATAATTTCACGCATCCATGAGGATTACATTTACTTTATAGGGTACAAAATGAGGATTACTCCCAATGGATCAACAAGTTAATAGAGTTACTATGTTCAGGAGATGATATCAATGTGAATATTAATGATCAAGATGTGATTGATAAAATAATGATGGTATTGAAGTATAAAAAGGAAGGTCATACCATATACATTACAAGTCTTTTAGATCCTATGATTCAGGTAGCTACATGATTGACCATAAAAAATTTAGGGGGCATGGATAGATGGAATCAAGTGGATATGGCCCACCTCTACATCACAAATCAAATGGCTAAGGGGACAAAATACAATTGCTCCCAGTATTTTTCTAAGATAATTGAAGAAGATGCAAAGAAGGCCCATCAACTACCTAACCATAGTTTCCCTAGGGCACGAGTTTGCTTTTACTTTTTTTATGAGATTGGTATCCTAGAGTATTTTGCTAAAGAACTTAAGTGGCTCTATGCACCAAAGCACAAGTGCCCTACTAAAATATTCAAATATATTATATGTTTAGGCACCATCATTCCCTCTTAAAAAATGAAGATGGAGGGTTGGTTTTAGGGGATGAAGGAATATTTTGGGAATGAGTGGAACATACCCAAATATTTGACCATGCAGATGGGGAGAAAAAATGAGTTTTTTGTTAGGTAACATTATTCACTCATGTAGATATGGATGGAGAGCACTGATAACTTATCAATGTTTTTCAAGTTTCCCTATGCCTTCACTATAAAAAAAATCATGTATTTTGTTAATATTATTATGGATGCACACCTAATAAACATTAATGCTAAAAATATTAATGTCAAGCTTCACACTCTGTGTAATTTATATGTCTATCTGGGAAAGTAAGCATACATATAATGGTACAAATTAGGTAAAATTGATATTAATTATTTTAAGATAATTATGCAGGGGAAAATATTTTTGGTTTACTATATACTCAAGCCCAAGAATCAAACATCAAGATGGTGGGAGACAGATAAAGAACCCCTCCCTCCTAAACTAGAAACATGAGTAGAAGAAAGGGCATAGAAAAAGGAGAAAAGGCCAAGCCCTAAATACACTAGTTCCAACAAGGCATAGGAGGAAAATCCCAAGGCTTACCCCAAACAAAAAAATCCTAGGGGCTACCTATAGAAAAAATGAAAGATGCCATCACTACCTCACAACCAACACTGAGATATCCTTTTAAGGATAGAGTTTTTGGCACCCAAAGTGGTGATCTATATGTTGAGGTAAGTTCCTATTTTTTGTTTTTGTGGCATTAATGTTATCATTGATTTAAAATGTAAATTAAAGGTGTCATTGATGTCCTAGAAGTGATCTTGTGAAGATACATGGTGTCTTGTGAAACCTAGTCTTGTCTTCGTAAAGGAGTGCATAGTGTAAATTGATGGAGTAAGTGAGCTAAGGTTTGTGAGAATATGTGTGGAAATAATTAAGCATGAAATAAGGTTTTTTGGCATAATATGAGTTTCAAAGTACATATATATTGGCAAGAAGGTCTCAAAGTGGTTTGGTACCTAGTAAGTATGTTTGATGGCCTAGTTATTAAGCATGAAAATGGATTGTAGAGGCATGGTGATGATGACATGGATGTGTATGAGATTTAATGTGTATAATTTAGTTATAAGATAATTTTATTAAGGTGTTGATTCATTCACATGACTCTCAGAGTGAATCAAAGGGGTATGTTCTTCACTAGTGGTCTTCTCATAGACCTTGTCCTAAGACCCTAAGGGTCATGATGAGGTATCATGATCAAGTTTGGAGGCTTGTGAGATTATGTGAGCATGGTATGAGGTCATATTAAATATTTATGAGGTATTAAGAGTAGTACAATAGTATTTCAAGGTGTGTTCTAGGTCTAAACATGATTGGTAGTTCTAGGTATGGTGTGCAAAGAGACCTAGTGTGGCCTAATGAGGGGTCAAAGTCAGTTTCCAAGGTGATATAGATAATTTGAGTTTTTATAGAGGTATAATAGGTTTTTACAAGAGTGATAATGAATTTTTAGGTCATGAGTTGAAGGAGAAAGCAAGAAAATGATTTTGAAAGTCTCTTGTGTATGTAGAATGAAGAGATGAGGACCCAAGAAGAAACTTATTTTACTTATTAATGATTGTGACTATTTCATGAGAAGATGAGATATTGGGGAGAGATGTAAAATTATCCTATAAAAAAAAATTAATCATTATGAGGTGGTTTTAGGGATAGATCTGTATGAACAAACGTTAAGAATGGAAACTGATCTAAAACCCTCATAATGACCTGATGATGAAGATATTATTGGAAATGGACAAAAATGGATTGGAAAGGATATTTTGATAATTGTATAATTCATATGAATCCTTCAGGTATCTCTTGGTGGATTGAGTGTTTAAGACAGTGAGTGAAACCTATAGGAAAATGCTTATTTTTTAAGAAGTTGATATAGAAGACAAAAGTTGCATTAGACCAAGTATGAAAATAAATGTATGTGGAAGCTAGAGAGTCATGATTTATGTCCATGGTGTTATATGGACAATTTATATCTTTTGTGTTAACTATTTTGGTCACTCAAGTTGACCTATCACTAAACTGGGCTGATGGTGAAACTATAGAGAAAATCCAGTCAGAATGAGAATGAGTTTTGGGATATGTTGGAGTGGATTAGGAATGTATCTAATTATTTTAGGTTGTTTTTAAAAACCTATACCTCATGTCCATTTTGGTTATATTTTATGTAATTCATTTAAAATGTTTCAAATGGTGTTCAAAAGATGGATTGTCTAGAGAAGATGTGACAGTGAATGAGTAGGGTTAAGATATTGGTCTATATATTCCTCATTTGACATTATACCTCTATATACTATGTTTTATATTTATGGGGATGTTTAAATATCATATACATTAATTATAAGTTCATGGAATTAATTCTATATGTTCTCTAAGTCATGTTCACCATGACTGGTTCTTAAGACAAAATGACAGTTCTGAGTAAGTGAGAATTATGAATTGAAGGATATTTTCACTTAGTTGAAGCATCTCATGAATATGATGTTTTTTTTAATATATATTTTACATATACATGATTTATTGAATAATTTTAGTCAGTCTAAGATGTAATATGAAATCCAAAATGGTTTGTCTTGCTGTGTTAGAACTGTGAAAGAGAAGAACAAGAAATTGGTCTATAAGACCAATGGTTGATATTAGAACCAATGATAAATCCATTGGATGATGTTTTAAAGATCACAAAGTAACTATGAATTTTCATAAGAGTTTTTGAAGTGTCCTTACAAGAGTTACAAACAACATTCATCATGACTATGTTAATAGGCTTGTTGGTAGTTTTGTATAGTCATCTAGCAGAGATGAGTTTAGGGTGTTTTAACTAGAGTTGAAGAATACATTTCATGTGTATATTTTTTAGAGTTATAAAATTTTAATGTGAATGTATTTTTCCTCATAATATATGCCTATACAGATGTTGATATTCAAAATTTCATGACTAGGTTTTGTAGCAGTTAGACAATTCTGAGTGAGCATATGAAAGTTATTTGTTTGAGGTCTTATGCACTATTTTTTGAAATATAATGGACCTATTGATGACCCTAATGTCATAGAGTATTTTTTCATGTGATTTTTTTATTTGGTTATTTGTAAAATTTGACTATGTATGCAATTAGAAATGCATCATGTCTATAAATCAATCTTGGCTCAGAGAAGATAAAGCATACCTACACTTCTAATTGGGATCACATTCGTTAAGTAGGAGCATGACCAATATGGGGATCCACTAGAAATGATTAGGGGATCACTTGTCACAATACATCATATTAATAAGGGTTCCAAAGCCTACATTCTAACACAATCATGCAACAACCCTAAAAGAGTCCTAGGTTTAATGTTCACTCTATTCTAATAAATAAGAAAGTAAATATAATCTAGTGCACACCAAATATTATGGCATAAAGTGGGGGTCAGAAATAAAACAATCTAAATTAAACATGAATAGAAGACATATACTCATGTCAATATATATGGAATCTTAATACATGGAATGAAAAAACACAATTACATTATCTATCTACTTTTACAAAGGATAAATAAAGTTAGGAATACTTACCTTGAAGATGAACCCATCGAGCCTCAATATCTCCCTTAGCTAAGGTGATTTTCAAGAGATTATTGTGGTATGTAAAGTTAACAAAGATAAATCAGCTCTAGGCTACACAACCTATCTATGCATCTAAAAGACTTCTCCATAAGACAAGATTTATATCTCTAAAGAAAGTATGGAACCCTAAGCTTTATTCCTCAAGTAGAATGATCAATAAGTAGATGTTCATTCACACTTATTATTCTTATCTTCTCTTCTTAAAAATGGTTGGAAATGAAATTGTATATATAGGCATATCTTGACCTAAATCCTCCTAGAAATGTTAGTTGTACAGGGTCGAACTAGTCGACCTTGTATGTTTTTAGGGATAATTCACTAGGTCTGAGCTAGGTCAATCGAAGGGCTAACAAACTCAAAGAGTGAAAAATACCCATAGAATGTACAAGGTTGACCCATTTGAACTAGTAAAACCAACTATCTAAAAGGGAATTAAGGTAAGAAAAGGAGGATAAAGCATGGAAAAAGACTAGAATGGGTAAGGCTAAGAAAAATAAGCTTAGGGTAAATGGTTTTAGGAGATGAGTGTGTAGATGACAAGTGGAAAAATGGAAAATAATATTATGGAACACCAATGGTCTGCCCACCCCTTTCTTAGTGCACCCCTTAATAAATGCACTCAGAAAGATTTAGACTCGATGGGTTCCTGCAAGATACAAAGTGTTAGTAATAGATAAAAGTTTGAAAATATTATGTGTATACATATGCCCCACTCAAAGTTCATCACATTTCATGTAAGTGTAACATGAAATGGTGCTTTGAGAAATAGATAATGATAACACACAACATTGATGCTAAGTAAAGTACAGTAAGTAGAAAATAAGATAAAAGAAAGGATAGAATTGAAAAACACATACCTTTACTTACCTTAGTGTTGTAGATAAAGTAGACTGCAAGAGAAAGTGAAGGTGTCCAATCTGAAGAACACCAGGAGAGCCTATAGATGTTAGTGTAAAAAATAGCCAAAAATTAAAAAAAAATGGAAGATAGGGATATAGTAGTGGAAAATATTCTTTACGTCATCACTAATCTAATGTATTTTATGATTTTGAAAATGGATGAGTAAAAATAAAGATATAGATAAAACAAGGAATCTATCGAAAAATAATTGAAGGATTTGAATTTTGAAAAGTGTTTTTAAATAGGGTGAAAGAGAAGTCATTTGTTTATTTTGTGTTGTGAAGAAGATAAAAATAGATCTAGATACCAAATAAGCTAGGATGGTGAAGAGATGATAGGTTAGACGAGGAGGGGCTCTAAGAATGATAGGAAGTGCACTACAGGTATGCAACTATGAATATTAAGCCAATTTTTGAGTATTTTGTTGAATTTAGTATATTTTTTGAAAATTGCAATTTTTAGCATTTATAGATGTCAAAATAAAGCAAAATTAGATGATATAGGTAGCAAATAGAAAAATGGGAAATGGATTTAGAGGAATTGGGAAGAAAATGGCAAAAAAGGCATTTTTTTAGGAAAATGTAAGGGGTTGACATCTAAAAACAATTGGGTCAAAGGCTGAAATAGGTAAAATCCACATTGCCGACCTAGTAGGTGTGTGTTGAACCTTTACATTTTTCAAACTACTGACCTAGTACAATTTTCTAATTGATCCTAAAATTTTGAAATGACAACATAGTATTAGGGAGGGTAAAATAAGAGGGTTCACTAAGATTTTTAGTCAACCAAGCCAAAGATAGGGAAATTTGTGTCAAACTAGGTTAACCAAAGAACTAGAATTATACAGAAATGTATGCAAAAGATTGAAAGAAGGATAGAATGGCCCAAAATGACTGAGTAAGGGAAAAAAGGACTGAATAGGCTAAATATAGGGAAAAATGAATGAATTAAAGTAATTTAGGCTTGTTTTTTATTAATATTGAAAAAAAAATGTATTTTGACTATACATGACTTGGAGGATCTAATACATCTTTTATTGTTTCTTAGTTGTAGGGATGACCCCAATTCTAAAGACTGGTATGTGTGTCTTGGATACCAAATCTATTGGAGTGTTTGACCATAGGTGATACAGCTAGGCTAGTAGTTATAGGCCTAGGAGGGCTTATTGATATGTGTAGGACTCCCCTGAGTTCCGATCTATCAGTCATGTTCCTTGGATATTGGGAATGATTGACTAGTACCTTAAGATGGGAGGTGGATGGGGATGTGGTAGAGGTAGCTATCACACTATAGGATGTGCATTATGTCATAGGGATATTGGTGATAGGATTATTAGTGACTACATGCATACTAGATAGCCTGGAGGAGAGGAGAGCCTTAGCTATGTGGGCTATAAGCTTGGATACTATATTAGGATGTAGGTGAGTTAGTATGTTTAATATATATGCATCATAGATTTTAGATATTTAGAAGGCTATGATAGGACTTATGACATGGTGAGTGCTATGTCACAAGTCAAATGACAAGGTACCACTATTCGTGGTAGCCTTAAGTAGGAAGATTCTAGAGGAGGGCATACTATATGATCTCAACTCTATCATCTGAATACATCTCATACATGATCTATATGACATATTGGTTAGAGGGTAGAAGTCTATAAGATTGATCATATTATTGATAGCTTGGATCTATGAGAGGTTCCCATGTATCAATTGACTAGGTTACCCTATGTGATCGATGATAGGTCACCTTGAGTGTGGATATGGAAAGAGGACCAAGTAGCATGGGTTGTGCCCCACATGCCATTTTAATAGATGGTGAAATGTGCATACATAATATGGTAGACATATGGGTACGTAGTTATTACATGTCTGAGTTGGTACATAGTTATACCAATCACAATGAGGACATAGGTGATTAGACACTATACTTGGTGGAGAGAACCACATCTGGTGGCATGAGTACTAGGATATATGGGATTACCTCATCTAGTGGCATCAATAGTGATACTTAAGCAGTGGGATCAACATGTGAGAGAGCCATAGGGGTGGATAGGACTAGATCCACTAGTGATGAGACTGACACTCAGAGCACATTGTGAGTGACTTTAGATTGGATGAGAATGATAGAGAGTAGATCAATAAGAGAGGCATGCAGAGGCAGTGGCACCAAAGATACCACCACTAGCTCTATATTGAGATGAGTTATGACCACTAATGACATGATGTTGACAAAGGTGAGAGGAGTAGGAGAGAGTAGAGACCATTACCATCCATGAGGACCCAACAGGTGAGCCAAAAGAGATCTAGATGATAGAGAGGCCACTCAGGGATAGGCTAAGGCAAATGTGAGCCATGACAACCAGGTTTAAGCTGAGGAGGTGACCTAAAAAGGAAGTTCTAGGAGGATATGTAGATGGAGATACTATGCTAAGTGGTCGCACAGATGATGAGACCATAGTGATTGAAACACAAATAGGTAAGAAATATGATTAAATTGTTGTTTAAGTTTTTATTTTGAAATAGAGACTAGAGGTAAATAAATATTAAAAGATATAATAGTGATCTAATATCTATCTGGGTATGATTTTATAGGTGTAACTTAGGATAAGGAGGAGATATGGGGGTCTCTTGTGAGGGGAACACTCCATGACATCTTGGATGAGACTCTTCAGCTGTATGACCCTACTACATTAGAGGATCCTAGTGTATCATCTACCCCAGCTTAGGCAAGTTGGTTTAGATTAGTAGGGGAGGTAGTAAGGTAGATACAAACATAGAGGGAGAGGATGTAACCACTAGTAAAGATAGGTGAAGGTGAGATATAGGAATGGCAAGCCTTGGTAGAGGATAGAGTTGTGCATCTATATATAGTGACATAAATGACATAGGTGCATACTGTAATGTAGACCTAGTTGATGTAGTCTCATACAGTGACCTAGAATGAGTTGGTATAGGCACAAGTGCAGATATCACATATATATGGATAGGTAGAGGGATTTATATTTTGAATGACCTCCTTACATCATAATATTCATATGAGTCATACCAAGGCCTCAGTAGGCAGCATGGCTAGGCCACAAGATAGACAGGATGGAGCCCAGCCATAGATCTAGAGCATTGTATATAGTTGTATTATTGTATCAAAACTCATGAGATGTGTGTGTGTGTGTGTGTGTGTGTGTGTGTGTGGTGTGTGTGTGTGTGTGTGTGTGTGTGTGTGTGTGTGTGTGTGTGTGTGTGTGTGTGTGTGTGTGTGTGTGTGTGTGTGTGTGTGTGATGTATCATTTTGTCATATTGATGTTGATTATGTGTGTTATCATTATTATGGTTGTGTTTATGGATGCTTGGGATATATTTCTCTCTAGCACATGTATTTATCTTTTTTTGTATATGCTACGAGAAATATATGAGATGTGGTTTCATTTCTAACATTATGTAGGACACATGCATGGTTAAAAAGAAACAAGAAAAAAGACTTGGTACAATATAATCAATCAAAAATGTACAACACATTATTTCAAGTTGGGAAATGTGTAATAACAAAAAATTACTAAGTATAAATAACCAAGGGATGGTAAAACAAGATGGTAAAAAATAATTTATTTTTAAAACAAAGTGAAAGATTTTGTCACCAAATTAAAACAAGTAAAATCATACTAAATCATGTTAGGAAGTATGAAAACAATGTAATAAAATGGAAGGTATGTAAAAGGGCACAAATGGTAAAAAAAAATAAAAATAAGTCAATTGATTATAATAAATTACTTTGGGAAGTATAAGATAAAAATAAACTTGGCAAAAGATTGGTCTTAAATTGATCACACTAATTCAAGTTAGGAAGTATAAAAAATTCAATAAATGGTTGTATTCTTACATGCACTCAAAAAATAAGAAAATAAGAGTGAAAGAGAAATGAAGTAAGCATAAAACACACTAAATAAAGCTAGGAAGCATGTAAATGATGTGTAACTTCATAATCAATCACATCTTCTTTCATATTTGGCACATGTAGTTTTGTTTACAACTTGTATTATTAGAAAATTTTGTGAGGAATGTTGGGTCCTATCCATGGTCTTATAATTAAATTCACAAAGACAACACCACTAGGGTGGAAAAATAATGACAATTGGGTAACAAAGGATTTGGGTAATAGGAAGGTAAAATATGGTAATTTGTGAGGATGGTCGAGTCCTATCCGCAGTCTTATAATACAGCTCACAAATGAAATCCCAAGGGGAGTGATCAGTAGACAAAATAATATTTCTCAAGAGGAAATATGAGTGGTATAGGGAATGTAAAAGGGAGTGTAAAAATAAAGACTTGGGCATCTTATGAGAAGACCTTAGGAAGTAAGAGGCATACTCAGGACATGAGAAGACACTAAGTGACTAGTGACCATCAATGTATAAAGGAAACATATTCTCTATAGACACAAATATTTGTAGGTAGATAAGCATGATACTAAGATCCACTCATGAAGTTATAGTGGTACAAGAAAATTAAAATGGACCTACCATCCCGTGATGTGTTCCTTGTTCTTCAGGACCCCTTACAGAGTCATTGGTCTACTATGAAGATTAGGTACTTGTATGAGAAAGTAGGTAGCACTAAAATATATATAATTTTAATTTTTCTCTTTTAATATACTAGCCTATCACACCCCAAAGGACCTCATCTCTATCATGAGGCCAATTGTCAATTTTAAGCTTCGATTAGAAGTAGGAGATGTGCTTTGAATCACATCTTTTAGTGTGATATGAATTTTAAGAATATTTTTGCCTTTTATATCATTATATTTTGTAAAATGATTTGGATTTTAAATTTTTATGTATTTTGAATATTCCACCTCCATACGGATTTGGAATGACCAATCATGAGAGATGTATTGACACACGTGAATGAGTTGTAGCTTAAGGCTAAAGGAAGATAAATAACCAAAGACAAATACTGACTAGGACACTTAGGCTTAACAATGAACTATCATGTGATCTCAAGTCTCAACAGTGTATATGCTTAGTTTGTGAAAAAGGAAGAAAGGAAAAAGGAGATCCAAAGGTAGACCAGTAAAAGGAAATTATAATGAGATACATTGTTTGATAACAAATCACATGGTAAAAGGAGATAAGGACTAAAGTGAACAAGGTTTGTATAACCAAGTCACTATGAGAATTATCTATGAAAAATAGAGATAAGAAAATAAACAATCATGAAGACACAAGAAGAAAGTTTTGATAAAAACTCAAGAAGGAAAGAGAAAGCAATAATAAACAAAGACAATCCTATGTAAAGATAAATGATAATATAAGTAAGATATAATACCAAATAGTAAATAATCAACATATAAAAAAAATGTGAATTTGACACAACATCAAATGATGTAATAGATAGATGATAATGAAATTGGAGCACACGCCCAATCAAAATTAAAATGTAAAGGCACCATACATGTGATGATAAGTACTAATAAATCTTCCCATACACATTATCCAAGACATTAGATAAATCTCTATGAAGATGGATATGAACTACGACTAATGTCCCATCAATCTTTTCTAGAAACTAGGGAAAGGCTTCTCTTATAATCTATTCAACTAAAAACGTAGGAATGCTTGACAGATCATGCTAAGGAAAATCAGGAAAGGGATGTTCAATAGAATTCATTGGAGTGGGATCTAAGGGAGATGTAGGAATCATGGGTGGAGAAGGATCCATAGGTGAGGGACTCATGTGTGGAGAAGGATCCATAGGTGAGGGAAGGTTCACATTTGAAGGAATCATGGGTGAAGGCACAGAAGGTGATGAAGGGACCATAGGATGGGATGGAACCACTGGAGATGGGGTCATGGGAGAAGAAAGAGAATCCTTCTTATGGTAATGACCTATGGGAAGAGTATACGAAGGTCTAATAATATATATAATGTGATACTTAAGGTGTTGTTAAAGGATGCATAAATGATCAATGTGATGGGTGCCACATTGATGCCATAAATAATATACCTCACCATACTTAGGTATCTATTTAGGTAGAACCTTTGAGGGAGGTGTGGCTTTGTCTAAGGTAGGAAAAGAAGGATGTAAAGTATCAATATATTGTCATAACTTGTGATAATGGGTAGAAGAATGATTATCTATCCCATGAAATTAACTTATACGCTTATAAGTGTTTTTAGGAGAAGCACTCATAAAAGGAGGTATAATAGGAATGGAAGAAGCTAAAGAACACTCGTCAACCCATTTAGTGGGTAGAGGAGCCATATTAGATAAAATAATCAAACCATCACCAAGGGAAGCTGGTGATGGAGGAGAAATGGAAATAGACTCAACAGAAGGAGCAATAGGATGAGAAGCAAGGGTAGGCTCAAAAACAATAAGAGTGTGTGTTCAACTATATTAGGAGTAAAAATAGGCTCAACTATAGAAAAAGTGAGAATGGGCTCTAATAATGGATCTATTGAGGGATGAATGGGATGTATAAAAGGTATAAGAAGGGTCTCACTAATCTCAAGAGTGACCCAACTACGGTGATTAGGGAACCTAGAAAAGTGGTAACGCTTGGTCATAACATGATCCATGAGCATACTTATATGAGGCTCCTTAGAGATTGGAGGTGTTGGAATCATCTCTACCCTATGATAAAGATTAAAAATACTAAAATTAGGAACTGTAAATGAAATAAGATGGGAATATACATGAAAAGACTCAATTAAAGAAGATGATAATGGATAATCTTAGCATCACAGGTATATACAATATTTCCTAAGAGTGGATCATCCAGGGCATAACCATCATCATAATATGTGGTATTAAGATTAATTACACAATTAGGGATGACTTTGTCATCTACGAAAGTGTGGTGAATAGAATGTCGAGTCTTTTTCAAGACTATGGGAATATCATCATAAGGAGGCTTGTTAGAATGACGTTGCAAGGAATCAAGAATATATGAGATGAGATGAGGTGAGAGATCAAAATTTATGATGTTTAGGTTAATCTCATCAGGCTTATCATAATTGAAATCTAAGAGGTTAGTAGGAATGTTCTTAATGAGTTCAGGATTCCCATTATAACCTCAGGTTGAATTGATGGAAAATTAAGTCGTTACAACTCATGGAAAAGAATACTAGGCAAAGGTTTAAGAGTAGGAATATTGAAGACACCATAGTCTTAGAATTGTTTAAAATTTCAAGGGTTAGTGTCACCCTAAATCTTATAAATGGATCTATTATGAGGGAATTTAATGCATTGGTAGGAGAGAGAATCAACAACTCTCATACGATGAGTTCATGGCCTACCAAGTAAGATATTATAATAAAGGGTAAAGTTAAAGATAATAAATTTCACACAAATGATGATAAGTGGGATAGTAATGAGAAGTTGTACACAACCTAGATGAGGAATTTACCTTCTATCATATCCTTGGCAGGTGTTGCATATAGACTTGAGATTTTATTCTAAATATTCAAGGGTCTTAATGAAGTTGAGAGAGGCAACACAAGTGCCATAACCCTCATCAATTAATGCATGCTTAAATTGTATATCACCTATTTTAACACTAATGAATAGGGGAGGATCATCCACATGAAGCAAAATCCTGTCAAGAATCATAGAAGCTATGGGAAATTTTAAGAAAAGAGAAGTGTCTATAGTTTTGTCAACATTGATAGACATTTCTTCACATTTTTGTAATATACTAGCCTCAAATCTAGATAACGTTGTTTCCTATCATGCTAGGGGAGGACGAAGGACATTCATCTTGAATAATAGTTGCATAAGATGATTTCTATGATGGGGAGAAGTCCTCATAAGCTCAAGAAATAGAATTTGAGATGGAAAATTAGTGAGTTTTGTGATGGGATCCCACTCATCATAACCCATAAGAATGTTGTTATATATAGTTTCATAATGATTAAAAAGGTCCTCGGAAGGAGGAGCCGAAGTGCATTGGAATTTTTATTGGTAAAAAGAAGAAGGTTTAGAATAAGGCTATAAATCATGTTGTGATGATGAAGTAGTTGATTCAAGTTGATTTTGAGAATTGGTAGAAGTGTTAGTATAAATTTGAGTTAGAAGATGACGGAAGAGTGGTAAAAATAGAAAAGGAAGTGTTATCCAAGGGAGAATCATAAATTAAATCATCAAAAGTAATAAGGTCATCTTGTCCCAACTTATTCAAATGAGTTAGAGAATAATTTTGGATAACATGATATGTTATAGACAAAGGAGGAGTGTATATAGGTTGAGAATCAATAAAATAAACCACCCTTTGCATATTATTCATGCTAACCACATTCTCTTCATAAGTTGGTTCAACAAGAATTTCTACATTATTGGTTAAAGGGTTGGCTTTGTCTTGACTATCTTGGATAGGTTAATGATTAGGAAGAGGGTCTTTATATATATCTAAATGAGAATTTGATTGATTTAAGGATTGAGTGTTATCATGTGATTTATAATCTTTAAAAGCAATTTCATAAGTTTGTTGATGCTTTTGGATGATAGAATCATGATCAAAATTAGGACCAAGAAGAAAATCCATACCTAAATTATGAAGTTGTTTATAGGTCTCATGAGAATGACCCCATCTAGCATGAACCCAACAAAACTTATTAGGATAATTCCGAGATTTTATAAGACGAGTAGGGTTAAGATATCATGGAAGAGGCTTAGGTAGATGCTTAAGCAATTCAGCTGAGGATAGAGGTTTATGAACGTTAATGTTGTTTAGTGAAGATAAGTGAGGACTAGTATATTGTTGACAAGGAGGGGTTGGTTTCGATGAAGGGGTAGGAATGATAGCTTAAACATTATGAATGGTCTCATAATAATCTATAACACCATCATTGATAACATTACAATTTTATATTTAAGTAAGAGACAAGGACCCATAGAAGGTTGGGGTGGCTCTAATTGATGCATAAGGAAATCTTGTCATTTATCATGGTCAATATCCTCCTCCAAGGTTCATGGCAAGAGAGTGAAGACCTGATATTGAAGTTTAGGAAAAAGTGATTTGGTAAATAGATGGAAAATATTATCATCATCTATGTTATGTTCACATTTAGTTGACAAAGTTTTTCGGCCTTTAACAAAGGCTTGAGCAGTTTCATTTTCAACTTTGCAATTTATGAAGTGGGCCAAAGTGTTTTTAGGATGATTACTAGTTTAGAATTCTTGAACTAAAAATTCACTAAATCCTCTAAACTAGTAATGGAATGACTTCTAAGTTGGTTTTACCAATCTAAAGCATCACCCATGAGGTTTTTGGCTAAGATTTTGGTAGCAACAAAGGTGTTCAATTTGACCCAATCCTTATAAATATTTCCAAATGTTTTAAGATGAAGGATAGGATCGATTGATCCATTATAATAAATTGTAGGTGTGATACCTCCAATATCAATGTTATCAATTTGATTAGTAAGAGGTTCATTTTTGAGATGCTTAATGGTTTTGTTGACCAAAGGAAATTAAGGAATGATATTGCCTTGAGAATCTTGAATAAGAGGGGGAACATTCTCGTTATGTATGCCCCAAGATATTGGTTTTTCATTCTCATCATTTGATTTGTGTTATGATCTTGAAAGGTATTCATTTGATTGAGTGTTTGTAATAATATTTGATGTGTTTTATTATCATTATTAGAAGCATTAGATTTGGTGTTAGTGGCTTGGGTACCACTATTGGTGTTGATAGGAGCTTGAGAGGAACTGTGAGAATATGAGGGACTAGTGGAAAAATTTTCTTGTGTAGCAAAATATGGACTAGTGAATGGTTGAAAATAAGAAGTAGCATGATTACCTTGGGTAAAAAATGATGTACTAGTGGAAGGATTAAGGATAGTGGATCTTATGAGAGACCCACTAGATGTAGAACCTACCATGTTAGTGGATATATTAGGGATGGAGGTGGAAGAAGTTAGAGAAGAAGAGGTAATGGTATGATAAGGGGTGATGATTGAAGGAAGAGGCTAAGAATCAAAGAAAGTGGTACCCCCAAATCCAATTGATAATGTAGGAGTAAGTGAATGAGGCTCTTCAACTTGATGACTAATCATAAGATTGTAAATGATAGAAGGATCCTTTCCTTGATGTTAAGGAAATTTAGAGATAAAGAAGATCATTTTGGGGGTATACTCTAATTTGGGTTGGTCTTCTAATTAAAAGAGAAGATTACGCTATGAATAGGTATTAAGAGGGGTCCCATAGTTCATTGTGCGAGTGGAAATATGAACATTACTAGCATCCAAGAGAGGAGCCCTACTTTATCTATGGGAGACCCTATGAGGGTTGGTAAAATTCATCATGTTTGTTAAATACAACTTAATATTTTCATAAAATAGAAAGTCCATGATGAAGGTTAGAAAAGAGATATGAGAAATCAAGAAAATAAGGAATAATAAAAATAGTACAAGGTCAACTGGATTGACCTAGCACAAAAATAAGGTCTACAAACTATACAGGGTCAATTGGGTTGATCCACTACAGTGAATAGGGATTGAAAAAAGAGGAAATAGGGTCTTTAAAATATATATGGTCAATTGGGTTGATCTAGTGCAGTGAACAAAGGCTGGAAAAGGTACAGGGTCGATTAGGTTGACCTAGTATAGTAGAGAGGGAAATTTAAGAAGCCTATAGTAGATTTGTGGACTAAAACAAGATAACTTTTGAAATTGATTTGAAAATAAATAGCTGAAAGGAAAAAAATAGTCAATTGGATTAATGTTTGCTAATCCAATTGAGGCACATAACACAAAACCTTGCATGAACACTGGCTAATGCAAGTTTTTTCTATATAAAATACAATTGAGCAAAGATCAAGAAATCAACTTGAAAAGTAAATATTAACTAATTGGTCAACCTAAACATTAATTATATTATTAAAATATGATACAAGTCTAGTATTAGGGCCCACCCCCTCACTTCACACACCACAATGATAAGGGTGTTAGGTGTGTAGCCAGAATATACCATTAACCATGCTTTATACTTGACCAGAGTATCAAGTTGACTTCCTCCTTGGTGATGAAATCCAAGTAAGTTGGTCTTGGGTAGAAAAATGTTAAAATAATTGTTTATATTAATTTATTTGGCCATATGTGCATAAAATAAAAAATAACAACCTAATTAATCTATGTGATCTATTTTAAGCATGCAAATAACAAGAAAAGAAAGTGTGAACTAATTACTAGAATATAAGGTTAATTCCAAATTTGAAATAAGGTAAAGTGTTGATATGGTAAATAATGTATGCAAAAAATATAGAATAGGGTCAATAGGGTCAAACTTTTTCTATGGAATCAAGGTCTAAAAATGAACAGGGTCGACAGAGTTGACCTAGTTATCTAGATAGCACACAGAAGATAAAATTGGGTCAGTAGTGTCGATCTAATTGACTGTGCAAGGGAAGTTTTAAAGACTTCAAATTGTGAAAGGAAAGACTGTAAATAAATAGATAGAGAGATATAAAGGAACCTTGGTGGATTATAGATGCAAATAATGAATATTATTTTTCAAGAACCTTGATATATGCTTGCAAATTCTACTAACTAGGTCGATTGGGTCGATCAAGCTTTACATAAACTTATTTTTGAGTGCCTAAAATGTATAGGGTCAATTAGGTCAATATAGTAGTCTAGAATATATGTTTATAAATCTAAAAAATAGTATTGGTTTGATAGGATTGATCAAGTAGCCTATACTCGAAAACTTGTGCATAGAAGTTAGATACTGGGTTGATAGAGTCAATCTAGTATGACAAATATATGATAAAAATAATGATGAAAAAATGAAATAAATAAAATAATATGAAAAAATCCTACAAGGGTTAGTTCACTTCAGGTTCACCAGAATGTATGCAATCAGAAATGCATCATGTCTTTAAATCAATCCTAGTTCAAAGAAGATAAAGCATACCTACACTTCCAATTTAGATTACATTTGTTAAGTAGGAGCATGACCAATATGGGGATCCACTAGACCTAATTAGGGGATCACTTGTCACAATACATCATGTTAGGAAGGGTTTTAAATCCTACAGTCTAACACAATCATGTAACAACCCTAAAAGAGTCTTATGTTTAATGATCACTCTATTTTAATAAATAAGAAAGTAAATCTGATCTAGTACACACTAAAGCTTGTGGCACAAAGTGGGGGTTAGAAAAAAAACAAACTAAACTAAACATGCATAGAAGATATATACTCACGTCAATGTATATAGAATCCTAATACATAGAAAAAAGAAGCACAACTACATTATCTATCTAATCTTATAAAGGAGAAATAAAGGTAGTAATACTTACCTTGAAGATGAACCTATAGATCCTCAATCTCTCCTTTATCCAACGTGCTTCACAAGATATTATTGTGGTATGTAAGGATAACAAATATAAATCAGATCTAGGCTACACAACTTATCTATGTATCCAAAAGACTTCTCTATAAGACAAGATCCATATCTCCAAATAAAGTACGGAACGCTAAGCTTTATTCCTCAAGTAGAATGGTCAATAATCAGATGTTCATTTGCACTTATTCATCTTCTCTTATCTTCTTAAAAATGGTTGGAAATAAACTTGTCTATATAAGTAGATCTTGCCCTAAATCCTCCCAAAAACATAATTTATACAGGGTTGACCCAGTCAACCTTGTATGTTTTCATGGACAATTCACTAGGTTGGTCAAAGGGCTAACAAACTCAAAGAGTGAAAAATACCACTAGACTATACAGTGTCGACCTCATAAAATTGGCTATCCAAAAGGGAATTAAGGAAAGAAAAAGAGGATAAATCATGTTAAAATACTATAATGCGTAAGGTTGAGAAGAATAAGCTTAGGGTAAATGGTTTTAGGAGATTAGTATGTAGATGGCAAATGGCAAAAGGGATAATAATCTTATGAAGCACCAATGGTCTGCCCACCCCTTTCCTGGTGTACCCCTTAAGGAATGTACTCAGAGAGATTGAGACTCAATAGGTTCCTTCAAGATACATAGTGTCATTAATCAATAAAATTTTGGAAATATTTTGTGTATACAGACTATATGCTTCAATTATATGAGATGAACTTTTTGGGTGTGTGCAGACCTAATGGCAAGTAGGCCTAATGGCATTCTTCAAGGAGTGATATAAGATAAAAGGTGTTGGGAATATATATAGTTGTTATAATGGGTATATTTAAGGGGTATGTTAAGTGTTTTATGTGGTTTTAGAGACTCAATATGTTCTAATATGGTCTAAGTGTAATATGTGCCTTGAGAAGACCTAATTGCATTATGTATTAGGCCTAATGGGACTCTAGCCTCTATGAGTGGTGACCAACCTGTGTGATGGTTGTTTAATTTATGAAACATGTTTTTTGACCCATTATAATGGTAATCCAAATATGGAAAGGTTTGTGGCTGACCAAGATGGGTAACACCAAGTGACTGGTATAAATACAAGTTAGAATAGGCCTATTTGAGCAAGTGAAGTAGATGAAAATATAAGAGAAAAAAATATTTCTTCAAGGAGTATAGTTAGGTCATGTATATCATCAAAGGGTAGTATAGGATCAATCATGAACATCCATTTTAATTTTTGGATGTAGATGACAAGGTCAGTTGACCCAATAATCCTAGTAAGAGGCATGTTTGAATGAAGAAGCCTAGAGGCTATTTTGAGAGGGGTAGAAGGTTGAGAAGAGATAAGTGAGTTGATTATCGATTGAGATACCATTACATATTCATCAAATATGTGTTCCTAATATATGATAGAGATTGGAATCTAGATAGAGAATATAAAGAGCTCAAGAAGAGGTCACCATCCATTATTTGAGTAATAAGGTGTTATGAAGGTGATCAAGCTTGTCTTGGCTAAGTTAGTGCTTAATCAAGAGGGAATGGGATATTCCTTATAGTTTAGATCTTATAGAAGTGTCCTTGAAGTGTTTGGGTTAGTGTTAATTCACTTAGAGGGTCAAATATTCCTTGCAAGTTGGAGCTTTCTAAAGGACTAATTGAGTTGGTGTTTGACTAGTGTGGGGTTGGTGTTCCTTATGGGTTTGGTGCCTCACTAAATGTTTATCCATTGCTTATATGATAGTAGTCCAAATGGTGTTGTAGTGCATTTTATCCTCCTTGAGGTTTTCCCAGATATTTTTTGTGATCATGTGTTGATATCTTGCTTCATACCTATGTGATTGATTCTCTATGTATTGATTGTTTACTAGATTGGTTTGAAAGGTTAATGAATGGTATATGAAATTTCAAGAAAATTTTGTACACTAATTCACCCCCCCTCAATGGTTTTGCTTCAAAAACTCTAAATTAGGTAAAGCATCTCCAGAAGTGTAGCCTAAAAAAACCCACCCCTAAGCCTAATAAAGAACAAAATGTTGTTAAGGAGACACAAATGGACATTGAGAGTCCAAAAAAAATTTAGAAAGATATAGGAAGAGGGGTAACCCCTAGTGTAGATTACCAAGGCACTAACTTAAGCAACCAATGAAAAAAGAGTCTTAAAATTTTAGATCTGGAGTGTAACCCTCATAAGGGTAAGGAACCTATGAAAGAAGCAAAAGAGAAATAGGAAAAAAAAATGAGTGTAATGATAACCTTACCTCACATTCCCTATTCCAATAAGGTATTCTAGATGAGCAGTTATATATGTCAGGTTATTTCCCCAAACATGAGTCCATCATTCAAACTTGGTGTAAATTATATTTTTCTATGGACATATCAATGATGAAGGTCATTTTGAGATTCCTAAAGCTAGTAAAAATTTAAGCTTGGAGGGGGTATATATCCTATATGTTCTTAAAGGTTCTTATACAAACATTAAGAGGTCATTTGAATGTACAGGGAGGAGCATGAGAAAAGGCATAATCTTGAGGAAGAATTAGAGGTGATATAATTCTAACATGATATAGTCAAGGCATCTTGACTAAGGACACTAGGCTTTATCATATGATCTTGAAGAGTGAGCCAATGCTTGTTGATGGAATTCCTCTCAGTGGTGAAGCTATCCATAAACTAGATACATTATTTGACATTCTGCTTAAGAAATAAAAGAACCAAGTGAACCGTTAGCAGGAATAGTTTTAGGTAATAGATCAATTTACGAAGGCCATAGATTTATGTAAAACCTTTTTGACCTAATTAGGCGCCACTATTCCCATCATTGATGGGGTGTTTTTAAACTTGGCACATCCAAATAAAATTTTGGAATCATAAATTTAGTCTGAAGAGTAGTAGTATCAACAGTTGGCTAAGGGTGTGTTGAATATCAAAGATAGATTCTAGCATGCCAAGATATTCTAAGGCATGGAGGAATTGGAGAAACAAATAAGCACATATTGCCAAAAACTGAATGCTAGTTTTTCATCACTTTGAGGGCAAATTTTGGTAGTTATCGAGTAGCTCAAAGATGCCCATAAGGTTGCAAATTCTTAGCTTGAAATTTTGACTACTCAAGCAGATGATTTCATAGAGTATCCTGAGGAAATGAAGTGAATGCATGGTGAGGTATAATTAATTACTTCTAATCTTCAAACCGCACTCAACCAAATGGAGGAGATTAAACACCAAATGCATCAAATAGGGCCCAAATTTTTGTTATTTGTGGAATCTTTGTTAGGACATATTCCAAAGTCTTAACATTAGGTTAGATTTTTGGTAGGTAATAAATAATTATTGTAAATGGGGCATGCATCTTTTAGTAAAGACACCCCCATAAAATAAACTTAGATTAATTTTTAGGTAGTTTACATATTTATTAATTAGAACTACCTTACAGGTTGTTTTCCCATATTTAGTTGGTTATAGGATTAGTTGTTTTTACCGGTCATTGGTAAAAACTATATAAATCCATGTTTGCATTGTAAAAGGGTTAATAGAGTAAAGGCACCCTTATGTACCTGATTTTTTGAATTTAATAAAATACTTGTGCACTCGGACTAAGCGAGGACAAGGTTCAACCTATTTTGGTTCTAGAGTTATCAGTGGTATTAGAGCATGGTTATTTTGGAAGCTTGGTGAATTCAAAGGAGCAAGGTGAAAAATCAATTCACGTGATATCATTTGGCATGAAATAAGGTATGCCATATAGTATTGGTTTAAATATTTTGAAAAATTATTAAATTATTCTAATTTTTCAATATTATTTACATTTAAACCTGTATATTTTCCATATACCACAGTCTGGTCATTTTTGGCCATTTGATACTCCATTTTCCTATGTTCAAACTCCAAATTTGGCATAAAAAATGAATTTTCACCATTTAAATGTTATTAAATTCATTGTTTTTTAGCAAAAACCAAATTTGTACGGCTTGTTTCTTGTTGAAAACCTTTGAAATTTTCCATTCATGGCTGCCTTTTTTATTTCCATTCATTCTCAGGCCTCTTAAAAGCTAAAACACCTGCAAATATCATTAAAACCCCTATTTTTGCATTCAAATTGAAAATCTAGGAATTTTTTGGAGTTGTACGGCCTATTATACTGCCTTCCAATGCCCTGGATTCATTTTGAACTCATTCTCTACAAATATATCTCAAAAAATTTGCCAAAACTCAGTTAAAATATATTTTATCATGCCTATACAGATTTGTACGGCCTGTGAGAGAGAGAACAAGTGAACAATTAATTCCCAGGAGCTGCCATGGCGTCCCAGGAAAACATGGCACTGTAATAAAACTCAAAAATTTATTTTTGTTGTTTCTAAAGTTTTTTTGATATAAAAATTTGCCTTAGTGAGTCCCACGGGAGGAAGCTTGGAAGAGAAGGCTGAAAAAGGGAAAAAAATTGAATTTATTTACTCATATGTAATTTTTTTTTTTCCCCTCATACACAAAATCTGGAATAAGTAAAAATTTCTAAGTGTAATATCTTGAAAATGCTCTTAGAGCAATTAGTTAAGCCTATTTTGTAAGAAGTTTGCAAAGGAGAAGGTCAATGGTTCAAATCCCTTCTTTTTGGAGAAAGTTCTTTTTGCTTTGGAATATGTTTTTTGAAAAAGGAATATTCTCTTTTTAAATTTGATTATTGTAAAACACATACTTATTGTGTTATTTTAAAAATTAAAAAAGGGGGAATTTAATCATATTTCTTTTGAATTGTTGTGGTGAGATAAGGGTGTAATTGGTGGAATAAGATTATAATTTGGCCAAATAAGGGTGTAATCATTTATTTTTGGTGAAGTTAAGTGCAAAACCCATCAAAAATACTTATTTTTCTTTTGTGCTCTATGCAGAGGTTAAGTGCAAAACTCCATAGAAGCAGTGTCTTGTGCAATGAGTGTGATATGTATTTCATTTCTTTTGCATTTTGTCACACTTTTCTCTACTGCACTTGATTTCATTTCAAAATGTTGAAAATTCAAAATTTGCTTTTAGATGGTGATAGATTAACAATTTCCAATTATTCAAATTGGAAATGATTGATGGAGGCTTCACTAGTTTTTAATGAGTTATGGGATATTGTTAAGAATGAAAATCCCACATTACCAACAAAGCAAGATAAATTAGATATGTTTAATTTGTGTCATTCTAAGGCCTTAGCTCTCATTAAATGTTGTTTTACTCATGATACTTATGTTCATATTAAAAATTCTCCTCATAGTTACACTACATGGAAAACATTGTCAGATTTGTATGATAAGAAACCTAAGCATAAGAAGATAGATATTCATATGCAGTTGTTTAATTTTTCATTAGATGAAGATGGGGATATGGGAGAATATATGTCTAAGTTGAAAAATATCACTACTAAGTACACTAAGGCTAGTTTTGAAAAACTAGATGATGACCTCATAGTTACTGCTACTTTGAAAGGACTACTAGGGTCTTATAGGAATTTTGTTGAAATGTTGCATGTCTCTGATAAGATCATAGGCATCACCTTTGATAAGTTGGCTGAGTTGCTCATCCAACATGACCTCTCTCTACCCAAGAAATCCAAGAAAACTGAAGAAGCCCATGTTTTAGAGTCAAAGCCTAGTTCATCTTCATCTGGGCATCAAAACAATAGAGGAAATAGTTATAGAGGGGGTTGAGGTTACAGAGGAGGCAGATATCAAAACAAAGGTAGGGGTCATTCAAATAATCAACAATTTAATCAATCACATTCACATGAATCAAATGATCGAGGACATGGTCACATCTCATATAGGGGTAGAGGTTGAGGTAGATCAGACATTCAATGTCATAGATGTGGAAAATTTGGTCACATTTCCTCACAATGTAGGATTCCTTTTGATAAAATTCAGAGGCCACAAAAAATGACCAAGTCTAACTCTACTCAGTATGCTGATCATGACTATGATGAATCTAGTAATATTGTCCATGAATCTACATTCACTACTTTGGGGTACATTGATTATATTTAATATGAGGCTAGAGATGAGCTCACATATGTATGGGTTTTAGACACAGGAGCCACCAAACACATGACATTTAGGAGGGATTTCTTTTGGTCTTATAAGGAAGCTTCTCTCTCTCCAGTTGCCTTAGCAGATAAGTCTATGCATACACCACTAGGACTTGGATCTATTTGGATTCTTCTTCCTAATGGGTCTATAAAATACTTGGAGGATGTTTGGTATGTTCCCACATTGAAGAAACACTTACTTTCTTTGGAAACTATTCAAAAGAAAGGTTATCAAATTATGCTTGAAAATGGGCTCATTTACATCAATTCAGTGAAGGATGATTATAAAACAATGTATATAGGATATGAAGATGGAAACTTGGTTAGATTGCATTGTAAGGTGCTTCCACCCAATATAGAACTTACGGCAGTTGTTGACATAGGTACAGGTACTATGTCTACACAATGGTTATGGCATCTCTGCTATGGAAATTTGAATATCCACTCTTTAGTGGATTTGCAGAGATATGGTATGGTGAATGGGTTGCCCACTTTTTACAAAGATAGTATTCTTTGTGAGTCATGTGTTTTGGGCAAACAAAATTGATAAAATTTTCCTAAATAGTCATCTTGGAGAGCTAACAGATGTTTACAGTTAGTTCATAGTGATGTACGTGACATGAAAAAGTCACCATTGGTGGGTGTAGATACTTTGTCTTGTTTATTGATGACTTTTCTAGGATGACTTGGGTATTCTTTATGGAAAAAAATCAGAAGTTTTCGCTAAGTTTGTTGATTGGTTACACTTAGTCGAAAAAGAAACAAGTTCACATTTGGCCACTCTTCATTCAGATAATGGAGGTGAGTAGACCTCAAATGAATTTTTAGATTATTGTCGAGAACATGGCATTCATCGACAATATAGTAATCCTTATACTCCACAACAAAATGGAGTATCTGAACATATGAATAGAACTTTAGAGGGCATCGCACGTGCCATGTTGCACTATAAAGAGCTTGATGATAAGTTTTGGGCCGAAGCCATTGGTACTGCAGTGTATTTGAGAAATAAGTCCCTCACAGTTGCACTTTTGGGACAAACTCCATACGAGGCATGGTATGGATTTAAACCAAAAGTTAAACACTTGAAAGTGCTTGGATGTCTTTGTTTTACTTTGGTTCATATTAAACATAGAACTAAGTTAGAACCACGAAGTCAAAAATGCATCTTTCTTGGTTATTCTAAAGATAAAAAGGGGTTTCATTTGCTTGCACAAGATTCAGGCAAATTCATAGTGAGTCTTGATGTAATATTTGATGAGTTTGGGACTATGAACACTACAAGATTGATTCTCAACTTGATAGATTAGAGAGGAAAAATACAAAAAGAGATAAGGGTTTGAATAATGGGGATAACTCTTCGAAGTTATGGTATGAGACTCAAATTATTTCACTTTCCTCTCCTTCATCTACAAATTCACAGGTTGATGACTTAGAAATTGTTGAAAATTCTCTAAGTCCCCCTTCAAATGATGCACATGATGAGAATTCTGGAGTCCTTGATTTGAATAATTTATCTAAGTATCCAAAATGGGCTCAAAGTACTTTTTCTAACTTGACAGTAGATGAAGTTGGTTTAACAAGGCCTAGGAATTCTCAAATATAGGTGAAATATGCTATGGTTATTACTACTTCCACTAAGCCATCCACTTTTGAGGAGGCATCTACTGAACATGTTTGACAACAGGCAATGAAATGTGAGTATGATTCCATACTTAACAATAATACATGGGTTTTAGTTGATCCTCCTCCACATGTTAAACCCATCGGATGTAAATGGGTTTATAAGACTAAGTATAAATCAGATGGCTCCATTGATAAACATAAGGCACGACTTGTTACAAAAGGATATGCGCAACAAGAAGGTATTGAATATGAGGAAACATTTGCACCAACTGCCAAATGGCACACTATTCATATGGTACTTGCCTTATCAGCATAAAATGGTTGGAAAGTACATCAATTAGATGTTAATAGTGCCTTTTTAAATGGTGATTTACAGGAAGAAGTCTATATGAAACAACCTTAGGGTTTTGAACAGGTGGGTGTTGAACATAAAGTATGTAAATTGATAAAAGCTTTGTATGGGCTCAAACAGGCACCCAGGGCTTGGTATGAGAAAATGGATTCATACTTGAAATCCATTGGTTTTCATCACAGTGAATCTGATGATACTCTCTATTTTGGAGTGCAGGGTAAGAAAATGGTGATACTTGTTCTTTATGTCAATGACTTGTTTCTCACAGGTAATGATGAAAACCATAACAAGTCTATGAAGAAGGAATTAAAAGATGGGTTTGAGATGACAGATCTTGGACTTCTTCACTACTATCTAGGCATAGAGGTAACTTAGAAAGAGCATAGTATTTTCATTTCACAAACTAAGTATATTTCTGAGTTATTAGAGAGGTTTGGCATGAGTGATTTCAAACCTACCCTCACTCCCATGGAAAGTAACTTGAAATTGTCTAAGGATGATAGCAATGCCTTTTTTGATAGCACCACATATAGATAATTGGTGGGAGGTTTGATATACTTGATGACTACTAAGCCTGATATTTCATTTTCAGTTGGAATTTTATCTAGGTTTATGCATGATCCTAGAGAAATTCATTGGCATGCAGCAAAATGAGTACTTCGTTACCTTTAGGGAACAAAAACATATGGCCTTGAATACTGCCGCAATAATAACTTCAAACTTATTGGATATTTTGATGTAGATTTTGGCAGATGTGTGGATGACAGAGTGTCAACCACAGATACACTATGCATATGGGTTCAGCTGCCATTGCTTGGTGTTGTAAGAAGCAGGATACAGTGGCAAATTCATCTACAGAATTAGAGTATATTACAGCATGGGATGCTTCCAGAGAAATTGTTTACCTTCATCGTATTCTTGAAGATCTTCAAGTTTCTTAGTTTGCTCCTACACAATTATACATTGATAATCCGAGTGCAATCAATATGTCCAAGAATCTAGTGTTTCATGCCAAAATAAAACATATGGATGTCAAATATCATTATCTGTGAATGCTGGTGGCAAAGAAAACTCTTGATCCAATATATTGCCCAACTACCAATCAGACAACTGATATCTTCACAAAACCCCTTAATAGAATCAAATTTAAAAAATTTATAAAAATGCTTGGTATGTGTCCAAAGACCTGACTTTGAATCATAGGGGGGTTTGTTAGGACTTGTTCCAAAGTCTTAACATTAGGTTAGATGTTTGGTAGGTAATAAATAATTATTGTAAATGGGGCATGCATCTTTTAGTAAAGACACCCCCATAAAATAAACTTGGATTAATTTTTAGGTAGTTTTCATATTTATTAATTAGAACTACCTTATGGGTTGTTTTCCCATATTTAGCTGGTTATAGGATTATTTGTTTTTACCGGTCATTGGTAAAAACTATATAAATCCATGTTTGCATTGTAAAAGGGTTAACAAAGTAAAGGCACCCTTATGTACTTGATTTTTTGAATTTAATAAAATACTTGTGCACTCGCACTAAGCAGGGACAAGGTTCAACCTATTTTGGTTCTAGAGTTATCAATCTTAAACATAGTTTGGGATGGTCTATAGATTTAGTATGGGGTGATGTTGGACCCCAAAATTTGTATTTATATATTTTAAGTGTTTGGATCTATAGCACAGAAGATCAAGGGTGTGAGAATGGCATAGAAGAGAGAGGTGTGGAAGAGAGGCATGAAAGAGAAGGGTGTAAAGGACCTTGGTGTATAAGAGTGAGTTATAGATACAAGAATACAAAAAATGAGAAATAAGATGAAATAATTAGATAAAAGTGCAAGACTTAGAAAAAGGTGTAGGAAGCAGAGACAATTATGAATCAGCTCATAGAAGCATCAAAGACTAAACAAACACAAATTTAGCACTAGTTCACGAGATAATAGGAGCATGAACACAAATATCAAGCATGGGGAGAATATATAGGAGCCATTAGGCTTAAGTAAAAAGTATTTTATTATAATGGCTTGCCATGACTTATTTTTTGAAATAATCATTGGCTAGTCATCTCTATTGTATTAATGACGTAACCAAAGGAGAGGGGTTAGATTATGTATAAATACCCCTTAGTTTTATGTATAAATATATGTAGATGAACAGAGAGACAATACTAGAGAGGAAATACTATTGAAATAACTTTGTAATCTTCTCCAAATAATCAATGAAATCTTTACTTTTATCTTTGAATTGTAATATGTTAATCTATTATTATGGTTTTAATTATAAGTAGGTAGAATGTATGGAATGAATAACATGGTTAACCCTAATATGATGTTTTTAGTAATGAAAATTAATTGTAACTAACCCAAAGTGCCTAAGTGTAGATAAAGTTAAGTTTATCAACCATTGCATGGTATAGTCAATGGGAACTAGTTTTAGTTGCATACTTTAGATGAGTACCTGAGGTCACTACTCACGTGATATGTTGGTACACTAGCTCATTGGCTTCCTCATTTCTTTTAGGTGCATGACTAGTACTTAGTCAAGAAAAATTATAGATAAAAAGAAAAGACCCCAACACTATTGTGAAATAATCCTCTTCACCTTCATGAATACCTCATTACATTTATAGACCACCTTTTTTTTAGGATTATAGATCTTGTACCCTTTCACACCACTACCATATCCAAAAAATATGCATTTTACAAACTCAAATTGAAGTGTTGATCTCTTTTCCGTTGGAATATTAGAATAATTTTGACAACCAAATATTTTCATGTGTCTTCAATATGGTTTCTTACTATTCCAAGATTCTTGTGTATTTTTTACCAACACTAATGTGGGTTATCTATTGATAATATATCAAGAAGTAGCTACTACTTCTTCCAAATATTTATATTCCAAGTGTGCACCACTCAAAATAATTTGGGACCTATCCATCATCATCATATTCATCTAATTTTTAGCTCCATTAAGTTTCAATGTGTGTGGAGTTATATTTTACCTTTCAATTATACACTACTTAGAGAATTCCTCAAAATTATTTAAGGAATACTCACCCCCATTGTTTTTTCCCAACACCTTGATCCTTTTATACATTTTATTCTCCACAAGGGAATTAAACTTATTAAATTTATTTAGTACATTATATTTTATTCTAGATAAAGTATATCTAGGTATTCTGTAAGAATTCATTTATGAAATACATGTATAATTGAGATATGTTTAGTGATGGTGCATCCAATAGTTGAAACACAACAATATGAATCATCAAAAAAATACCATTTCCATGTGTAACATTTGAGGCGAATATGAATCAACACTTATTACCATAGACATAATGTTTTTAGAATTCAAATTTTAAGGGATAATCTAAAATCCATTTTTCCATACATTTAGTCTATTTTATGTGAAAACATTTCTCTCCAATATGGCCCATTATCTAATTCCATAACACTTTTATCCATCAAAATCAATACACACTTTCTTAAATTAACCTTAGAATTAGGAATAATATATTTTTACATGTGCTTCTTAATGTACTCACATTAATCATGAACATAGTTCCTATACACACACGTCTTTCCAATATCATGGATCCATGCATCATATTGATCCCATATCTTCTTAATGATAATTTCACCCCATCATATTTCATTTTACTCATACATATCAAATTCTTATAAAATACAAGAATGTACAAGGCACAAGGGAGAGTCTTGATCCTCCCATCTATAAAGTTTATATTCACTATATCTCTCCCCATGATATTATAGGTTGAGTTGTCTCTTAGAAATATATCACCACCATCATTTTAATTATAGCCATAAAACTACCCCTTATGAAGATTCATATGATAGGAGACACCTAAATCAATAAACCATGCATGTGTATATGAATCTTTGAGATATAAATTTCTAGTCTCATCAATAGATACTCTTTCACCCAAGGGCATAGTATCTAATGTGTTGATGGTTAAATTTTTAATGTTAAGTAATCTACTTGTTTGCTTATTATGAATGTTAAAGTGGAATCATCTTAGTCTAATTGTAGGTACCTATGACTAAAAAATCAATTATAAGGTGTGATAAGGGTATTTTAATGGTTAAGATAATGTTTCAAACTTAACCAAATTATCGATATCAATAATATTACCTTTTAAACAGTTAGACATCTTAATAAAAATGATAAAGTTCTAATGAAGCTATCACAATCAATCTAAACTATTCCAAGATAGTATTTTCTTTAGTAAAATATGTCAGAGTTTCACTAAGTGTTAATAATCATATCCGATAGATAAAACCTGTTGAATAGATAATCCATTGAATGATTAAATACTCTAATATTTAATAGATGATCAAAATATATGTTTTCTATGTAATATATCTTTATATTGTTTCTTTATTACATCACTCAATTAAAAAAAATTGAAAGAATGACACATAAAAAATGAGCATGAAATAAGGAAAGAAGAAAGAAAATAATAAAATTTCATCTAAATAATAAATAAATATAAAGAAAATAATTACATCACTAATATAAATAGAGATACAAAAAGAAATATAGAAAAAAAGATATAGAATAAGAACTAACCCAAAGTCAGTAACTAAATTAAAGAAAATATTAGTAAATACAGAAAGGAAAAAAGTGAAAAATAACTTAACAGAATGAAATTATAAGTGAAAAATAAAGAGTGAATTCGAGATAATTAATTCACAATAATTCTATGATAAATTTATAGATAATGAAAATATACAAAGTATTCTTCATTATTTGGGTAAAGTAAAAATATGATCCATGCATATAATTGTATTATTATCCAATTATCAAAAAATTAATAATCATGGCCATGTTTAGATAATCAATTTATAAATCAAATGATCAACCTAAATATACATGAGTTTACCAAATAAGGCACTTCACTATTAGAGAATGTGTTGTTTAATCTTCGTGAAAGTAATACTCAATCTAAAATATTTATGATAGAAGACATTGCACATAATGAAACTTCAATTTAATATCTCTTATACCTATATGTGTTCCTTTACTTTGAATGATATCCTTCAAGTCTTTGTAAAGTCTTCACTTTAAAATTTAGTTGTATTTTAAGTTATAACTATATTTTTAGATAACTTAAAATATATTTAAGTTAGTTTATTAAAATTTAACTACTTTATTATAATAATTTTATTAAAAAATAATTTAATAAATTTAACTTATAATGACTCAAAATCTTAATTAATTTAAATAGACCAAACATAAAGTTTATCTAACAAGATGGACCCCAGTTAGTAAAAATTATCATGAAGTCAATAAATCATAAGTAATTAATACTTAAATTCCATTTTTAATTTATCAAAATTATTATTTAAGAATGATTAAAAATACAATTATAAGCAAATCATATCATTATTTAAAATAACCAATTGTAAAAAAATTGCTAGAGCATTTCACTATATTTCGATCTACAACTTAACTAAAAAATAACATACTATGTAGATAATCAAAATAGGAATAAAAATTATCACTAATAATGTATCCACTATCAAATCAAACATATTACATGCTAAAAATTGGTCTAAATCAAATTGAAAGTAAACCATCAAAGTATGAAAATTTCAAAAATATCAACACCAAGCAAAAAGTAATCAGTTCACTCCCCATCACAACCAAATCAATCAGAGATGCCACTTGCATAGTTTGATACTTAGTAGATTCAATAGGTTTTATAGGCATCTCCATCATAGTAACACCTCCAGATTCATCATACACCTCCAACTTTATTTTATTCATGATATTAGTTACCACATGATAGGATGAAAGGTTACTAACACATTTACAACTCGAGGAAACAATATTTGATAGATCAATGACATGTTTATATGCTTCAAGAGTTAAAAGGCATTATTTTTAGGTTCAAAATAAATAAGTGGAGGTATCAAATTATTTAAAAGTTTCATATGTTTGGTTCAAGTACTTGTATAATCACATCCAAATGATTGAGATCTCAAACTACCTCTATGAAAGGTTTTCCAAGCACAAAAATGATAGGATGACAAAGAACTAAAAGGTACAATAGTTAATATATTCTAAAATATAGGATTGATAGCATCAAAATGAATGGAAAAACAAGTGCCATGACTAAAACCATGCATAAACATAATGGATGCTCTTTAGAACCTAAAGGGTCTACCTCAATAATTATTTCAAATAAATGGCACACTATCATTTTGAGATCATCTTCCCCAAACATTATTTCTATCAACACTTTGTAAACCCCTACTCTAATCTAACATTCTACCTTTAAAATGAAGAGATAAAATACCAATAATAAAACATTCTTAATGTTTGATTTATATAAAATATAATTATCATCTCTAAAAAATAATGTTGAAAGAAAGTAATTACTCAAATATATCTGTTTCAAAAAAATCAATGTAAAATGAAACAAATATTATATGTAAATTTACATTATTATGAAAGATTTATCTATTTTAAAAATAAAAATATAAACTAGGTTTTATCATTTTAAATTCATTCAATCAATAAAATACCTATTGCCTTCAAACATTCATATTATAAATTATTTCAAATATTCTAATTTTCCATGTTGTCTCAATAATAAATTATGCAAATTTATTCATCTTGATTATCCATTAAATAAATTATTATATTATTATTAAAAATAACAATAAACAATAATAAAAATATGAAGGATGAGTGGGTCACCAAATTCTTCAATTCCCCTAACAAAGCCAAGGAGATGATAAAGAGCTTCTGATGTACTAATCTCCCAAAGGCATGGTCGAAGGTGTGTAAAGATATTATGATGCATTTGACTCTAGATACCAAGTTTAGTCTTGTCCACTCACATCATTTTATACTTCTCAACCACTTTAAGAAAATTTAAATGATGATCCTTCTTTTTTTAATTTTTGCACTCGTTAGAGGACTCTTTGTCAGTATTCCAATGTAATAACAAGGTATTTATCTCTCATCAATCTCTCATTTTATTTTTGTTCAAGGGTGCCTCTCCTAATATGGGTAAGGAGGTGTATTTGACTATTGGTTCTCATTCAGTCTCAAGGAAAGGGAGAAAATTTAAGGATTGAGTGATTAGATATCGAACTTGCTTTCACGAAAAAAGGGAAGATTGGAGATCTAAGGAAAAAATAGTTCTAAAATCTATGGATTCATATGTTTTAATCAAATATATTATTGGGATCCATATGGTAGATGATACATTTATGACTTCATCTACTATGGGTTCCCCAAAGGTTTCTAGTCCAGTGGATATTACTCTACTTGAGGCTAGTTCCTCCAAGGATAGGTTACGAGCTTTGGATCTCGATCTTAAGAGTAAGGCCCTTGAACTTAGGGAAATGGGGAGAGAAATAAAGGAAATCATATGGATTCTTTTTCCTAATATGGGTTTAGTGGCCAAACCTAGCCTTACTTCATATGTTTGTATTCCCTAAAGCAATTTGTTTGGTAACCTTAGGAACCTTCAAGTCCCTAGAGCCTCTAGGCAGTAGATTGAGATTGTTACTTCCCCCCAGGTGATCCCTAAATGCACTCCCACTCCTTATATTTGGGGATAAATTTTCATAGGTAAAGAAGGCTGAAGTTCAAGTACATAAGGGAAATCCAAGAAGATATCCCCTTATGTTATTTAGCATGGCTCCTCCTGGCTCCTAGTTTTTCTTTTGGCTATCCTTGTTTGTTGGTTTCAATTAGGCTTATTTTATGGTTTTTTGTTGGGTGTTCAGTCCTATTTTTTGTTTGTTCAGTTGGTTCCTTAGATATTTTTATCAGGCCTATGACCCTTGATGGATCCTTTGATATTTTATCTTAGAGACCTAGCCTCCAATTGTGTTTTGGGCTAGATTCCACATCAGTTCAAGGTGGTTTTGACTTTAATCCAAACAAGAAACCATGATAATATCCATAATCAATAAAAATTGAGCTTACAATCCTTATAATATGTCAACAAAATCAAACAAACCCTAATATTTAAAGTTTACCTTCAAAACATTTCACTATTTTACCAAAATCCAAAACTAATATCTTTTAACATCTATTTTAAGACTTTAAAATTTTAAGGTAGTTAAACATGCATGTCAAAACATGTAAATAAATCATATGAAATGTTAAAAATAACCTTTGAACTTGATATAAAATATTTTCTTTCATGAAAATATTACATGAAAAACCATTGATTTTGAAGTCTTAAGTTTGAAGTCACATCTTTCAAGAACAAAATAACCTAGAACACTATAATTGAAACCCTTTGTGTCAAAAAAAATCAACCATATGAACCAATTTTTTATCCAATATGAAGTATCAATAATATTATGAATTGACCAAATAAAAAATGTCATCATTATTAAAAAAAAATATATCAAAACTATATTAAATCTGAAACCATCAATCTTATCAAAATTAGATTAATAAACTTGCATACACATAATGCCTATTAACTATATGTATTTTAGCAACCATCTTATTTCTTTTCAAAAATTATATTACATATAAACTAATTTGTGAATGTAATAAAATAAAGATGTTCAAATTTAGATAAAACAATTTGAAAACAAACAAAAATCCATTCAAACTATTTTCATATTTACAACTATAATAAGTTGAAACAAACCAAAAACCTTTCAACTATGTTCATTTTTATAGATAAAATGACATAGAAATAACCTAGAACCTTTTCAAAAAAAATAGAGAATATTCAATAACAATTATATCAAAACCTATCATAGAATAAGAAATTGAATATACATGCAGGGTTCTAAGTATATCATATTTACATGCAGGGTTCAAACTGTATCATATTTACATGCAAATAAATAAATTTATGTGTTAGATCTTTGAATAGAAAAATAATCTCAACTATATATTTTTAAAATCAACTGATAAAAACCAAGGAAATTGATTTTTTTTAAAGCTACATAAGATTTAACTATGGAAGTTTCACTCAAAAACACATCAAGAATAATAACATAAAATATGCATCAGGTTTAAACTCTAAAAATCTTGTATGCACAGATTCACCAATAAATTCTCATATTAAAAGCTCGATAAAATAAAGAAATAATAACCAAAACTAATCTTAATATCACATGAACAAAATATTGCATGTATTTTAAAACATATCTAGTAACTAAGAAATCAACAACCACATTCCATTTAAAACCTTATCATTTTAAAACTACCCAAATTGTATGTAAAGAATTATAGTTTCAAACACATATAAAAACTAAAAATCATAATCATTTTCCATTCAAAATTTCAACATTTAAAATTTCTCATATTCCATTCAAAATATTATAATTTTGAAACTAAAGACAACCATTTTTTGAAAACAAAACGAGCTCATACCTTCACATTTTAAAATTATGAGTGCAAAGTAACCTTTAAACCAAATTAAAACCCCATAAACTTACACTTTGTTCATGCATCAAAGATAATTATGACAAAAACTTAAGAAATTATATTAATTGAGCTCAAAAACTTTGTCAAGGATGACAAATTTTGCATCTAATAATATCTCAATTTTTATTTTTATTTTGACAATAATAAATAATGAACATTACAATGCATGAAATCTAATTCATTATTTTACATACTTTCTGACTAAGCATGTTATAATTTCAGCTAATAATTACATTAGAGATAATTAATAATAGTAATCAACACACATCAAGCAAGTAGAATGACCAATAGGACCCCACCATGTGTAATTTTTTGAATGTGGTATAATAAATTTTTTATGCTTATAAATTATTTGACTAGGGTATTAAAATTCATGATAAACCTAGCAATCTTGCTATCTAGCATTGTATATGAGGCTGGGACATTAAAAAATTAAAATTAAAACTTAATAGTTCAATCCATGTAAATTATTTCCTAAGTAACTAAGGATGAACCTCTTGAATATTTTTTAAAATAGGGGATGGTTTGTTCAGATAGCATGGCATGAATAATGGGATATAAATCACTGGGAATTTTTGGTTGGATGAACATTATTACATTAGTATAGAATATAAAATATAGAAGTAAGTGATGTTTTAAATAGTAATATTTATAGTGTTACATAACTATGAACCATTAATATAAATAGGCAAAAATACTTAATATTTATAAATAATAAATACTTACTATCAATACAAAATTATATGGCGTAGCATGCATGGATATTACTTCATAATTATAGTTGAGATATTTATTTTTCAAAAAGAAAAAGAAAACAAAACAAACAACACAAAATGAACACAGAAACATAATGAAATAAGAACAAACTAAAATTGAAAAGAGAAGAGATCAATCATAGAAAAACTTTAAATGATGTTTATTAATTATATGGCATAACCAATTACCATCTACATTTTTTTAGATAAAAAAAAATTCATCCAATAACATCAATTATTTTATATGTTCCTAACCATAAATAATCAAATTTGTGATGTTTTACAGGCTCTTCATGATCTTTATCCTATTATAAAAATAAATCATTAATATTGAATATTTTCTTATACACTTTATTGTTGAATAACATTTTAATTTTTTTTTAAGCCTTTTCAATTTTTTGTAATGCATTATATTTTTATTCATCTAATGTTAAGTGGCCATCTAATATTTGTTGTATTATATAAGTATTTTCATAAGCATATTGTAGAGCAGTTCAAAGTAATCTGCAATTCAATTAGCATAGTTTATTCAAAATCAAAAGTAAACATAAATGGTGATTATTCAGATGTAACTTTGATAGTAGTATGATCAATCCATAAAGTGTCTAATAGTTTAATATATTAATTTCTTTTGTTTTCACATATGATTTTTTTCATAATAGAAATCATATTTTTGTTAGTTGATTAAGTTTGTCCATTCTTTTAAAGTTAATATGAATGACTTGCGATAATATAGTAACGTTTTAAGAATTTTAATTATTTATTTAAAACAAATTGAGGACTATTATCTTAAATGATTTCATAAGGGCATCGAAAATGTAAGATGATATGATTCTCAAAGAAAGAAATGACTTTCAAAATAACAAAACTTTTGAGAGATACAACCTTAGGCCATTTATTTAAATAATCAATCATGGTTTAAAATATATATGTATATGTATATGTATATGTATATGTATATGTATATGTATATGTATATGTATATGTATATGTATATGTATATGTGTATATATATGTATGTGTGTGTGTGTATACCCAGTTGGGGATAAAGGATGTATACTAGAGATGAAGTCTATTCACTATATTTTGAATGGTTTATCAAGAATAATTAGATATAAAAGTATTGCAGGTAATATATCCCCTCCTAAAATTAATTGACAAGACATATATGATCAAACTAAATGAAAAACATCTTTAAAGAGAGTCAGTTAATAATAACCAGCATGTAAGGCTTTATGTGTTATTATTTCATAAAAAGAATAACCACCACAACTAATTTCATAGTAAGTTATAATAACTTTTTTATTTTTATCATGTGTTAGGCAATGTAATATAACTTTGTTTCTATTTCTATAAAATATAAAATGTTCAAGTAAAACAAACTTTAAGTCTTGTAATCTGGGATGTCGACTTTGATGTTTATCTAATAAATTATAAAAATAATTATTTTTGAAGTAGTAAATGAAATCATGATCCCGATCATCTTGGGAAATTAAACAATCTCAATATTACATTTCAAGTCTAATTCTAAACTTTTGATTAATATCAAAAACCTTCATGGTTTGAAAATGTGGTTTAGCATTCAAATTATCATCAATAGCAAGAATTAAAATATTAACATCAGAGGTTATATTTCATCAATATGTTTAGCTAAGTCATTATCTTTAATTTTTATAGGAATTTCAAAGTCAAGGTCATATTCTTAGATTTTGAAAATACACTTAGCTAACTTACCGTTGATTGTGGGATAATATAAGAAATAAGAAAAAATAATTATGTTTGAATGTATGATCACTTTATTTCCTATCATAAGATATTATAATTTACTTAATACTAAAATTAATGGAATAATAAAATTTTCAATTAATGAATATCTAATTTCAACATTTTTGAGCACTTGAATCATATATCTAATAGGTCTTTTGTCATGATTCTAATCATATTGAGTGACAACATCACCTATGACCTTATTGATTACATTACCATACAATATTAAAGGTTTAATCATGTCTGGTTTTAAAAGTAAATGAGCACATGTTATTGCATTTTATATTTCATTGAAGGTTATATCTGATCCTACATACCACAAATAATTCTAATTTTTTTAAATAAAAACTACAATAGAAAATTTTTATCATCAAAATGATAAATAAATTTGCATATAGAATTTATCTTATCAAAAAAAGACCTTGGAATTGATTGGTATTTATGAAGATGCAGTCATTTAGTGGATTTAATGCAATCAATGTCTATATAAATTTAATCCTTAGATATCACATGACTTAATAGTTTACTTTTTGTCACACCAAAACCCGATTTCTTAATATTTGAAGATATTCCATATTGTCTACTAGTGGATCGGATACATCTCTCTCATCACACCAACTAGTCAAGTCTCTCAACCACCTAATAATTATTTCACATGAGTGATTGAAGTGTTTCTTTATTTTATTAGAATAAACATTTATATATATATATATATATATATATATATATATATATATATATATATATATAATTCCATAATAATACCAATAAAGTCATCAAAAGTGTGCATTGCCATTTCAAAAGTGGCACTACATTTATTAGTCTCAAAGTCATTCTATTAAAAGTAAAAGTTCCTCTACATGTATTAAAATTACTTTTATGTCTATTTTTTGGATTAAAAAAAATGATTATGTCTTAAAACTCTATCTAATAATAACATCATTTCGTAGCTAGAAACTTCTTGTAAAATCTCATCTATGTTTGGTAAGGGAAAATTATATTTAACACTAGCATGATTCTAGTATCTAAAGTCAACACAAAAATGAATATTACTATTTTTTTAATTAATTGAGACAATATTGGCTACCTAATCAAAATATCTAACTAGATAAATGACATAACCATGTAACATTTTATTTAGCTCCTTATTGATGGTTGCTTCCAATAAAGGGATAACTCTACAATGTTTTTGCCTAATGAGATTTATACTAAGTTTAATAGGTATATAATGATGAATTATAGAAGTATCATAACCTTTTAAATCTTTATATGAATAGGAAAAACTATCAATGAATTCTTTAAATGACTCGATGAATAATACTTTTTCTTGGATGGTACATTAAACACTTAGATAAACATACTTGGGATCTTCTTCATTTCTCAAATTAATTTGAATAGATTCTCCTGTGATTATTCTTGAAGGTTTTTCAGCTCTAGATATTTAAGGATAATCATGAGGAGAAAATATTGTTATAAAGCTTACCAAACCAGGAGATAGTTTATTATCACTAAGTTGAAAGTATTCATTACAACTTAGGACGTATTCATTATGGTCAAAGTAATTACCTTATATGAAATGATCAATATGCTCATCATAATAAAATAGAAACCAACTATTTTATAAATCAAGTATTTTAGGTCTAAAAATGTCCAAAAAAAATATAATTAATAGAAGGTTTTATGTCATGTAAAGTTAGATTAGAAGCATAAACAACAAGTTTAGTAGTATGTATATTAAATTACCTAAGAATATGTGAAAGGTTAAATGCTTCAAAAACATTTATTATTGACAAAAAATGATTAGTTTTATTAAAAAAAATGATTTGCCTTATAACTAATTCAGAATCACTATAATCCTATAAATATTGAATCTTTTGTTCAATATATTTTTCAAAACTAAGACATAAGGTTGTAAACTCAGTTGCATTATTAGTGTTTTTGAAATATAACTGATATGCATATATAAAAATATTACCTACATGATAAATAATAATAATACCAACACCACTACCATATTAGCAATAAATTTCATCAAAATACAAAGACTATATTATTTATTTTGGAATTGTTCTTAAATATTGCTAATCTGGTTCATTTAAAGTTTATATTCCATATGTCCTAATTCTAGTTTCTATAAAGAAAATGTTATTTAAAATAGGTTCAATAGATATATAATTCCAATATTTTCTATGCAGAAAGGCTATTTCATTGCCTACATAAACCCAAGTCCTATCTATCTTGACATAAGCACTAGTAGCTTTAGACCCTTCTCTTACTAATAACATCACATAATAATTAAGAATGTCAAAAACTTATATGTTACTAATGCATTTAATTATTTCATCTTGTGCCCTTTTAATGAATATATCTTGAAATTTATGATAATTTTTTTGTTTGATGAGAGTCAAAATTGTTAATTTTATGATTGTCCCATTCATATGGAATACATAATTAATTAACAATAAAATTAGGTATACTCTTTTTATTTTCTCTTTTGTCAAGAATAAAATTATGAATAATTTTATTGGCAATTATAATAGACACATAAAATATAAAAATAGAACCAGAGGGTGGATCATTATATTGAGAAAATACATATTCATTTTTTTCACCATAAATTTCTTCTCATAAACTTACAATATTCTTAAGACATATATTTTTGATAGCTTCATTGGTCTTTTCAAATAGACTAAGTAAACTAGTAGCTTGAATTAAATAAAAACTAGTTTTAGTATTAGTTAAATTATTGATAGTATTGTAAGATATAACATTACTATTGACTTAAAGATAAGTTCTAGGCATATAGATTGGTTGATACTTCATATTATTGTATTATTTAGGAAAATAATTTATTTGATTTGGAATAATTATAATTGTATCATTATGTATTATAATTTTAATTTTATCTTATGATAAGCTTTTTGAAGAAGAAGGTTGGTTATTGTCAATTTTCACCATACTAGTGGAATTACCCTTAAAAATATAATTGTAAATTTTTTCATTATTTGAAAAACATAAACATAAACATTTTTTTTTTAAATCCTAAAGACTCATTAGAACTATGTCTTTATATTATCTACCAAGTCAATATAAATATTATCTTTTCCTTTAATAAAATATTGAATTTTTGTAACAGTAATTCATGTATTAGATTATGATCAATTTTGAAAACATGAAAATAATTTACCTTATTTTTAGACTTTTTTTTTTGAGTATTCAACATCCTACTTAAATTCATAGGTTGGTCATTTTATTTTTGTTTGATGGTGACCAACTCATTTTCAATATTATGTATGGCTTTCATAAAATTTGCATTATCAGAAGTTAAACCAATAGAATATCTATTATTGAATTTGATACATTTACAATTTGTATCATAATCAATACAAAAAGTAATGGTGGCATCATATTCTATAATATATTTCTATTCTAATAACATTTTGTATTTAAATGGAAATGTATTATGATAATACAACTTTTTAAGTTTCTTAGGAGGCTTTACATCGTATGGAATTTGTTTGCCTAAATCTAGTAGTGAAATTGTAGATTGTTTCACCATGATCTATATAAATGTTTATGATTTCATTAACCAATTATAAATCTTCATTAAGTTTTCCAAAACACATGATTCAAGTTAATATTCAACATATTTCCATTCATGTATGACTTTTTCAAGTAAACTAATAAATGTTTGATATGTTTTACCTTCTAAAGTTTGAAAAAAAAATTAAGAGAACAAATTTCATTAGTAATACCAAGAGTTTCACATATTAAATTGAAAGAATCAAGATAATCCTCCTATGACTCACTTGTATTACTAGAAATTTAAGAACATTAACTCCTTTTAATGATGAAATTTTGGTAAGACCGTTCCTAATTTTAAGTTAATTTACACACATCCAGTGATTGACCTATTGCACATTATCAACATCATAGTATATTTCATTATCAATCAATTCATCAAGTTCTTTATTTTATTTTAGGCCATATATAACACATCTAATTAAATGTTTATTTTGACTATCTATTTATGAAAATTTATAGTCTTTAGGTGGTTTTACTAAAATAAATATGATAACAGGTTAAGGATTTGTAACCAAGATTTATTTTTTTCATATCTTAAATGTATATTTATTTGGACTATATGTTGATTTTATATTATGAATATATAATATCTCTCTATTCTTAAGGCTTCATTTTCCTTAGATTTTTTTACTCTAAATGTATGTTTCAAATTTTATAGGTGATTATACCAACTCAAGTGTACCAAATCTGATGTGAGATTAACTTATTATTTTGATATGTCAATAACAGGCTAAATTACTAGTGTAGAATCAGTAATGGTCATAGAGAAAATGATAATAAAATATTTTAAATACTTTAAATAATTGATTTAAAAAAATTATTTTCAATGGAGTCACCAAATTTTTTTGATGGTCAAATTTTTAATGACAACTAATCTACATGTTTACCTCTCATGAAGATTAAAGTGAAATCATACCAGTATAATCGTAGGGACTTATGATTAAAAATCAATTCTAAAACATGATAAGAGTATTTTAATGGTTAAGAGAGTTCTTAAAACTTAAGCCAAATTCTATGGATCAACAATATTTCCTTTCAAATAATCAAGAAATTTAATATAAATGAAAAATCTATAATAAAGTTATCACAATAAAGATGAAATTTTCCAAGATATTTTTTTCTTTAGTACAATATATTCAAGTTTCACCAAGTGTTATTAATCATATTTTATATAAATAACCTATTTAAAATGTAATCCCTTGAATAATTAAATACTATGATATTTAATCAATGATCAAAACATCTCTTTTCTATGTAAGATATCTTTGTATTAATTCCTTATCACACCACTCAAAGAAATATTGACACAAAACAATGAACATGAAAAAAAAGAAAGAAAGAAATACAATATAATCTAAATGAGAAGGAGAGCTACATAAATAATATATTGTCATCACTAATACAAAGAGAGGCAGACACAAGTAATACAAAAATAGAAATAATGAGAAAGATATAGAAAAAGAACTAATATAAAGTTAGTAAATGAAATAAAGAAAATATTAGTAAATACAAAAAGTAAAAATTAAAATCAACTAAGTAGAGTGAAAGTATAAGCATAAATTAAAGAATGGACTTGAGTTATGACCCAAAAAATTAGAAATTTAATTAAGAAATCATAAATTTTATAATTGATTTACAATAATTCTTTTAAAAAAATGTAGATAATAAAAACTCAATAATTTATCATACATTGTATAAAGTATTTTTCATTATTTATAAAAAGTAAAAATATGATCTCTGTATATGATTATATTATTTTACAATCATTAAACAATTAATAATCTTGGCTTTCTTTAGATAATCAGTTTATAAATCAAATAATCAATATAGATATATATGATTGTATCAAGTAAGACACTTCATTGTTAGATAATATGTTATTTGGTCTTCCTAAAAGTAATATTCGATCTAGAGATTTATGATAGATGAGAAATCATAGTATAAAACTTAAATTTAAGAGTTCTTATACATATATGAGTTCCCTAGATTTTAATGATGTTCTTCAAGTATATTTTAAGCTTTTACTTTAGAAGTTGGTTGTGTTTTAAATTATATTTAACTTTTTATTTAAATTAAAATAAATTTAAATTACTTTTTCAAAATTTAACTACTTAATATTATGTTTTTTTAATAATAAGTTCATAAAGAAAACTTATTATGACTTAAAATCTTCATTAATTTGAATAGACCAAATACAAAGTTTCTCTAATGATATAGGTACCCACATATAAAAACTTAATTAATCATTAGTACAATTTATCAAGAATTTAATCAAAATCATAAATGACTAATATCTAAACAATTAATCTTTAAATTTTATTTTTAATTTATCAAACTTAATCTTCAAGAATGATAAAAATAATGAATCACTCATATCACTATTCAAAACAATCAAATGTAACAAATTTTCTAGAACATTTCACTATATTTCAATCTAAAATTTAATTGAGAAATAACATACTATGTAGATAATCAAAATAGGATTGAAAATTATCACTATTACTATAATATTATTATGAAAAAATTATTATAAATTTTATTACAATAATCTATCCATAATAAAAAAAAATACTACATGCTAAAAAAAAAATCTTAATCAAACTTAAAATAAACCATCAAAGTCTAAAATTGTCAAAAATATCAACACAAAACAAATAATCAATTCACTCCTCATCAATAATCAAATCAATCAAAGTTTCCCTTTTTTTATTTTGATACTTAGTATATCTAAAAAGTATTCTAGGCATCTCGATCCTAGTAATGCATCCAAATCCATCATCCTCCTATAAATTTATTTTATTCATGAAATTAGTTACCACAAGCAAGGATGAAGGGTTACTATCATGTTTATGACCTGAAGAAACAACATTGGTTGGATCAATGGTAAGTTTAGATGATTCAAGAGTCAACAATGTATTATTTTCATGTATATAATCAACATATGGAGTTATCACATTACTTTTAGGTTACATATAATGGGTTGAAGTAATTTTAGAACCACATCCAAATGAATGAGTCTCCAACTACATGTATGTAAATTTCACCAAGCATGAGTATTATAGATTGATAAATAGCTAGAAGGTAAAATATTTAAGATATTTTAGAATATAAGATTAAAATCATCAATGTGAATGAAGACATGATTTTCATGATTGAAACCATGCATAAACATGCTAGAGGCCCTTTAGATCCTAAAGAGTTTGCCTTCATAATTATCTTGAACATGTGACACACTATCATTTAGAGATTCTCCTCCCCAAATATTATTTCTATTAGAACTTTGTGAATCTCTACTCTAATCTGACATTCTACCACTAAAATAAAAATAAGGCTAAAATAAATTAATTATTTACATATTTTAATGTTCTAAAAATAATAATCTAAAATAAAACAACCATCATATGTAAATTTACATTATTCTGAAAAAAAAAATCTCTATCTCAAAGAGAAAAATATAAACTAGGTTTTATTGTTTTAAATTATTCCAATCAACAAAATGCATAATCCCTTCAAACATTCAGAATTTATTATGTTTCAAATATTCCAACATGTCTCAAGTTGTCTCAATGATAAATTCTATAAATTTATTCATCTTGATTATCCATGAATTATTACATTATTATTGAAAATAACAAACAACTATGATAATAACCATAATTAAAAAAATGAGATTTAAATCTTTGTAATGTGTTTAAAATAAATAAACCCACCCTAATATTCAAAATATGCCTTCAAAACATTTCATTAGTTTACCAAAATCCAAAACTAATATCTTTCAAAATTTGTTTTAAGACTTTCAAACTTCCAAATAGCTGTGCTTGCATGTTAACACATGAAATAAAACCTTATGAAATCTCAAAAATAAACTTTGAACATAATATAAAATATTTTATTCTTGAAAATATTGTATGAAAAACTAATAGATTTTAAATACTAAGGTTTGAAGTCACATCTTTCAAGAATAAAATAGTCCAAAACATTGTAAGGAAATTTTTTTATCAAAAATATGTATTAATTATATGAACCAATTTTTTAGCCAATATAAAGTATCAAGAGAATTAATACTTGACCAAATAAAACTACCATCATTATCATAATTTTTTTAAACCAAGAAACATATCAAAACTATATTGAATTTGAAACTATCAAACTTATCAAATGTGAAGGAACTTGCATACACAAAAACTACATGTTAAAATGTATATGTTTTAGCAACCATATTTATTATTTTTATAAATTGTTTTACATGTTTAATTAAATTTTAAATGAAATAAAATAAATATTTTCACATTTAGATAGAATAATTCAAAAATAAACCCAAAACCCTTCAAAGTGTATTCATATTTGTAGCAAGAATAACTTGAAACAAATCAGAAACCTTTCAACTATGATCAATTTTATATATAAGAAGGCATAAAAATAACACAAAACCCATTTGAAAGTTTTCAATAAGATTCAATCACTCTTATATCAAAACCTATCATAGAACATTAAATTGAATATGTATTCAAGATTCCAATTATATTATATTTTTACATAGTGTTCCAATTATTTCATATTTTTATGTAGACAAAAATATTTATATATTTGATCTTCAAATACAAAAATACTCTCAACTATATATTTGAAAAATCAATTAATATTAACTAAATAAACCTAAAATCCTTTTAAAGTTACAAAATATTTAATTATGGTAGTTGCATCTAAAAACCCATCAAAAATAAGAACCAAAAATTTGCATGCAGATTCAAACTATAAAAAGCTTACATGCAAAGATTCCCCAATAATGATTTAGTTTTTAAACTCAATAAAACAAGAAAACAATGACCAAAACTAGTCTTTAAATCACGTGAACAAAATCTTGCATGCATTTTGAAAAATAACTACCAATTGAAAAAATAACCATATTCCATTTGAAATCTTATCATTTCAAATCTACCCAGATTACAAACAAAGAAATTATACAGTTTCAAATACCTAAACAAGCTTAAAAAAAAACATAACAATTTTCCATTTGAAACTTCAAAATTTAAAATTGTCTAGATTCCATTTAAAATTTTATGATTTTTAAATTGAAAACGAAAACCATTTTTTAAAACGAAATGAGGTCATGAGTGAAAAATGATCTAGAAGTCCTAAAAAAATACATATAAAATTCAAATGTCAATGTTCACCAAATTGAAGGTGTTCAATAATTCCTTGAAACCATCAATGACATTGAAAAGAAGAATAGACAACTAAAAACAAATCAAGTTCTCAAAAGAAAAAAGGGAAAAATTCAGCTTTCTCTGAGAAAATTGAAAAGGAAAACCAAATGACTAAATGAAAGCAAAATGACCACCTATACCTCAACCAAAACCCCTTGATTATAAAATCAAAGTCCAAGTGTCACATTGAATCTTTCACATGTAGGTGTTTTCTTGAATGAATTTTGGTGACTGCCATTTTAACAAAATATTCTTTGTCAAAATATTTTGAAAATTTATAAATTTCATCAACATTTGTATTAATGTTACTAATTTTCTTTCTATCGATGTTAACCATCTTTAAGTTTTTTCTCAACTTGAAACTTCTAATTCGAGTCATTAAAACTTTTAATCACCACCAATCAATTTGACCAATTTAAGTCATTAAGTGACATACTAAATATCTTATCAAAACCAACAACAGTCTTCAACAATCCTTTTAATCAAAGTCCTGCAAAATAAAAACTCAAATCATATATATGTTTTTTAATTCATTGATAATGAATTTAAAGTTACTTTTAATGATGATACCAAATATATATTCCAAGAATATATGCCAACATGACTATATTAAGTATCTAGGATATCTCGAATATAAATTTAGATAGGTTTTAAGACTTTAGTATAGGCTTTAAGTTTTTAAGATTAGAACATTAGGGTTCATAACTTTAATCATTAATCTTCAAACTGATCTATTTACTATCTACTTTTTTTTTTACTAATTCAATATAGTGAATTTCTTATATTGAATTTTTTTTAAAGATTCAAATGGTATCCCTCTGGATATATTTATATTTTTATTTAGTATATGTTTGGATATTTGATGATTTTTTATAGAAATTAAATCTAGGGGTTTGTAACAATAATTTGGTATATCTACTATCTGATCATTGACCAAGATATGTTTATGGTTGACTAATTGTCTAGCTCTAGAAATGGTAAGTGTCATACCCAATTAAAAAATAATGTTATCAAATGCATTTCAAGTAATTTTAATAAGGACTGACCCATGGATTTATTAGCTCTTATAATAATACAAACATATTGAATTAATTATCACTTTGTAAGTCTGTATTGAAAACATAATCTTTGTTTTTCTTTTAGACAAACATGATATTTAGTAAGTTTAGGAGGTTTAGAATGTTTTCTATTTACATACATATATATTTTTATATGTAAAACCACTAGGGGTCCCATCTATATAATGAACTTGGGGGGCTTGATCGATTCACCCCTAACCCTACTTGTTAAACAAGGGGGTTATTTCGAGTGCTCTCTAACCCATATATCTATATGGCCCTAGTTCTCAGGATTCATCCTAGCCCTTAGGCTAGCTGATGGGGGTATTAAAAATTATATAGATAGGGCAGAGGCCATTATATAGATAGATTTCCATCTCTCAAGCTAGTTTGCCTAGCTAGCTTGAGCTTGCCTAACTAGAAAGCATTCTCATATGATTCTTGATATTCTCCTCTGATTAAGATGAGATTAAGAGGATATTATTCTTCTTCCTATCTATATCCTCTTAAATGAGAGGCTATCCTCTTTGATCCTCTCTGAGAATATACATTTCATAGTTTCAATGAGAATAGATGAGTGATACAACTAGTCATCTCAATCACTCATGTCATGTATATAATGTGTGTGTGTGTGTGTGTGTGTGTGTGTGTGTGTGTGTGTGTGTGTGTGTGTGTGTGTGTGTGTGTGTGTGTATATACATACATACATATACATATATATATATATACATATATATATATACATATATATATATACATATATATATATACATATATATATATACATATATATATATACATATATATACATATATATGTATATATGTATCTATATGTATATATATGTATATATGTATATATATGTATATATATATATGGTGATCCATTCCCCTATCTATATATGGGGAATTAAACCCGCACCTTCTAAACCAACCATCCATTCAATTGATCTAGGAACACTGATAAATAGTAGCAAAACGGTTCTCTCTTTCTAGGGAAAACTCTCCATCTCCATCTAGGGAAAGTCCCATACATAGATAGGCTCAAAAGGTTAACTCTATCTATATATGGGGGGGGGAGTAAATGACTTGTATTCACCCATCAATCCTCTCCTTACTTCTATATAACTATAACTAGAGGGTCCCTACCAAATAGATTTTCTAATCTATATTCCCTCCCCTCTATATAGATATAAAGATAGAGTGTATTGGAAATGGCATAGTCTAGAGTTATTTATGGCACCATATATATTCTATATAGATATGATAGTGGCCTGTGTATTTTTAGATTTAGATTATATAGGGGTCCTTCACCCTCTAGATAGCCAATCTAAATAAATTTATATATAGGGTACTAAAAAATATAATATATGTTATGCTAAAAAAACTATATATTGTGTCAATGCTAATAAACTCTATATCTATACTTTTGGGAGTGGATATATATATATCCGGTAAGGGAGAACCCCCAACTATCTATATAGAGGAGAGAATATTATTCTCTATGAGATATATAGATAGGGTGGGGGCCTATCTAAAAGTAGTAAAGGCCCCCCATATATTTATAGGGTGGGGGAGTGACAACTAACCTAAAGTATTTAGATGATCTAATATATTTAATGTATATGTCATTCCAAATTGATTTACAAATGTACTAATAATTTACTTCATCATAGTTTTATCCATCACTTTATTATAAAAAGGCACTTCAAAGAGAAAGATCACTTATAAAAATTAGGTTATGCCATAAGAGAAAACCTCCCATTTGGGGTAGTAGGATTCAACAATGGGTTTAATTTGAAAGGCTTCTTTGATCTCTATCTCTATATAAATGAAAGGATCATAAGGATAATAACATTAAATTCTTAATAAGTAAATAATTTTTAGCCATGTAACATTTAGTTAATGATTTACAACTGTCTAGGTTTTTTGAATCTGGGTTTGAGCAGGAATGGATGGACATAGTCTACGGGGGCATGACCCTGATCCCTACCCCTACATCTAGAGATTTTGTTCCTGACATGGGTAATCATGTAGAGCATGTGATTTCAACCTAAGAGATGGAAGGAGGCCCTTGTGGGTACTGTGCATAATGGTGGTTTTTGTTCGATGAGTGCCCTAATAGTGTCCAATTGTGAGGGCATTAAGGCTTTTAAACTACTAGACCAGACCATTTTAAGGGTAGTTTCATCTATGGAAAACACACTTGTAGGGAAATTCTTCACTTTTAAACTCAATATTGATTTGGTGAGAATATGGGTGGATACCAAATGGGTTATAAAAAGGAAGTATCTTGGTAAGTGCTATGGCAGGTGGATTGTTCCTATTTAATTTTTAATTCCCAAAAGGATCTACAATTGATCTTGGCTAGAGGCATGTGGCTATATGGGAAGAATTTTCTATCTCTATGTAAATGGAAACCTTGTTTTGATCCTAAAGAAAATCTTAACCAATCGGCTTCTATTTGGGTCAGGCTCCCAGGACTTCCATTGGAGTATTGGGATGAGGAAATATTCACCTAGATTAGTAGTTCCTTTAGAGATTATGTGACCATTGACAAGGTTACTAAGAAAAAGGCAAGGTTAGTATATGCTCGAATCTATGTTAATTTAAATATTCTCAAAACTCTTCCCACCTGCATCATTTTGGAATCTAACTATGAGAAGTGGAATCAAAGTATTTTTATGAGAATTCTAGAGTTTTTGGTCAAAATTGCATGAAATTAGGTCATGTATTCACCTAGTGCAGGGCCCCAAAACATACCCCATTTTAGAATTAAATGCAAAAGGATTCAAAAGGGACTTCAAAAGACTATCTTTTCAAGGAAGATATCCTCAAAAGTGTGGATTCCCCTCCAATCTCTCTGAAGGAGAATCTTGAGATGGTGGTATCGATGGATGAAACACATCAAAATTTAGAGGAGAAGGAGGATGTTTTACCTTCAGGAGAGGTTCAAGGAATGGTCTCCAGTGGGGAGGACCAAGCCTCAGAGGATAAAATGATTAAGGAAGACCTTAGAAATTAGGTAGAAGACTTGAATGGTAGAATCAAATAAAGGGAGGGTGAACTAGTCCAATCTTTTGAATCTCAAATGATTGAGAAGACTCAGATGATAACTACTCAAGATGTACGTAGTCTTGAAGTAAAAAGGGGAAGTTTTAAGTTGGGATATAGAAATTTGGATAAAATCATCCCCATGTCCCTAAGTGTAGGCACTAGTAGGATTATGGAGGACTTGGAGGGTTGGTCCATTGTAAAGAAGAAAGAGAAGGGAAATAATAGAAAGACTGTGGATATGGGTGGAGACAACATTAAGGGAAGACCTTCACTCATGAAAACAAGTCAAAGAGAGATGGAGAATAAAATTTCTAGGGGAAAGTAGACCACATTAGTGGTTCCCACTAGGAGAACTAAAAAATGAAGATAGTCTCATGGAATATTAGAGGGTTTAATAGCCCTCATAAGTAGTTGCTTGTTAGGAATTGTATTTTTGACAATAAAGTAGATATTTGGTTACTTCAATAAGTTAAGATGACTAAGGAGAATTTCAAACTAGTGATTAAAAATATCTGGCCTAATGTAAATTATGACATTAATGAAGCTCAAGGAGCTTTGGGAGGTATTGCCACCTTATGGAACCAAATTTTTTAAGGAAGGGTGGTGTCCTACTCCAGGCATTATATAGAAATTTATTTTTCATGTAGCCTTATATGGTGGTCCTTGGTCAATGTCTATGCCCCAAATACATGCATTGGAAAAAAGGAGGTTTGGGTTAACCTATCAGATAGGATTAAAAGTGACAAGAGAACTGATTGGATTGTGTCTAAGATATGAACTCCCTTTATCCATATGAAAAAATGGGGGGTCAAACAGATTACTCTGATAGCATGGTAGATCTAGTAGAGTTCTTGGGTAATACTGACCCTATAGATATTGACCTAGAGGGCCAATATTTTACCTAGTATAACAGAAGGTAGGGAAGTAGTCTTATACAAGTTAAGCTAGATAGATTCTTAATATCTTCCAATTAGACCATAGCTAACCTTTTTAATCTAGTTGATCTTCCCTAGGTGGGTTCTTATCACAAACCTTTAATGTTAAATTGGAAAGAGAGGAATACTAAAGGACCCTTCCCTTTTAGATTTGAAATGATGTATGAATTTCACCCAAATTTTAAAGATTATTTAACCAGATGTTGGAATATCCCTATTCAGGGATTGGCTATGTATAGATTGGCTAAAAAATTAGCTATTATTAGAAATAAAGTTAAGGGTTGGAATAAATATACTTTTGGGAATGTTTTGATCAGGAAGAAGAACATTATGGGTCAACTTTTGGAAGTTCAATCCAAAATGGAGTATGGAGATTTATCAAAGGAACTTTAGGGTCTTGATAATTCTCTTTCTAAAGATTGGATAGTGACATTGAAGGAGGAAGAAATTTATTGGAAATAAAAATCCAAGATTTAGTGGTTAAAGGAGGTAGACAGGAACACATCTTTTTTCCACCAATCTACTCTAAGGCACCAGAAGAGAAAATCTATTTGTAGACTTAAGGATGAGAATGGGAATGTGGTGGAGGCTGATAAGGAAATTGGGAGATTATATTCCAACTATTTTGAGTCTCTTCTAGATGTTGATCATGCCAATGTTCTAACAGGAGATCATGAGTCCTTTCTAAATTCCATTCTCACTAGTTTGTCTAATGAAGATAATAGCCTTCTAACTAAACCAATTATAGAGGAGGAAGTTAGGATCATTGTCTTTGCTATGGGAGAATTCAAATATCTAGGCCTAAATGGGTTCCCCTAGCTTTCTTCCAAGCTTTTTGGGATGTTTTTGGGAAGGATGTCACTAATGAAGCCAAGGATTTATTTTGAATGGGAAGACTCCTACAGTAATTGAATAGAACTTTTATAGCCTTGATTTTGAAGAAGATGGAATCTTCTTCCATGATGGACTTCAAACCAATCGGTCTTTACAATATGGTGTACAAAATTTTCATGAAGATATTGGTCTATTAGTTACAACCACTCTTGGATAAGCTCATTGCTTCCAACAAAAAAAAATTTGTTCTAGGTAGGCAAATACTTGATGTAGTTATCACCACTCATAAGATCATTCATTTTATTTCCAAAATCAAAAATTCAAGTTTGATATTTAAATTGGATATTTCAAAAGCATATGATAAGGTTATTTGGGAGTTCTTGCTTAAGGTTATAAAAAAAATTGGTTTTCAAGACCATGTGATTAACTTGGTAAAGGAGTGTATATCCACGGTTAGATTCTCATTGTTGATCAATGGTTCCCCCAAAGGTTTTTTCCCCTCAGGGAGAGGACTCAGACAGAGAGACCCTCTTTCTCCTTATCTATTCATTTTAATGGTAGAGTTGTTGCATAGAAATTCTTGTAACTTGTTGATGCAGGGATATCTAAGGGGTATTAAGCTTGCTTCTACTATCCAAACATCAGTCGTTCAATAGTTTATTGATGACACTATTTTTTTTGGTATTGCTTCGGTGGTTGAGGCTAGAAGATGGAAAAGACTTTTCAATGTTTATGAAGAAGCCTCTAGGTAGAGCATTAACTTTGATAAACACAAAATCTATTTTCTAAACACTTATAAGGATTTGCAACAAAATTTTACTAGAGCTTTAGGTTGTTCTAGTGCAAGGTTTCCTACTACCTACCTTGGTCTTCTACTTACGATCACTGAAGTCAATTCTAACTTTGGAATATGATTATCGAAAGAAGACAAAGGAATATGGATGGTTGGAAAGGAGCTTTACTAAGTCAAGTAGTGAAATTTCAAATTCTCAAATATTCCCTTCAAGTTATACCTAACTACTTCCTCAGTATCTTTTAAATCTTGAGATATGTGGCTGAGAAGATTGGGCAAATTCAGAAAAAAATTCTCTGGTCTGGAGTAGAGGAAAGAGGAGGATGGTGTTAGTAGGATGGGAGAAGGTTTGTAACCCTAAATGTCAAGGGGGTTTGGGCTTGAGAAAAATTCATCTCATGAATGAGGCACTCATGGCATAAATAAGATGGAATCTAAATTAAGGAAGTAAGGATTGGGGTGATATCATGAATGCCAAGTATCTTAATGAAGATTCAGGCTGTAAAATTCTAACTAATGTTAAACTTCCCAAAGGTTCTATCATCTGGAATAGAACTCTTAAAACTTGGGGTCTCCTTTGAAGAGGTATTAGATGGAATATTGGAGATGTGTCAATTTATAGGAGGATTGTTAGTTGAAGGACTAGCCCCTCAAAGATTTGGGTTATGGTAGATTAATGGATAGAGCCTAAAAATTCTTCAGTGATAAAGTGGCCAATTATATTAGTAGATAGGTGAGTATTAGGAGTTGAAAGATTATTTTAGATTGTGTAATTGATCAAGATGAGGATAAAGATATATCTCTTCAATTACAAAAGGACTTGATGGATTATAGATTGTCCCTCTTTCTTAAACAAGACAAGATGATTTGGGATAAGGATGACAAAGGTCTATTTAGTGTGAAAAGTGCTTATGGACTACTGCTAGAACCTAGAGAAGATAGTCTATGGGGAAAATTTTGGTTGCCTAAACTCTTACATAAAATCAAATTTTTTTGGTGGGCCCTAATTCATAATAAAATTTTGATGCTTGATAATCTAAAGAACAAAGGTTTTCAAATTCTGAACAAGTGTATTCTTTGTGAAAATGAGGAAGAAATAGTCGCCCACCTCCTTCTACATTGTAAATTTACTTGGGAGGTTTGGAGTCTTATTTTGTATAGATCAAACTTATGTTGGGTTTTTGGTGAAAAGGTGAGGGCCCTGGTCAAAGATTAGAGACTCCCCTTCTAACTACATCCCTAATTATCAAATAATTATGGATACAAATTCCCCCACACCTTGCCTAAAATGTGTGGAAAGAGAGAAATAATAGAATTTTTAGGGAAAATTATAAAACCCCCTTGGAGGTGTTCTAGACCTTCTCTAAATTACTAGCAGAGATTATCAATTCTTGTAAATTCAAAGCTATTGATAACCCAGTGGGAGAGGAAAGTCAAATTCTTGTTAAGTTGTGGAGCTAAAAGCTTCACTATTATGCAAATGGTGGAGGTTGTTGGGTTACATAGTAACCGACATCGGTCAGACCCTGTCGACGTCGGTCAGGGGTAGACCGAAAGCTATCGACATCGATTATGTATCGGCCGATGTCGATCATCTCCAAACAGACAGAGACCGGCATCGATCATCTGTGCGTGTCCAAAACTGTTCTAATTTTAGATGAACAGTTAGTTTGCATGTAAAGACTAATTTTAGTCTTGAGTCTACATTTCTAATTATTGTTTGCTTTGGGATCTATTTAAGAGACCCATGGGGCTGTATTGTAATTAAGGGAATAACAACTCGGTTATTGATTTGATTATAATTGATTGAGAGAGAGAGAGAGAACTCTTGAGAGAGTAATACTGTACACCCAAGAGGTGTGGGAAGAGTGAGATTTCTTCATTGTATTTTGGAAGAGTTTAATACAAGATTGGTTGTTTCTCGTATCTCCTATTATTTGATGTTTCTGATTTCTAGTTACTTATTACTTCTAGTTCAATTTCGTGTTTAGTTGCTTATACAAAAGGTAATCAATTGTACTCCAAGTTCCTAACAGTTGGTATCAGAGCTAGGATCACTAACAAGTGGTAGAGCGGGTTAGTGTTTTGTTGATTATAGGATTCACTCACAGGGATTTTTGATTGAGTGGGAGCAAAGCAATGGCAAAAGAAAGTAAACTAAGAATGGAGAAATTCAATGGCAAGAATTATCAATTATAGAGGATGTAGATAGAAGATTATATGTATCAAAAAGATTTGTACTTACCGTTGGGTGGGGTTGCAAGCAAGCCCACAGATATGCAAGATGAAGAATGGAATGTTCTTGATAGAAAGGCTCTTAGATCTATAAGGTTGAGCCTGGCATGTTCTGTGATTTTTAACTTATCACAGGAAAAGACAACGGTAGAGCTAATTGATACTCTAGCAAATTTATATGAAAAACCCTCAGCTTTGAATAAGGTATATCTTATGAAGCAATTATTTAGTTTACAAATGCAGGAAGGTGGACCTGTATATAGTCATCTTAATGATTTCCATGAAATTGTAAATCAGTCAAAATAGTTTTTGATGATGAAATTAAGGCTCTCTTAATCTTATGCTCTTTACCTGAAAGCTGGCACAGCTTGGTAATGGCAGTTAGCAATACTGCATCTACTTCAAATATCTTGAAAGTTGATGATGTTGTTAGTGTAATCTTGAATGAAGAAATTTGTAGGAAAAGCACAGGAGAAACATCAGGTAATGCTTTAAGTATTGAAAGCGGGGGAAGGGAAAGAGAGAAGGGCAAGCAAGGGAAATCAAGGTCAAATATGGGAAGGAGATCCAAATCTAGAAATGGAAAAATAATCTACTAGAATTGTGGAAAAAAAGGGCATGCAAAGAAAGATTGTTGGTTGAAGGATAACAAAGAAAATCAGCAAGAAGGTAATAAAGAAGCAAATGTTGCAGGTATTGTTGCACAAGATGCTCTTATATTTTCTTTGGATAGTCAAGTAAAATCATGGGTTTTAGATTCTGGTGCTTCTTTCCATGCAACCCCAAATAGAGAATTTTTCAATGATTATGTCCATGGAGATTTTGGAAAAGTTTATTTAGGGGATGGTGAGCCTTGTCAAATTGTTGGCAAAGGAAAAGTGCAGTTGAAATTGTAGAATGGAAACATACGGGTGTTGAAAGATGTCATGCATGTACCCATCTTGAAGAGGAATCTGATTTTTGTAGAAATTTTGGGTGATGAGGGTTGCACAGTAACTCTCACAGCTGAATCTTGGAAAGTTTCCAAGGGTGCACTTGTATTAGCTAGAGGTAAGAGAGTAGGTGCACTTTATCTATCTACTTGTATTACTGATTATTCTCCTTCTGTTTTATCTACTTCAGATGTAGATGTAAAGATGTGGCACTATAGGCTTGGTCACATGAGTGAGAAGGGAATGCATGTTCTTAAGTCAAAAGGTAACCTTTCAGATTTGAAAAGCATAGAAATAGATTTTTGTGAGCATTGTATTTTTGGGAAATAGAAGAAAGTAAGGTTTCTCAAAACTGGGTCAACAAAGAAGAAGCACAAGTTAGAGCTTGTTCACACAGACGTGTGGGGACCAGCTCAAGTAGCTTCTATTGGAGGATCACAGTATTATGTTTCTTTCATTGATGATGCTACAATAAAGGTATGGGTTTATTTCATAAAGAAGAAATTTGATGTTTTTGACACATTTAAGAAATGGAAATCTTTGGTTGAGAATGAAATAGGTTTGAGATTGAAGTGCCTTAGATCTAACAATGGTGGTGAGTACTATAGTAATAAATTCAATAGTTACTGTTCTATGAGTGGAATACGCAGGGAAAGGATGATTCCAAGGACACCTTAGCAAAATGGAGTTACTGAAAGGATGAATAGAACAATAATGGAGCGTGCACAGAGTATGAGGTTGCATGCTGGTTTGCCCTTAAATTTTTGGGCAAACGCTGTAGATACTGCGGTTTACCTGATTAATAAAGGACCTTCTACTACTCTAGATGGTGGAATTCCAGAAGAGGCTTGGACAGGTAAAAAGGTAGATCTTTCATTTCTCAGAGTTTTTGGTTTTGAAGCTTTTGTGCACATTGATAAAGAAAATAGAAAGAAGCTGGATGCTAAATCTATGCAATGCACTTTCATTGGTTATGGCTTTGGAGATTTCAAATTTCGGTTGTGGAATTTAGAAACTAACAAAATTATTAGAAGCCATGATGTAGTTTTCAATGAGAAGGTGATGTATAATGATCAGCTCAAGAGGTTGAATAATTTTGAGCAGGGCAATCTTGATTTGGAAGAGGTTATGATCCAAAATGAGCTCGCGAGTAAAAATCATCACTCACAGGAAAACACAAGAACTGACGTTAGTCAGGTAGGAACCGATATCAGTTAGGTAGGAATTGATGTCAGTCAGGCAAGAACCGATGTTGGTTAGACAAAGACTGATGTCAGTCAGATAGAACCGACATCAGTCGGGTGCAGACCCAAAGAGGACCAGGATCGATCACTGTCAGAATGAAATTTGGGCAGACAACAAGCTATGAATGAGTCTCAAATGCCCATAAAGAGGACTGTAAGGGTAAGTAAACCTCCAATTCATTATTCCCCTTCTTTATACTACGTGTTTCTCACTGATGGTGGAGAACTAGAAATTTTTGATGAGGCAATACAGGTAGAATCTAGGAAACAGTGGGAGCATGGCATGAATGAGGAAATTGATTCCTTGGAAGAGAACCAAATGTGAGATTTGGTTGAGTTGCCAGCTAGAAAGAAAGCACTGAAAAACAAATGGGTATACAGGTTAAAGGAAGGAGAGAATGGACAAATGAGACATAAGGCCAGGTTGGTAGTAAAGGGATTTGCACAGAAACCAGGTATTGATTTTGGTGAAATTTTTTCTCCTGTAGTAAAGATGAATTCTATTTGAATTGTATTATCTTTAGTTGCTATTGAGGATTTGCATCTTGAGCAGCTTAATGTTAAGACAGAATTTCTTCATGAGATTTGGATGAAGAGATATATATGGATCAGCCAAAAAGTTTTAAGGTCAAAGGTAAGGAGAAACTCATGTGCAGGTTGAAGAAAATCTTATATGGTCTTAAGCAAGCTCCAAGACAATGGCATTTAAGGTTTGACAGGTTTATGACAGAGCATGGCTTTAGTAAATGTCAATCTGACCATTGTGTTTATTTTACCAGATTGGATAATGGTAGTTATATTATCCTGTTACTGTATGTAGATGATATGCTTGTTGCAGGTTCACACATGCAAGAATTACTGAGCTAAAGGTGAAATTAGCTCACACATTTGCCATGAAAGATTTAGGAGCAGCAAAGAAAATCCTTGGCATGAGTATTAAGAGAGACAGGAAAAGTCACAATTTGATTTTGTCTCAAGAGGATTATGTGAATAAGGTGTTGAAGAGGTTCAATATGCAAGATGCAAAACCGGTAAGCACACCTATGGGTAGACACTTCAAGATGAGCAAACAATAGTGTCCTAAATCACATGATGAGGTCAAGTACATGAGTAAAGTTTCATATGCTTCAGCAGTTGGGAGCTTGATGTATGCAATGGTATGTACTAGACCTGATATTGCCCAAGTAGTGGGAGTTGTCAGCAAGTTTATGGCCAATCCAGGAAAGGAACACTGAAAAGTAGTTCAGTGGATTCTCAGATATCTGAGAGGGACCAGCAGCAGGTATTTATGTTATGCAGGGTCAAACACTTCTCTACATGGGTATGTAGATTTGGATATGGCAGGTGACATGGATGGCAGGAGAAGCACCATAGGATATGTGTTCACTATTGGTGAAACAACGATTAGCTAGATTTCAAAGTTACAGAAGGTTATTGCCCTATCTAATACAGAGGCATAATATATTGCAGTCAAAGAGGCTAGCAAGGAAATGATATGGATGACTCAGTTCATGGAAGAGTTGGGAAAGGAGCAAGAGAGTTGTAGACTGTACAGCGATAGTCAAAGTAAAATTCATTTGGCAAAGAATTCAGCCTTTCATTCAAGAACCAAACATATATAGCTTAGGTACCACTTCATTAGACAGGTATTGGAGGATGGATAGTTGAAGCTGGAAAAGATCCATATGGATAAGAACCCTGCAGATATGTTAACAAAGCTAGTAACAAAGGAGAATTTGAATCTTCATTCAACTTTTGTTGGTCTTCAAGATTGAACTTGAAGATGGGGATACAAGCTAGAAACAAATTAGAGGATGTTGTTGTACAAGTATAGGTATAGGTGCAGCTATTTATCTCCAAGTGGGAGATTGTTAAGTTGTGGAGCTAAAAGCTTCACTGTTATGCAAATGGTGGAGGTTGTTGGGTTACACAATAACTGACGTCGGTCAGACCCTGTCGATATCGGTTAGAGGTAGACCAGAAGCTGCTGACATCAGTTATGTATCGACCGACGTCGGTCATCTCTAGACAGATAGAGACTGGCATCGGCCATCTGTGCGTGTCCAGAACTGTTCTAATTTTAGACAAATAGTTAGTTTGCATGTAAAGACTAATTTTAGTCTTGAGTCTATGTTTCTAATTATTGTTTACTTTGGGATCTATTAAAGAGACCCATGGGGTTGTATTTTAATTAAGGGAATAACAACTTGGTTATTGAGTTGATTGTAATTGATTGAGAGAGAGAGAGAGAACTCTTGAGAGAGAAATACTATACACCCAAGAGGTGTGGAAAGAGTGAGATTTCTTTGTTTTATTCTGAAAGAGTTTAATACAAGATTGGTTGTTTCTCGTATCTCCTATTATTTGTTATTTTTGATTTCTAGTTACTTATTACTTCTGGTTCAATTCCGTGTTTAGTTGCTTATACAAAAGGTAATCAATTATACTCTAAGTTCCTAACAATACTATTAAAGCAATGAAATGTTAATCCATATATTTTTCAAATTGATAACTCCAAAATGATAGTAAAGACTAAAACTAAATGGACTATGCCTCAAAAAGATTAGTTCAAGCTCAAATTTGATGGGGCAGCCAAAGGGAATCAAGGGGTGGCTAGTGGAGGAGGTATAAATAGATCATATTTAGGAATGTTTAGGGCTACTTATATAGGGGGAATTGGAATTAAAATTAATAATGAGGCTGAAGCATTAGCCATGTTGTGGGGTATTAAAATAGCTATTTCCTTGAATATTTAGCACCTTCATGTGGAAGGGGATTTGAAGCTTATAGTGAATGTTACCTCAAGATCAGCAAGTATAGGTTGGACTCTATCAAATATTATTGGTGAAATCTAGCTGATTCTCAATGATATGGAGGAATATAATATTTCTCATAAATATAGGGAAGGCAATGATATTACAGATGCTATGGAAAACTTGGGAAGTAACAGTAATGGTTGGCAATGTTGGAGGCGTATGTCTAGGCTACCTCTAGAGATTTAGACTCTTATTAATAAGGATGGAATCACATACATGAATTAAATTATATGGCATCCTTATCATTAGCATACTTTGGATTAGTGGAGTTGGTTATTTTTGGCAAGGCATTAAGTTTTTTGAAGAGTATGGAATTTTTGGATTTCAAACTCAATATGACAAGAATAGGGTTTTAATTTTATTAGAGTGAGAAAAAGGTTACGAAAAAAGGGGAACTAACTAATATGCCAATAGGGAATGGGAGAGAAAGGATAAAAACCTGAATAAATGAATGGTTCATTAAGATGCTAAGTAGGCAAGGCAATGGTAGAAGGATAGATTGGATGACAGCTAGGCTCAAAAAGATGATGAGGAGGCAAAAGACTGTTGAATGGGTTAATAACAGGATAGATCAGCCAAAAAGGATGATGAGATGGAAAAGGTTGGTAGAGCATGATAATCAAAAGATAGTTTGGCATGGGAATAATTAATTTCCCACAATCCTCATCATAAGTGATCATCATTTTTGCTTGAGGTAGCAAGTAGGGGTCTTTTTTGAGAATGATAATTAGGGTGGTAAATTTAATGCCAATCTCCTTAACTATTATGCCATCATTTCTAGTTTTTCATGGCCTTGGAGCTATGGGAAGTGTATAGAGGGAACTATTTCTATTGTTAAATAGTCCATTTTTTATAATCTTTTTCCCTGGCTATGTGATTTTTAGGAGTTAAAAATGAGTGGTGACATTGTTAAGGTTGATCCAACCTCCCCTAAGGAATTTTTCCAAGACCCTACAGTTTGGAAAATTATTCAAGAGGGATATGTGGCTCTATTATTTGAGGTGATGAATGGCCATGATGAGAATATATCTTTTCATTTTGTGGAGTTTTGGGAAGAGTATTCTATACAGGTTCATTTGGGGTGCATTGGTTTTAAGGTTTCAGAGGAAGTGATTGAGCAAGCCACAGGGCTTCCCATAAAAGGTAGAAAGCGTGATTAACATACTAAGTTGCCAGACCCAGAGAATATGGTGATTTTTTTAGAGATGGAGAATCTATTGTGAAACTTCATGGGGGGTTTGATAGGGAGAAGCTATTGGAGCTATGGGGATAAATCTGCCTCATGATTATGAAATATTTCATGGTCAAGGGCAGATTTAAGGTATTTAATCATTAACACTTTACCTTGCTCAATCATTTTAGGAATATAATGGAAATAAATTTTCCCTTATTTATGTTGACATCTTTGGATAATTCTATTAAATTGGCCAAGGAATCTCATTCCCATTCACCAAGGCCTCATTTTGAGACTCTATCACTTCTATTTGGCCATGTGCCCACTGAAAACTATTAAAGTCTATCTGCTTGAGGATAACCAATCAACTCTAAATCCTATTGTTAAAGGTAAAGATAGTAAATCTACTGAGACTCCCAAAATCTCCTCTAAAACCCTGAAGGGAGGCTTAAAGATTGAAGAATGTAGTACTCTTGTTGAGACCTCAATCTCTAATCCCAATCCTAAATCTTTGAAGAAAGCCAGTGGAAAACTTGTGACCCCTAATCGAGAAGTTGAGGTGAATACGATGGTACCCTCTAAAACGGAACAAAATATTGGGGAGATTAAGGGCAAAGTCTCTAAAAAGGTTTAAATCATAAAGGAGGATTCTTGTAGGGATGAGGAGCCTATCAAAGATTTGGACCCTGGTCCTAAAAATGAGGGGAGTGATTATGGGATTGATGCTAAGAAGTCTAGTGGTACTAAAGTTTGAAGATCCAACCAGATTGCTAGATTCCCATCTTCTCACCCCAAAGGCATTGAAATTTTTTATGATGCTAAGTTCTTTGAGGATACCATGGGGGAGGGAGAATATGAAACTCCTATAGAATCTATTCATGAGGAGGAAGGTGCAAGTCACTTTGTTGAAATAAAGAAGTATATCTTGAAGGAGATGGAGGAGACGATTGTTGAAGCCTGTGGTAAGAAGAAGAAAGGTAATTGCTCATTATGTGTTAAGACTTCTAACGAACTTGAGGAGTTTAAAACTAATATGGAGAAGATGCAAAAGAAATGGAGGGTGATGGTAGAATTTGATGCCAAGGCTCTTCACCATGCAGCTTTGATGTTTTCTATTATTAAAGATTTTAATGAAAAGGTCAAGGATGTGGGTGTGGAAAGCCTTAGTGATTACAAATATACAGTCAAGTTTTTGGCCAAATATGGGACTGTTGATAGTCCACAATGGTTCTATTGCTTTTATTATTTTTGTGTTATTCCATTTTTTGCCTACTGTTAATGTGCTAGTAATGTACTATTCTAGGCTCAATTGAGACCTTTTTTCCCTTGGGGATACTTTGTATAGGGTTTGAGACCCTTATTCCTATTGAACTTATCAAAAACATTAAATTCTTAATAGTGACATCTATTTTTGGATATCATAAACCCATTAACCTTTTATGGCTTCTTTTATTTCTCAATTAAAATGAGTACAACCAACAATTGTTCAAATGTATTTATTAAGCATTTCTCTCATTTTTCCTTTTCTTATTTAGTTCAAATGAAAGCTAAAATCTGATTAAAATCCATGAAAAACTTGTAAAACTTACACTTGCATCATGTATTGAAGATAGTTACGATGCATAAAAACATCATAAATGAGATTATTTGAGCTAAATAATTATGCTTTGGATGACAAATTCCTAATAAAGATTGAAAATATGTATTCATATGATCAAAATCTTTATTATTGTCAAATATTTTATCTGAGATCTTACCAGATGTGACATATTCTCAAGTTTCATCACTTGCATTGTCTTTCAACTTATCACTATTCAAATAGATTGAGCATACAAACTAATTAGAATGAACATTGCACTAAATTAAATTTAATTCATTATTTTTTATAATTTTTGACCAAATATGTTATGATGTCAATTGATAATTACATTAAATATAATTAAGTATGATAATTAACACACAATCAAACAATTATAATGGCAAACAAATGTTATAAAACAAGTTGGCCCCTACTATGTGTAATTATTTGAATGTGGTATAATAAAAAATTTGTGTTGTTACATTTTTTGAATAGGGTATTAAAACTCATGATAATAAAATGGCTCAAAATTTTCTACATTTTTAATTCTACAATATTTAATGTCACTTATTTTTCCACAATTCTAACATTTCTTCAGGGATCTTATCATAGTCTTAGATATACCTCTAGATTTTGAGTGTAGACTTCCACTTGCTTCTTTCTTATGATCGATTTTTCATAGACAATGCATCTTTTGTCTAATAAATTTCCATAAACTTATACCTCATGTCCTCTAATAAAAATCCTTTAACTAAATCCTCTATTTTTCATCTTAGATGTAATACTACTTATATCCACTACTATGTTTTCCCAAGTATTTGGCAAAGAAGAAATCAACATGATACACCTCTCTTCATCATCCATTTTAACTTCAATGAATGATAAATAAATTTTCATAATGTTTGAATGCATTCAATTTCTCTACAACCAAGTCACCTTCATTCATTCACAATGAATATAACTTCTTTCATAGTAAAATTTTGTTTAACAGTGACTTTTCCTATTAAAATGTGCCAAATTTCTCCTGGAGTTCTTTGGTAGTAGTTTTAGTCAATATATTCAATAGAATTGAACCTTAAAAACATAACCTATATCTTTCCTATTAACCTTTTCACATTTTTATTATTTCATTCACATGGGTGGTGCATATTCCACAATAACCCATTGATCTCTATCTAGCAAGAGATATTCTATCTTTAGCTTCATAACTCAAAATATTTGCCATTGAATTTTTTAAGCTCTATTCATGTGCTTCTAGTCATTTTTCATGAAAAAATATTATTTTGTGTAGAACTCCCACTCAAGAAAACCATTTATTTTAGGTTATCCCAAAATCTACACAAATGAAGCTCTAATACTAGATGTGGGGGATAAGACCCATGTGAAATAAACTAATACATATAATATATTTATTATAATAATATTAAGCATACAATTATAATTACATGCACATATGAAACACTATATTTTACCTAAGAAAATCTTTTCAGGTAAAAAACACTAAATAATAACCTCTTTGACTATAGCATTAGCATAACCATTTACACTACTACAAGTAACAAATTATCATTACTCACATAAAACACTTTATTGTATCTTCAATATAGCATTTAATTCACAATGTGTACTGTTGACCCAATTTTGCCCACAGGCAAAATCTCGGTCACCTTCTGCACTCATTTTGCATGGCCAATTAATTTTGGGTTGCAAGGTCCACCTACAGGGTTCAACAGCTCCGTTTAAGAGCATTCGCTCATCAGCCTCATTCGTTGGCGTTCACAATAGCATAAGGCAAATTTTTCAAATATTCACAAAAGGGGAAAGGAAAAATCCAGGGCATTTAACACTAAGGCAAAAGGAGGGTAGACGTTTACAAGAACAATGCAGTCGGCGGCAAAATTGCCGCCCACAACACCGGTGGGTAAAAACAGACCGCAAACAGATGCAGTCAACGGTAAAATTGCCACTCACAACACAAGCAGAGAAAAGGAAAAGGCCACAAACTCGGTCGACGTCGGTGAAATTGCCACGCTCGGCAGCCTACTCGGTCGACGTCAACAAAATTGCCACGCTCGGCAGCCAATCAGCTGATGTCAGCAAAAGTCCCCCGTACAATCCATGACATTGGGCGGTAAAATTGCCACCCACAACATCAGGTGGAAAAAAAGGCCTGCAGAACACAGAAAAAGGCTCACCCAGTGGGTAGAGGAGCAAACCAACACACAAAATGAGGTAGCAAGCATGGTCCCAGCAGACTTATGATGTCATCTATAGTGTTTTCTCTCTTCCTAATGAAGACTCAAGTTGCCACTAGCAAGCAAAAGCCAATGAGAACTCCTCTTGGCTCTTTTCATATAAATACGCAGACTTGATCATTTTTAAAGAGCTTCTCCAATTTTGTAAAGAGCACAGCTCTACAAATTTTCCACCTGAATCAATAAAAGACAGTTTTTACCTCTATTTGGATAGATTGTGTAGAGTATGCCTTGAATGTTGGTTTGTGTCCAGTCATTGTCTCTTGATGCTCTCATAGGTTCAACACCAGCAAACCTGTGATCTACAAAGTGCCATTATCTGCTGCTGCCAGGAGTAGAGTTCTATTTTGGAGGTATAGAATAGGAGAGGTCATCTATAGTATGTATTCCACAGCATCTCGGTGAGTCCCTATTCTTGTGCTTTCCATAAGAACCTCCCTGTCATCCCAGCGACCTGGTCTTTTCTGCCAAATCTGAGTGTATGTATGTTTTTGTTTGATCTTGAGTGTGGAGGTGGGAAGGTCATTTCATTTTTGGTGTATCACCTCTTTAGAGTAGGCTATTTGTTTTCATGCATTTCTTCTCCTTTTTCACTCCCCAGTATATCTATATATCTATATTTTTGCACTGCCTGAAACAAACAAGATACATTAGAGGGAACTAGCCCATACCTAGAGACTCTCCTCTCCTACTTCGTCATCCCACAGGCAAGAGAGGAGTTTCCATGTTGTGGGGAGATGGTAGGGAACCTATTTTCCTGCCAACTGGGTGCAATCTCCAGTCATCAATAGTTTTAGCATGCCCGGTGGGACTACAAGTTTCATAACGCAGTAAAGTTTAGGATTGATGCTGGTCCTGATACAGCAAACTGAGTACCTTTAGCATCTGGCGACTCTGAGTAAATCCATTGGTTAAGCAGCCCGGTGCCATCAGAAATCATCCATTTCTTGTATGTATATTTCTTTTGCAAAAAGTCATGGGTTTTGTTTTCCTTCATATAATTTGGATCAGACTCAAAATATTAAAAGAATCCCCTCAAGTAGCTCTCCTAGTTGCCCTGCAATGATAAGGGAGGTGGCGTTGGAAATTGAGTGGTAGACAATGGAAATTGACAGGCTGGAAGAGCAGTACAAATATCAACAGGAGCTGATGTATAAAGAGGAGTGCTTGTTTAGGCAAGCACATGCTTTGCAGTCCATGAAGGAGGAGGTAACAAAATGGAGAAATCCATATATTCAAGGTAGTCAGCGTTGTGTGCCCCCTCCTACCCTGAAGAAAACCCCCTCTTTTGCACCAAATCCATTTTATCAAATTGCACTTGCTCACTCCAGCTCATCAAATACAGCTGCTCCCAATCCTGTGCGCCTGGCTTTCTAACACCAAATGGCATCAGAGCAACCTCCCATGGAGATCAATCTTTTCAACTCCTTAGATTAGGAATCTTCCATTGAGAAAAGTACCATTAGCCAGCACGTCCCTCTTCTAAAGGCTCCTCCAATGCACCAACAGTGTTTTCCTTGCATTCCTCAGCCTCCCCAAGTTTCCCAGCATGATGTGCAAATTTTGAGTTGGAGGAAGGAATGCCAAGGACCAGCTCAGAGCTTTGAAGAGGATCATGCTGGTCACCTCCAGGAGAGACTCTTTCAGGAAAACCTAGCCAAATAAATTGAAGATTTAGAGGCTAGGATGAAGCTGCTCCTTGAAAGAGAGGGAAAATTTACAGACCTTATGGAAGAGCCTCGGGACCTTGTAAAAAACAAAGTTGCTGCCTGTTCCCAGGGGCAAAATTTTAATTCAGAGATCCTGAATTGGGGGAAAATAGTGGAATCATGGGGCAGAATAGAAGAAGAAAAGCAAGGTTTTTCTCGAAACCTTGAAGACGCTAAAGTTGCCCCTACCTGTGATGATACTGGCAGCCTCCAGGAAAAGCTTTTTTAGGAAGATCTGGCTAAGAAAATTGTAGAGTTGGAGTCCAAAGAGAAATTCCTCAGCCAATGTGTGGTGGACGGTTCAAGCCAAACAGCACATTCCATGCCTAAACACACCCCACCTACACATTTCCAAGAGAGTTATCAGGCCGTGCCTGATCTAGATGAAGTGTTGATTAAGTGGAGAGAGGAGAATCATTCGATTCTAGCTTAAGGAATGTTTCCTCTTCCACACGCTTTCTGCACTTCACCCCTTCTTAAAGAAGAACCTATTTTGCAAGAGGTAAGGGAGGAACAAAAGACCCAATCTGCAGTCCTTCAGGAGGTTGTCATGAGCAACAATGAAGAAGAAATTGTCATTGATGCCCCTTGTGAAGACCTTATCAACAGTGGAGAAGAAGTAGGCCTTACGTATATGTGGATGTTCCAGCAATTTGAGGAGGAACAAATGCATGGTAAGCTCTCTTCTCCTCTGTTTGATGAACTTCCTTGCTATTTTGATGAGGATGACTACATTGAAGAGCCTAAGTTAGAGGAGGATCAGGAGAATATTTTTGAAAATCTAGAGAACCTGATCAGCAAAGAGGAAAAGGAGAGGTCTGTCTTCTTGGAGGAATGCCTTGAAGAACTGAGCTTTAAACAAGAAATTGAAGTCTTGTGGGATGAGCAGTTATTTTGTGAGCCCATTTTAGACATCACCACAGTTGACTTTCTTCAAGAAGGCCACGAAGAAGTAGAGGATGAGTCTGACAGAGTTTTCATCGAGGCAGAAGGAAACAAATCAGACCATGATACATTGCAAAAGAATTGTGCAAATCAGAAGGCTTACGGTGATGAGCTGGTAGCAATTGATTTCTTGGTGAGGAGCACCAATATTAGGGAGCAGCATTTAACAAGCCTCCAGGGACAATCAGAATACGTATATATTGGAGGCATGTTTGATTTTGATCCCCTCAGTTTCTAGCCAACTCAGGTGACAGGCATGAAGAGTAAGTCACCAAATCTCATTTTATTTCAGCTACTTGCCTACCACCATAAGTCTTCTCACCAGGAAGGGGACTTGAGAAACTTTCCTTTCGATCCAGGAGGGATGCGAACATTCCTAGTTAGTTGTATATAATAGTTTGCTTTTAGTTGTTTTCCCTATTTTCCCTAAGTGCAGTTGCACAGGTAGTTGTTTTTAGCCTTGTGTGTTTCCTTTCATTTGGGGGTAAATTCTGTGTATTTGATTCTGGGATTGTCAAAGTTGTTGTGAACTCTCTTCAAAGTTACCATCTGACTCCGCACCCAATGGATATTCAGAGGCAACTGGGTTCTAAGCATAACAGGCACGCTTCCCCTGGGAGTCACCAATTTGTTGACCCAATTTTGCCCACAGGCAAAATCTCAGTTACCTTTTGCACTCGCTTTGCATGGCTAGTTAATTTCGGGTTACAAGGTCCACCTACAGGGTTCAACAGCTCTATTTCAAATCATTCACTCATCGGCCTCGTTCATTGGCGTTCACGGTAGCATAAGGTAGAGTTTTCAAACGTTCACAAAAGGGGAGAGGAAAAAGTTGGGGCGTTTAACACTAAGGCAAAAGGAGGGCAGATGTTTACAAGAACAATGTAGTCGGTGGCAAAATTGTTGCCCACAACACCGGCGGGTAAAAAGAGACCACAAACAGATGCAGTCGGTGGCAAAATTGCTGCTCACAACACAAGCGAAGAAAAGGAAAAGGCCACAAACTCAACCGACATCGGTGAAATTGCCGCGCTCGGTAGCCTACTCAGCCAACGTCGACAAAATTGCCACGCTCGGTAGCCAATCGGCTAACGTCAATAAAAGTCCCCCATGCAATCCATGACATTGGGCGGTAAAATTGCCGCCCACAACATCAGGCGGCAAAAAAGGCCTGTAGAACATAGAAAAAGGCCCGCCCAGCAGGTAGAGGAGCAAACCAACACGCAAAATGAGGCAGCAAGCATGGTCCCAGCAGACTTATGATGTCATCTACAATGTTTTCTCTCTTCCCAATGAAGACTCAAGTTGCCACTAGCAAGCAAAAGCCAATGAGAACTCCTCTTGGCTCTTTCCATATAAATATGCAGACTTGATCATTTTTAAAGAGCTTCTCCAATTTTGTAAAGAGCACAGCTCTACAAATTTTCCACCTGAAACAATAAAAGATATTTTTTACCTCTATTTGGATAGATTGTGTAGAGTATGCCTTGAATGTTGGTCTGTGTCCAATCATTGTCTCTTGATGCTCTCATAGGTTCAACACCAGCAAACCTGTGATCTACAAAGTGCCATTATCTGTTGCTGCCAGGAGTAGAGTTCTATTTTGGAGGTATAGAATAGGAGAGGTCACCTATAGTATGTATTCCACAGCATCTCAGTGAGTCCCTATTCTTGTGCTTTCCATAAGAACCTCCCTGTCATCCGAGCGACTTGGTCTTTTCTGCCAAATCTGAGTGTATGTATGTTTTTGTTTGATCCTGAGTGTGGAGGTGGGAAGGTCATTTCATTTTTGGTGTATCACCTCTTTAGAGTAGGCTATTTGTTTTCATGCATTTCTTCTCCCTTTTCATCCCCCCTAGTATATCTATATATCTATATTTTTGCACTGCCTAAAACAAACAAGATACATCAGAGGGAACTAGCCCATACCTAGAGACTCTCCTCTCCTGCTTCGCCGTCCCACAGGCGAGAGAGGAGTTTCCATGTTGCGGGGAGATGGCAGGGAACCTGTTTTCCTACCAATCGGGTGCAATCTCCAGTCGTCAACATGTACATCATGAATTAAAATGTGTAGTGCAACAACATTTATATTATTGATAAGAACCATGCCTATATCCAATACATCATTTTTCAATGCCCACAAAGGAGGGGAATTTATAATCACCAACTACTGATCAAAGTGATCATTATACATAATTATCCCTAATGTCTCCATGTCATAGTGCCACCAATATTTTTCTTATACACCTCTTATTAAACATATATAATTAGATATGGGTATAGTAGCACCTCGCATATGACTTACATTGTTTGATAGTGGTGTGCAAATCCTCACAACACCTTACTATGAATCCACCATTGCACCACTATTTAACCTTATAGAGTGTAATGATACAACACAATAAATAATATACATCTTAGTACATTATTTTACATGAAACTCAGTACATTATTTTACACACTAACTTCCTTTCACAATAGCCATATGCTTTCCCTATGTAAGTCTTGTGCAACATCACTACATGTGAAAAAAACCTTGATAAATTGAGATTGCCCAACCAAACTACACAGCATCTTATATAAATAGTGATTTCACAATCAACCTTGTGAAAAATTACTATTTCACAAATTCATGAAAATTTTAAGCATTTCCCAAAAAAATTATCTTCATCTTTCTTTGATTTTTTTTGTTGTTCATTATTTTTGGATTCCTTCTTCAGGTTATTTCACTATGTGTACACTCTATGTTCCTCTTCTTTATTATTTGTGTCTTATTATGGTTCTTTCTTCTTGTATATATTTATCATTATTCTAGATTTTACTTCTTGCTTATTATGCTATTTTATGTTTGTTTGCCGTTGTTCCCCTTGTTTGTTGTGTACAATACCAAAATTGTATGTTAACTTCCACATGATGAAAACACATTATAGTTATGCCACTTGCTCCACAATACACACAATTATTATGTAAGTTATATGTCATTATGTATCCTTATCCTTTTCTCTTCTTTCTCATTTATTCCTATTTTCCTTTAAGTATTTCACCTATTTACTTGATTGTTTAGTGTATTCTGAAATTATTTTTAACACTTTATTTTTGGGTTTTTGTTAGTATATAGCTTGGCATACTTTATTATGAATAAAACTATATGTTCATGATTATTCACCTATTGTTATAGTTTATATTTTTTATACAAATGCTAGTGATTATATTTCAAGAAATATGTATGATCTATTGGTATATACATATGATCATGGATTCATGATAAGTTGGGGGAACCTTTCATGCTCACTTTGGGGGAATTTTAGGAAGCATCTCCTAGTAGTGATTAATGCTATATATTTTTTAATTTTATTTATCATATTTATCTTTCATATGATCTTACATATTTTGGTCTATCTTATCTATTGGATGTACTTTTGTGTGCTTGGTGCTTTCAAGTATGTTCATGTTCCTGATGCACCTGCTATAACTCCAGTATTTATTTATGCTTGGTTATGTGGGTACCTTACTTGTTCTATGTTGATTTGATTCCAACATATTTTATGTGTTTGGTTCATATGCTTATTGTTTCACATTTTTTTCATATTTGTTATATCTTATGTGTCACATGTTTGTGATTGTTAACTTTTTATGTTCTAACTACTTTGTTTTCTCTACTACTATGTACATGAAGTTCTTGTTTTGTATACTCCATGTGATCCTTCATTTTATTTGATTTAGTTTTTTACTTTGTGTGTGAAATGCCTACTTTATGCCTTGGAGCCTTCATTTTTTTTGTTTACTTTTTATTATTGCATGATCAGTGCCATGATTGTTGTAATGTAAACTTCTATTTTATTTTCCATAATTCATATCATGAAAATGTTTCTTGTTTGATTTACTATGATTCCATGATTCTTATCATGCATCCACTAGGTAAAATATCCTTGTATTTTATTTAATTTGATATATCTACTACTAAACTTCTTATATTAAGGCATACTACTTTTATGCTTCATTGATTACACTTTTCGTATGAGGATCCTATCACTCTAAGGATTTTACATTGCTTAAATATTTAATATGATAAACCTTTATGATTTATTTATTATATGTTTCACATGATATGCATGCTACAAATATTATGCTTACATTGCTTATATCTTTCTCACATAGGGCATGTTATACTTGTTATTTTAGAGAGTATACCTTAGGCCCATGTGAGGGAGATTTACCTATGACATACAAGATTTCATGATGATATCTTATTATGTTAGACATAAATTCTTTTTTTTTTTTTTTCACATGATGTCTGTTAATCCTTTCTTTTAAAATATGTGCTTCACATGTTTACCAACATCTCACAAGGGGGGCATAGATCATCCATTCCTATTTTTTAGACCCATGACAAGGACATTTCTAGACTATTAGTTCCTCCATGAGATTAAAATGATATATTTATGTTCAAGATGTATGATACTTATGTTTTACTTATTTTTTATTAATGTTATCTAAATAAAATAAAATTGGAAATGTTTAGGTTGTGTTAAATATAGTAATAATACCATAATTTGAATTGAAAAATGGATAGATTGATATTGTAGATATAATATTTAGAAATTTAAAAATAAGTATGAGAGATATTTACTTATCTTATTTATGCATTTATTTTCTCATAATAGTTTTCATTGGTCTTGAAAATATTATGTGTTTGCTTCATCATGGCTTAGATCTATTAAATTATAGCTCAAACCCTTCCTGGATGTTATCGATGAAACTACAACCTATGTAGGGACTAGTACTATCATGGATCTAATATAAATGTCCCTATAGAATGTTCAAGTTTTTAACTCCTTAGAATCATTCACATTCACTTATAGATGATTCCTTTGTGTACACTCGCCTTCAATTTTATGCATTGATCTTTGTTTTCTTTCTCCATCCTTTGAAATCCTAATATTACTTTCAACCACAAGAAGAATCTTGTAGAAAGGGTTAATATGTTGGTTTGGAAAACCCAAACCACTCCTACCTAAGAGACAAAGTGTTTCCTACATTTTAATACTCTAAATATGACTCAAATTTCATGTATTTTTCAAACTTATTTGTGTGTGTGCAACATCGTGATCAATTTAGAATGCAATGCAATGTTTGAATTTTGATATTTTTAACCATACAACTTTGACCTACTAATATATTCAAAATTGGCTTTAGATTTTTTCCTTTTATCATTTTTTAGATGTGTATGCCTTTGTGATAATGTCTCAATAGAATGTTAATTAATTTATCAATGTGATTTTCAAGTAATGACCATGTGTGTCTATCCTTAGGATTTATTTTGTATTTATAGTTGGATATTTGATATTTCATACTATGACTGACCCATAAAGTATGTCTAAGACAACCTAATGGATATTATCAATTTTAAAAATAGTCTTTAAGTGTCCCCAGATGTTTCTAAAAGAAGACAGAAACTTCTAGTAACCATAATTATCAGATTTGTTGATATTATCCTAAAAGTGAAAATTAATGATCTAAAATATGACATATGTCTATTTAGGATTTTATATATATATATATATATATTGGTTTGATCCTAAACAATTATATCTGGTAGATAATGTTTCCCAAGAAAAAATTTCAATAGTCTGATAGGGGAAGTATGCAAGAGTCATGTGTAGACAATGTCCAAGTATGTCAAAGTGTGCCAAATTTATTGTTTCCAAAGTGTCTTTTACCAAATTTAGGTGTCTACAGATGCCCTTTTTAGTCTAGTATTGAAAATTACAAATTATAATGATAAAATAATTAATTTGTGCTTGTGATAACTACACTTGGTTTTAATAGGTATGCCCCAAATGTTACATTTTATCCAAGGAAAACTCATAATGAAACATGGACAGATCAATATCCTCTACATATAATAAATTACAAATAATATAAATATTTAAAGCATCAAATTAAAAATACAAGGAGTGAATACACTTAAGGGTATGAGAACCAAGATAGCACATGTTAAACTTATTTATAGAGTTTTGCAAGATGATTATGCCCCAAGGAGATGCAACCATTGAAATTGCACATGTTGAGGAGTGTTAATGCCTCAACTACCATCATATAATGAGTGATATAAGTTGAGATCCACAAAAACCTCAACCACACTACTCTTAATATCATCATAATTATTGTTTAGAACCCTAAAATCTAGTTCATATATAAATTTGAAACCTTGGAACAGGTCTGTATGTAAAAGGATCAACTGCCACAATGAAAATATAGATCTAAATTGATTACATAGTACCATTGTTCCTCACATATCCATGATATAAAAACATAATATTATTTTCATAAACAACATTCCTTCCCCAAATTTGATCTAATTGTATCTCAAAGTTAAACATAATACCAAAATTTATTTTTCATCATGTCATATAAATTATATTAGTATACTAAAGCTAACCCATAATTTTTCTTAGAATGTCATAGAATGTGCCAAATCTTCCATTCATATGCCTCACATATGTCTCAATATACTCAATCTAGCCCATCTTAATCACATAATCTGACCCAATTTACTCAATATGTCTCAACTAGATATCATACTATGACCCAAAATGTGTACTATTTTTATATCATGACCTAAAATTTAATGCAATCCCATTGTATGCCCCCTTTTGATATGAGGGATGGATCATGTGAATCAATCATCTCAAAATAAATATTTATGTACATTATGTTATGTATAAATTTAATAATGTAAATATGTATACAAACATGATAATATATATCATCATAGAAAAACTTGATCATTACAGTAGTATGAAACATGTAATCCAAGTCAATGGGTATACAAGTGTCAATATCTAGTATATATATTAATTAAGTATACGTGAATAAGTAACATAGTAGATGCATGGTAAGAATAATGCATCACACACAATATAAGTATGCATGGTATAAATCATGACACCAAGTTCATAGAAATAATTATATATGTAATAATGCACATGCACATAATATCATGATCATGAAGCACTCAATACATAATATGAATCTGATCCAAAATGGACACAATGTGATCATTACTTGGATTAGAATAATACATATTAAATGCACTCATACAACATGCAATATACCACACATAAATGATCACACAATGTCATAATCATCAATATCAATCATTTACAGAGTAAGCATTGTTAGTCTACATAATTAATCAATGTCATTATATAGTATATAAAATCATGAAATCCATAGGAAATAACACTACATAAATAATAAGTAGGATAAATTCATGTGTAGAATGCTACTATGATCAATGGACTATTATAGAAATATGTTGGAAATATTGTCATTGATGTCAAAGGTCTAGCGTTGGTGATAAAGGCCCCATAGCATTTAATGGTGTTTTTAATATTCATATCTTGGCTAATGTGTGTTAATATTTATTCAATATTAATGAATATATTTTTGGCTCCATAAAAGTCAAAAGAGGGCCCGTGGAGAAGTGAAAGAGTCATGAGGTAAAGATAAAAGAGAAATGGGATGCATTTTCCCATAAAGAGTCATCTTGAGGAATTCTAAGAGTCACCAAGTGAAGACAAAAGAGGATATGGCACATTTTTTCATGAAGAGTAACCTTAAAGAATTTGAAAGGTCATCAAGATAAAGACAAAAGAGGAAAGGATGCATTTTCTTATGAAGGGTCACCATGTGACTTTTCAAATGCAAGGATATGAAGGGTCATGTAAGTTTGGTGCCATTTTTCATGAGGATTGAAGGGTCAAAAAGGGTGAATGCCAAAGGTATTTTGGAAAGATATAAATAAAGGCTTGAGAAGCCATTTGTAATATGCAAGAGAGTGCATGGTTTGTATTTATTTTATATAATAAAAGAAGAGAGAATAGAAAGAGATATTGTAGAGTTATATCATTTGTTTAGTAAGCAATATTGAGAGATAGTTGTGTTTTATACACAAGAGGGGTTGGTGCTCCTGTGGGTTGGTGCTCACAAATCTTTACAAGGTGTTGGTGCTACTGTGGGTTGGTTCTCACAAATAGTTTTGTGTTGGTGTTCGGTAAAGGGGTTGGTGCTCCTACAAGTTGGTGCTTGAAAAATTTGTAATTTGAGTTAGTATTCTTTCATATACTTGAGATTATTCTCTGTGGTTTTTCCCATTTTGGGTTTCCACATAAAAATATGGTGTCTCTTTCTTGTGTGGTGCATATTTCTTTTATTTTTATTACATATCTTGAATGAATGGTTAAGTGGAATTTGATTAAGTAAAAGATTTATAATATATATCATATACTGATTCACATCTTCCCTCTCAAAATATCCTATGATTGACAATTGGTATCAGAGCAGGTTCCTTTTGAAAAAGTTTTACAGCTTTAAGGTAGATCAGGGAAATCATGATGGTTGGATCACATGAAAGTTTTTATATAAATAAGACACCTTTTTTTTATGGGACAAATTATGCTTTTTAGAGCATAAGGATGAGGACTTATTTGATGGCCCTTGGATTCAACATTTGGCAAGCAATGGTGGAGGAATATGAAGAGCCACGGACACTTGTAACTACTCCAGTGGAAAAGAAGGCAAGTGAAAATAATGATAAAGCTTTAAATTATATATTATGGGGTTTATGTGAATCAAAAAAAATTAAAGTTATGCAATGTAAATATGCTCATGAAACTTGGGTAAATCTTGAGAATATTTACAAAGGTGATGGAAAGGTTCAACAAGCTAAGCTTTAGACTTTCAAAAGATAGTTTGAGAGTTTGAAGATGGAAGAGCAAGAAAATATAGTGAGTTACCTATTACGGGTTGATCAAATAGTTAATCATATTTAAGGTCTTAGAGAAAAGTTATAAGAATCAATCATGGTATAAAAAAATTTGATATCTCTACCATTAAGATATGATGCAAAAGTTTTAGCAATTGAAGAGATGAATAATTTAGATGGATGAGTTACATGGTATTCTTACAACATATGAGATGCAAACCGAACAAGAGAAACCCTCAAAGAGAGAAGCTGCTTTCAAGATATCAAAGAAAGAGAAGGCTAAGATTCAAGAATCAAAAGATAGCTCTAGCGATGATGAAAATGGCAATGGAGCTCTATTCATCTACAAGCTGAAAAAGGGCATAGGTAAATATCAAGAAAAATTACCTTTTAAATGTTTTAATTATAAAAAGATTGGACATTTTGTAACTAAGTGCCCAAATAAGGGTAATGGTGACAATGAAGAATGAAATTCTACATACAAAAATAATTTTAAAGGGAAATTCAAGAATGGATTCAAGAAGAAGAGTTTGTATTCAAAATATCCTAGCTCAACTGAAGATAGTGGAGTCAGTGATTTAGAAGAAGATATTCTATTTATGGCCATACATGAAGATGTCTCTACAAGCAAAAGTATAGATGATCAAGAAGAAGAATAGGATGAAGCTGAAGTGAATCTGGAAAGAGAACTCATTTGTGCCTTAGAAGAGTTAAAATCTCTTGAGAAGAAGAATCAAATATTAAAGCTCCAGATCGAGAAAAATGAAAAGGAGTCAAAGGAAATAATTGAAGATCTACAAACACACTTTGAACAAGCCAAAAATAATGAAAAATATCTAATGACACAGTTACAAAAAGTAAGTGAAGAATTTGAAAGTTATGTTATTGAAATTGCTTCTTTAAAAGTAGATCTTGAGAAAACAAATAAAGCAATCAATGATAAATCAACCAATAATTCAAAATTTGAGAAAAACATTGATATATTGAATAAGATATTAGAAATATAAAAAACAATATCAGATAAGATAGGTATTAGATTTGAAAATAAAAATAGCTATGTTAAAGTTCTTACAAAAGAGGAAATAAAAAAGAAAGAAGTTAAGAATACAGAGGACATCTCAAATAATGAAGGTTGGAAGGAATAGAGCTACAAAAGGCAATTAGGTCAGAGATACACAAATAGGTTATATTTTTATGGTTACTATTTTTATTGTAATAGATATGATCATAATAAAATAGAATGTCAGAAAATGGCTAAAAATTTTAGAAACAAAGAGAAGGAAACTCATGCAGAGACAAGCAGAAGTCATAACTCTTTTGCTCCTCTATCAAGCTTTAATGAAGAGGCCATAATATGTTACAAGTGCAACAACTTCAAACATATAGCCTGGTACTGTAGAATCATATTTGAGTAAATCAAGAAGGACCAGAGTTTCAAGGCTCCATTCATCAAGAAGAAAGTTTAGACATGTTCATGGCAGAAGAAACAACCTAAAAAGTCTATGTCGGTACAAATAGCTTTACATGAAATAAATAAATAAAATCCATGGTTAATTGATAGTGGATGTTTGAGACACATGACAAGAGACAAGAGCAAGTTAATAACCTTGAATAAGATCAATGGTGGCACGGTGAAATTTGGAGATAATACTACTGCTAGAATTATCAAAAAAGGTACACTAAGTTTGGATAATGGTAAAACTAAAACTAAAAATGTTTTGTATGTACAAGGTCTTAAGCATAACATTTTGAGTGTAATTCAAATATTTGATTAGGGACACACACTAAATTTTTATGCAAAAAGTTGTGAAATTAGGAGAAAAGATTCAGATGTGTTGGTTACAGATGCTCAAAGAATAGGCAATAATTTGTATATATTATCAGACATCAAAGGTCAAAGATGTTATTTGATTCAAATTGAAGAAAGTTGGCTATGGCATAGGAGAATGGGACACATAAATTTTGATAATATTGTCAAAATCATCATGAAGCAAGTAATTAGAAATCTTCCAAAGATTACAAATCCACCAACACGCTTTGTCAACCTTGTCAACATGGGAAGCAGGTCAGAAGGTGGTTCAAAATAAAAGAATACTCAAACACTCAAATGTTAGATCTTATTCACACTAATTTGTGTGGACCTATGAGAACTCAAAGTATTCAAGGTGAAAAATATTTTATGTTGCTTATTGATAATTTTTCACGTATGACTTGGGTAATGTTTTTAAAGAAAAAATTAGAAGCTTTTAGACATTTCAAAGCATTCAAAGCATTAGTTGAAAATTAAAGTGGTTTGAATATTAAGTGCCTAAGATCATATCAAGGAGGAAAATTCATGTTAGATCAGTTTTTTGAGTTTTTTGAAGACCATGGAATAAAGAGAAATTATTCAGCAACTAGAACTCCACAGCAAAATGAAGTGGTTAAATGGAGAAATAGAATAGTTCAGGAGATGGTGAGGACAATGCTAAATGAATCCAAGATACCAGATAAATATTAGAGAGAGGTAGTTGGTACAGTAGTGCATATCTAGAATAGAGCATTATTGAGAGTCAATAGTGACAAGACTCCTTATGAGCTATGGAAAGACAAACTAGCTATAGTTGATAATTTTAGAGTTTTTGGTAGTAGATGCTTCATAAAGAGAACTGATGAAAAACTAGGTAATTTTGAATCTAAAGTAGATGAAGGTATATTTATTGGTTATTCTTTAAAAATTAAAGCTTATAAATGTTATAAAAAAAGAACCAAGAAAATAGTTGAAAGTGCAAGTGTCAGGATAGAAGAATATGGAGCACAAAGAATCAGTGATCCAATAGACATTTTTGAAATCATTGAAGAGGAAAATTTTAAAGAATCAAATGAAGATGAGAAGGATAAAAAGGACATGAAAACCCCATCCAAATATGTCTTTAGAAATCATAATAAAAGTTACATCATTGGGGACATAAATGATAGAATTCACACTAGAAGAATGATGGTAAGTGAATCTGAGCAAGTTAATTTCTCGTTGTTATCCAAAATTTAGCATGGAACTTTTTTAGAAGATAGAAATGATAAGCGTTGGGTTAAGGCAATGGATGAATAATTAAATCAAATAGAAAATAATGATACTTGGGAATTAGTGCCTAGACCAAAAGATCATAATGTGATAGGAATAAAATGGGTTTATAGAAATAACTTGAATGAAAATGGAGAAGTAACCAGGAATAAAGCATGATTTATGTAAAGGATATGCTCAGATTGAGGGAATAGATTTTGAAGAAACTTTTACACTAGTGGCAAGGCTAGAGGCTATTAGAATGTTTCTTGCATATGCAGTGTTTAAAAGTTTCAAAGTGTTTCAAATGGATGTCAAGTCTACTTTCTTGAATGGGAATCTAGAAGAGGAGGTCTACATTGAGCAGCTAGATGGATTTATTATCTTAAATTATAGTAGCCATGTATGTAGATTGAAGAAACCATTATATGAATTGAAACAAGCTCCTAGAGTTTGATATGCAAGATTTGATAAATACATGTAGGATCAAGGTTTCAAGAGAGGATGTGCTGACAGTAATCTCTACTTCAAAATAGAAGGTGAGTATCAATTAATTGTTGTGGTATATGTTGATGACATAATATTTAGAGGTAATATTAAAAATATGACAAAATAATTTTTTGACAATATGCCAAAAGAATTTGAGATGTCTATGCTTGGAGAATTGTCATTTTTCTTAGGGTTGCAATTTTTTTAGTCAAATAAAGGAATTTTCATATCTCAAAGTAAGTATGCCAAAGAAATGTTGAAAAAGTTTAGTTTTGAGGATTGTGCACTAGTTGTTACACTAATGGGTATAGGGAACAAGGTAAGTAAGGATGAAGATTCACTAATTAAAAATCAATCTTTGTATAGATCTATGATTGGTAGTATTTTATATTTGACAGCATCAAGGCCAAACATTATACATACAGTAGGTATGGTTGAAAGATATCAGGTAACCCCAAAGGAGAGTCATGTTTAGTTGGTGAAGAGAATATTCAAATATATCAAGGGGACATTGGATTATGGATTGTGGTATCCCACAAGTAGAGATTTCACTTATGTTCCTTATATAAATTCAGATTGGGTAGGTTGCTTGGATGATAGAAAGATTATAAGTGGAGGAGATTTATTCCTTAGTGATAGCTTAGTATCATGGCTAAGCAAGAAGTAGAACTTGGTATCGCTTTCTACAGCTGAATTAGAATATATTATATTAGTATTATGTTGTACTCAAGTACTTTAGATGAAGAAAACTTTGGAAGATATCAAGATAAAATATAATAAACCTATTTCTATTTTTGTGACAACACAAGTGCTATTAAAATTTTGAATAATCCAGTGATGCATTCAAGAAGAAAACATATTCCCATTAGATAACACTTCTTGAGAGAGTAGGTTGTAGATCAGTAGGTTAAGATGGAATATAGCAGTAGTATAAAATAGATTGTAGATATTTTCACAAAGGAACTACAAAAAGACACATTTTAGTATATGTGGGAGAAGTTAGGAGCAATTTCTTTTACTTCCTACCATTGAGGATTAGCATCAGTTGAGGGGGAGCTAAGTTTTAGCTCAAGGATAGGCCCTTTGCCATTAATGTCAAAGGGGGAGAAGAATATAAATAGGTATAGGAATAGGTACAGGTATAGGTGAAAAAATAGGTATAAGGAATAGGTACAGGTTGCTATAGTAAGGGGGAGTTACTGTATGTTTTTTGGATGGTAGTATGTGCAAGTTGGCATGTGCAATGTAGGTTTCAGGATGTGGCAGTTTTAGTTTGAGGTTGCCATTAATGACAAAAGGGGATATTAGTGGAAATATTTTCATTGATGTCAAAGGTCTAGCATTGGTGATAAAGGCCTCATAACATTTAATGGTGTTTTTAATATTCATATCTTGGCTAATGTGTATTAATATTTATTTAATATTAACGAATATATTTTTAGTTGCATAAAAGTCAGAAGAGGGCCCATGGAGAAGTCATAGAGTCATGGGATAAAGAAAAAAGAGGAATGGGATGCATTTTCCCATGAAGAGTCATCTTGAGGAATTCCAAGAGTCACCAAGTGAAGACAAAAGAGGGTATGGCATATTTTTCCATGAAGAGCCACCTTAAGGAATTTGAAAGGTTACCAAAATAAAGACAAAAGAGGAAAGGATGCATTTTCTTATGAAGGGTCACCATGTGACTTTTCAAATGCAAGGACATGAAGGGTCATACAATTTTGGTGCCATTTTCCATGAGGATTTAAGGGTCACAAAGGGTGAATGCCAAAGGTCTTTTGAAAAGCTATAAATAAAGGCTTGAGAAGCCATTTATAATATACAAGAGAGTACATGGTTTGTATTTGTTTTATATAAGAAAAGAGGAGAGAATAGAAAGAGATATTGTAGAGTTTTATCATTTGTTGAGTAAGCAACATTGAGAGATAGTTGTGTTTTATACACAAGAGGGGTTGGTTCTCACAAATAGTTGTTATGTTGGTTCTCGACAAAGTGGTTGGTGCTCCTGCAAGTTGGTGCTTGTAAAATTTGTAATTTGAGTTAGTGCTCCTTCATATACTTGAGATTTTTCTCTGTGATTTTTCCCATTTTGGGTTTCCATGTAAAAATTTGGTGTCTCTCTCTCTCTCTTGTGTGGTGCATATTGATTTCAGTTTTATTACATATCTTGAATGAATGGTTAAGTAGAATTTGATTAAGTAAAATATTTACAAGATATATGATATACTAATTCACCCCCCCTCTCAGTATATCATGTGCTTAACAAAATATACAACCTAATAAGTGTGCAAAGATTCCCTCAATGTAGGAATACCCCTAGTGTATAAAGGTTTAACCTGGGTTTAAATCATGTCACACATCTATATGTCTATTTATCATATGTAACATGTATGTCTTATATCCCAGTCATGTATTACATGAAAACCATGTGTGTAGAGAATAAATATGCAATTCACCATTTATATGATAAATGACATTAACCAAACATGTTTATCAATAAAACATGTCATGCATAGGTTTTGGTTTTGTTCTATTTTGAATATTTGATATTTTTAAATTTTATTTATTTATTTTTATTTTTTGTATTTTTTAATTTTTTCCAAACATATCCCTACTAACTTATGATATCATCAAAGGTCTTGTATCAATCGGTGTGAATGTCAAACACTATGGGTAAGGTATAACATATGTATCATTTTATGAATCAATTATAAAATATATAGCATCATCATCATGGTCAACATGACTAGGTAAACATTGCATGTCTTTAGTAGCCATAGTAACTTTTGGACTAAATTTTATGTCAAGAGAATATCTCAGTGTTATTTTTAGAACATGTTGACAATATTTTTGTAAAATTATCTTAGGACATGATGAACTAGGTAATGTTTTCTATACTCGAATAGATCATTGATATAATGGACATTAAATGATAATTCTTGAATCAATATCAATCACATGTCTTTGATTTATCTTCATAGGATGATCATGTATAATTTTTACAATAGGTTGTTGTGGAGATAGTTGAGAAAATGTCCCAATATAGATAGGAGACTTATATTGAATACCCAAAACTATAACCACTTAGATTATATAAATATACCTCAATAATTAATGTACCCAAGATGGTATTACATGTATCTGATGTATCCATGGGCATCCTAATAGCATGTCAATACCCCAATATTGATTTAAAAAAAACTAAGAACCAAGTAGAAATAGTTTTAGGCCCTACTGTAAGTGAAAAAATTGTGCCCCTAAAAGGGTTTTTTCATTTCCCATTAAATCATTTTATTATAGTATTGGTACCCATCAAGTCTTTATCTGTGTACCAAAGACTAGTAAGAAATTTCATAGTGAATATGTTTTCACTTGACTTGTTATCCACCATAAAACTATGTATAGGATGTGATTCAATGAAAGCATGAATGAATAAAGGTGGATTGATAGAATAATCATCAACAATTTCATGCTCATTGAATGTGATTTTAGGTCATTGTATAGGTATGCTCAAAAGTGAACAAATAAGACCATCTATATCATGATCCCCTTAGTTCTAGTAGCATAATAAATTGAAGTAGGATGTGCCTTTTAAGTCATAAGTATCTTAGAAATAGTCTTTATTTGTTGAGATACATTCTTTGGATATGGATTTTAAAATATCTCGAGCTTCCCATTAGGTTGTGCATCCAAATGATTCGTATGTGTATTAACATCATATCAATAGTTTTATTATCAATTAAATCTTACATATTGTGTTTTAATCCAAAGCAATTATTATTTGAATGCCTTTCGCATCTATGATAATCATAATATATATTGATATATAACCCCCTAGGTAGTGCTTTTATAATATCAACCTCCATTGGTAAAGGATAGATATGATATTTCACTCGAGTAACTTTTGTAACATATTTTGAGGAGGTTCTGATAATCAAGTAAATTGCCTCCTTTGAAGAGTTGAAAAGACAAGCCTATTAATAGGTTTTAAAATTGCATTGACTATTGTTTTATCCTCATTATTATTATCATTAACTCTAGATTTAAAATTTCAATTGTTTTGAAACTTGGTCTTATAATATGTGTGAGGTTTGGTCCTATACTTTAACATGTTCATGTAAATTAGCTTAAATTTGTAGTCTTTAAACAAATGGCACATGTCATTGAAATATTGGAATCATTTGAATATAATAGACTCATAGATAGGTGCAAATAATATTTTATATAATATGTGTTACAATTCATTATTAGTGAAAATATTTGTGATATTTTAAAGTATAATCTTATAGTGAAACAAATAGTCACGAATGGGATCATTAGGTCCTTGATTTCATTTTGCAATTTGAGTATAAGAGACATTCTCACTAATATTGATAGATAAATGAATGAATAATTGGTCATCCAAAAGATTAAAAACATGTACCAATTGGAGAGAAATTTTATAAAACTAAAGTAATACATAGTTATTAAGGCTTTGAGGAAATATATTACTTAGTAAATTATATATATTCTAGATATGTGGCATTAAAATATCTAATATGTTGTTCTAGAATAGCTTTAACATTAAATGGTGTAAGCTTAGGTGAAATGAGTCCTATAGGAAAAAGATAATTTAAAATATCTATGACTAAAGGGTTTGTAATAATTATTGAGAATTTATGAAACAGCCCACTCTATGATAATCTTATTCCATTAGATTAACCTTAGCTTAAATATTTAACAATGTTTTTGCAAGCACTGATTTGTAGACACAATAGATTGATTATAAATATGTGGTGTCATATGATTTTTAATCCTGGGAGGCATAAAATTAGATTTCATAGGGATAACCATATAAGTATGAAAAGTAGCTTGTGTTTCCCCCACACTAGGTGTAGGCATCACTTGTGTAATCATAGTTGTAGATATATGGATAATAATAGTTAGAATAGTGGTTTGAACACCTATTCTAGGATCTATGCCTATAAAAGGTGGATTATTATCATTCAATATTTCATCATGTTCCTCTTTAATGCCCTTAGTATTTTTTGAAATTTTAACCTCTAATATAATATTGAAGATAATATCTAAGTCTTTAGGTTTCTTACTAATTTTGTTTCAAGATTTTGAAAGTGTAGCTACTTATTCAATATATACACCATCAAGCTCATATGGATGCATTATACCATGATATTTATCATTATATTCAATATTATCCTCATACACATTTTCAAGATAAAGGTTAACATCATTGACAACAAATTTATCTACATCTATGTGTTCTTCATCAATATGTGTATCAATACAAAAAGGAATATTTATTTCATAAATTTGATCTAATATAGATGGCACACAAACATGTGGTTGTATCAAAGGAATATGAGTATCATAAACTACAACACCACTTAACTTGTAACTTCATGTTATAGGTAAAGGAAGCTTAACTTTATTAGATGGCAGAGGATGTATGTATAAAGTTACTAAGAATGCCTAGGTAAAAGAATTAAATTTCATATCTCTAGCTAAGGGAAATTATAAATTAGATCTAAAATTCAAACCTTAATTGAGGATAAATCTGAAACCATAAGGTAGAAAATACTTAAGTTTTTCTTCTGGTCAATTCAATGATCATGTACACTTGAATATTTTACTTTATTTGGATTAATTTGATCTAAATAAATTAAAACTATAAATATTTTTCAGATATGTTATATATAGAAATAAAGACCTAATCTAAATTGAGAAATGGATAGATAGATAATACACCTATAAGATTGGAAATTGATAAATAACTAAGAGAGAGATGTACTTATCTCATTTATACATTCTTTTTATCATAATAATTTCACTAATCTTGAAAATATTTTACGTCTATTTCGTCAACACTCAAATCAATAAATTGTAGTTCAAACCTTGCGTAGACATTTTTGATGAAGCCACAACCCTTGGATTGACCAATACTATCTTGGATATACCAATAGTGTCCCCTTAGACTATGCAAGTATTTAACTCCTCAGACCTTAGTGCATGCAACTATATATGTTTCATGTGTGTGTGCTTGCTTTTAGAGTTTTAATATAATCTTTTTTATTTTTCCTTCCTTTAAAACCCTAATATCACTTTTGAAAATAATATGGACATTAAAAAATGGGTTAGTATCTTGGGTTGGTAATCCAAAATAACTCCCCATTGAGTGACTAATCATTTATTGCATCCCATTACTCTAAAGAGGGTTCAAACTACATGTAATTATCCTATTTAGGTGTGTTTATGCAACATTTTTATCAGTCTAGAATGTAATGTAATGTTTAGCTTTCAAATCTTGGAACCGTGTAAATTTGACCATCTTTTATATTCATAATTTTATATAGGGATATTCCTTTTAGGTTTTTTTTATATGTGTATGACTTTGTGATTATTTCTCAAGAGTGCTAATTGATTTCTCAAAGTGATTGCCAAGTAGTGACCAAGTGAATATAACCTCAAGATTGTTTTTTTATTCATAACTAACTCTTTGATATTTAATACTAGGATAAACCAATGAAATGTGTCTAGGTTGACCTAATGGATACTTACCAATTTTTAAAATATTCTTTAAGTGTTCTAGGATGTTGTTGGTACAAGGCAGACACCTACAGGAACCACAACTATATAACAATTTTTTATGTTATCCTAGGAGTGAAAATTAGTGATCTAAAATATGAGCAAGGTTTGTTTAAAAATATATAATATTCATTAATATACTAGGATAATACTAAATAATTATATATGGAAGATAAGTTTGGCTAAGACAACAGGTGGGTAGACACATAGGGGAAAGTTTGCACAATATTCACATGTGTGCACAATGTCCAAGTATGTCAAAGTGTGCCAAAATTGATGTTGCAAAAGTATATATTAGAAAATTTATATGTCTAAAATTTTAGTTGAATATGGGATACAACTATATTATCTCATGTTCTGAGACTTAGATTTCTACAAGATCACCCTCACATACTCCAACCACACAAGGTGCATAATTTCCAATAATCTTATTTTTTTATTTCAGCCAACTATAATTTTTACACATGTATCTAGGAATATATTTTTATCTTATTATTTTCATAACACCTACACCAAAATTTTAGGATCACATGTTTCTATTTTTAGGAAATAAGATCATATATTTTGTTTTAGGATCTGCACAGCCCTTCATGGTGGCAACTAGGTGATCTATATATCCTTTTGACTTTTGATTCATTTTTTACTTGAATAACTCTTAAAAATTCATATGTTTGAGGTGTATTATATGAATCCTATAAGTAATATTTATATCAGGTGTCTTGATATTATACACACATAGATATCAAAGTGTAGAATTATGTAGACACACAATTTTGGTCCATTGGTAGTTCTAGTTTTCAAATTACATTATTTTAGGTTACTTGTGTGTTTGTCAATTATTGAATCATATTAGGCTCTTATTAGCATGTTTTTTCCAATGTTTTTTCCATTTTATAATTTTTTTCCCCTTCCCTCTTCTCTCTCATTATCTATCTCCTAGTTTTTTCTAGTTGTTTTTGGCCTACTTATCATAACCAAACCCTATACGGTTCTAGTTTCCCAAAATTGTACCATTTATTATTTTTATGTGGAACCTTTTGGCCCATATTTTAGGTTTCCCATGCATTTAAATCCATTTTTTTGTCTTCTCCCATATTTTGTGTGTTTGCCAATGTGTCAATTTGGTTCTAAATTAATTTTGAGAAACTTATAAATATAAGTGTATTGAAGACATGAAATGATAGAGCATGTGAGCCATGAATTGACAACAAGAGTCCAAAACTTATTGAATATATATATATTATATTATAATATTGGTATTTATATTAGGATTAGAATCAATATTCTAACTTGCCTTGCATCTTTCCACTTGTTCATGCTAGCACAAAAAGTCATATAGGATTAGGGCTAGCATAAATAAATTGATTGTTGCCAAAGTGTATCAAATGTTGTTTTCTAAATTATTTTAAAAATTTAAGCCTAATAATAATGGAGGGATATAAAACCCCCTCATTTATTCCATCTTTTTTTATTATTCCCTGATTATTTATTTGGGTTACAAAAAAGGAGATCAATTTCCTAGAGATATGTGCAAAATTCAAGAAAAGTGAGCAAGGTTTATGAATCCCCAGAGTGAGTTAACAAAGTAATGCAATTGAACCTACAAAAATCATACGTTTCTACTACCATACACTAATAATTATTTTAGGTCCATAACCATTGCCTCACTTTTGGTGTCTTGAAAAAATGCCTCAATTCACTTTACATTTTATGGGTTTTGTTCATCTTACCTCCTTGACTTATTTTTTGTTATCTATTCCTATTGATTGTCCCCATATTTTATACAAATATTATATCATTTTATAATCTTATTTTTCACTTATTACATATTATACAATATTCTTTTTTGTGATTATGTTTGATTTTTTTATTAGATTAAATTTGATTAGATATTATTGTAAATGGTATGGGAATATATATCGCATTTCGATGTAAAATCACTTTTCCCATACTACACCTGATAATAATTATAGTAATCACGGTCTAAGAATGATATAAAACAAAATATACATAGTGTAAACATAACAAGTAGCACATTAGACATGGTGTAAACATAATAAAAATCACATTAGACAATGTAGGCATGATAAAAGGAATATTAAACATGGTGAAAACATGTTAAGCAATGTGATCATAACACAAATTTTTGGAAGAGACATGAAAATTATCTTGTATATAAATGTATTAGATATATATAAATAATCATATATATAAGAATGGGAAAGTATAAAAATGAAATAATGACTTAATATAAATTAAATACATACCCCAAATTCCTCATAAAGTTTCATCAGACTACTACGATGCCATAATCATGAAGTTGTACCTATAAATAATATGTACATCTATCTAGACAACCTCATTACTCTCATACATGAAAAATAAGTTAATAAGTTCCTCTATTCATGTGTGTAATATGAACATTAAGTGTGTACTGTAACACAATTACAAGGTATAAAATATTCCTAGAAACAAAAAATAAGTCATATTATAGAATAGAGAGTGTTTTCCATAAGCAATTACATTGGAATATAAGGTAAATGGGGAAAGGAATTTGGATCATGCCATTATATATCACTATGGATTAAATACTTTATATCATGAGAAACATACATACATGATATTTTTATAAGATAATGAATGTAAAATAAGAGGGATAATAGGAGACCAATAAATTGTTATATTGGAAGGACAAAAATTATATTCATATTATTATGAGACAAATTATACTTGAAATATATTGAGAATGATCGACTGTAGACTTCCCTAATTGAATAGTAAGGGGATTTATTAAATTGGTAATAGATTGGAAAATATTTTTATGATTAACAATGTTACGATGAGTTATAACACCCAAATATTTGTTATTCATGCTAAAATATCTATTAATAATTATAACACATGCTTGATCATTCATATGTCCACTCTTATAATAATTATGTGAGTTGTAATTATTTTTATATCTAGTTCAATTCTTGAATGGATGAGAATTTAGTATAATGGGCTCTAGTATGTCTCGTTCTTTTTTTATGAATCTTTTACCACTATAACACATATTTTGTAATCATTTGAGTCTAAATATATATTTTCCTAATGATTTTTGAATGAGGTTAACACATTTAAAATTAATATTTGTGACAACAATCATCTATTATTGGTTGCTTACTATTTTCTTTACTTGTTATTTATTTTGCATTTGTTGAATCAAACTTTGGCATTTCATAATCTCAAGGAGTTTTATAAAGATCCATAATACCAAATGCACACATATCATCTTTAAATATTCAAGACCTATTGGAGTAAATTTTATTTTGAAAAAAAAATCGTTAATGTCATCAACTTTATGGTTAATATATTCATCCTCTTATTTAGTGTTGTTATATTCCCCAAATTAAAATGTCATGGATTTCTCCATTGGAAATAATTTCTTTAGTCTAATTATAGTTGTTTGATTCTTATAAAAGTGACTTACTAATCTATTTGAGGTTCAATCATATTGAATAATAAAAAAATGCATATCATTCACTAGAAATGTATAGACAATTCCATCATGCACAAATTTCAAACATCTATGTAAGGTAGAGGTTACAACACTCATATCATGAATCATATTCATATTATGAATCCAAAGTCTTCCAAGAAAAACATTACAACTTATATTATTGGATATGACATGGCACTCAATCAGTAATGTTTTAGCCCAGAGATTAGATTTAATGTGAGTGTACCAAGATCTCTTTGTTCTTGATTTTTATTTGAATCACATTATTATCATATTTGATCTTTCAAAGGACTCTCTACCAATACCTAGTTTTAAATAAATATTTTTTTATGAATATTCAATCTTAAACCATTGTCAACAAGTACTCTCTTGACGAAATAGTATTTTCACAATTCATGAAGTATGTGAATAAGATTTATGAAAAAAATGTGTTAAATTTTTTTTATCAATGTTTTGGATCACGCTTTGTGAACCATCATCAGGATATGAGAATGAAATGATGGTTCATGGAGCATGATCTGAAACATTGATCAAAAAAATTTAACTTAGATTTTTCTAAAAATATTATTCATAAATACTCTCTTGATTCCTATATTAGCAATAATAACTTGAATGTGAAAAGGTATGTGTTGGTCAACAATGTCTATTGGGGGTATCTCATTATCTTCAAAGGTTATTGATTTATTATTATCTTTTAGACATTTAAAAATAAAATCAAATTGAGATGGTTTAGTATCACTCAAAAATTTTGCGTACTCCAATGCTTTGTATAAGATATATTTTTAGAAATTTGATAATCTCACTCTAGAATATATATATATATATATATAAGTTGGTCCACAATGTCATATTATTTGGTTCCTTAAAATCTAAGCTTAGGATATTTATGGATATTTTATATGAGGTCCTTGGTTATTCACTACTTAAAGAGGATTTGTCGCATGTTGAGCCCTAACTCTCCTTTGCATTGTGTGAATGACCTCATAATATATCATGGTGAATTAGTCATTAGGAATGGTAATCTATATACAAGGATCTATGATACTCTTATCATGATTAGAGGCTTCAAAAAAGGAACTAAGACATACATGGGGAACTTAATCAATCACATGAAACCCTACTATGTCTTGGAAGGTATTCAAACAGTTTACAATATTCTATGGTTCAATAAATACACTTGAGCAAAGATGCTAACATTTATAATTTTATATGATAACAATAACATGATAGTAAATAACATACAAATGTTATAATTTTTTCATATAGATTCATACATTTGAAAGCATGATACAATGTAATAACATCTAAAATCTTCATTGAATAAAGGAATATGCTAATTCATAACAAGATAAATATTGCACATATAGACAAAGATTTAACAATAATTCCTTGCAATTAATGGAAATGGTTTGGAAAAATATGACTTTAAATGAGACCTTAGAAAAAATTAAAATTTTATAAATTTAGAATAACCTAGGGTTGGGAGTCAGGTAAATAAGACTATGTCACTTTAGATATAGCACAATTAACCTTAGAATAATTCATATTTTAAGATATAACAGAATATGAGTAACATTTATCCTTAAGAAGATTTTAAAATAACATGGGTTTACCAAAAATATGAATCCCTAAGGTTCAATGCAAGACAAAGTGAGTTCACCAAAATCTAATATGAATAAATGGATTTACACTATTTTGTAATACAAATACCCATAAACATTTAACTAGGATGAATACATACATAAAATAGTTATTAACCAATTAATTAATTATAAAACTAGATAAATGATGTGATATGTAAGGTTTAGAGATGTACCTTTCCATAATATATGGTGATAATCGTCAAGATATTATAGTACAAATGTGCATCCAAATGTAACATAAAGTTAACCCAAAAAATTTGTGCTAAAATAAGAATGTTTTTTGGAGCATAGTGTACTCTCCAAATATATTATAGATCGTATGAACACTCAAAAAAACTTAGACACATGTCTAAATATTTTAATGACATCATTCACCTAGTTTTGATAGTTAAAGACCTAGCTCAGAATCTTTTGTTTTTGCTTTGATCACCTGCAAAACATAAATTCTTCTTCTTACCCTAATTGGGAGGTAATATTTTTAAAATCATAATGAAAATAAAATGTGTTTTGGGTCATGAATTATACCAAATAATATTCAAACTATCTTGATATGCATTAGGACCCTCAATGGTAACAATAACAAACACACACACACACACACACACACACACACACACACACACACACACACACACACACACACCTCAATAATTATAATAATTCAGGCATCCAAACTAGTGTTGTCCAATATCTATACCTTACAATTGAGTGTTTAAATGAATTCTCTTATTAATTCTTAATCTTATTGAGAATACTTGTAATCACTTAGTGAATGCATGTCAATAATTAATTATCTTAATTTAACATAGATTATTTGAATGGAGTAGTATGCTTTCATATTTATATATAATTCAAATTCAAATTAGAATCCTATTGGCACCTAAATTGACCTCCAACCATCCAAAAGAAAAAAAGGAAGGAATAAGGGGCAAAGGAACTTAAGCCAAAAAGGGTCACTCAAAATAATGGACACCCAATACATTCCCTAGAAGTATAGGGATGCTCCAAACAAAAAGGGTCCAATCAAAAGAAATCTAAAGGAAAGAGAAAATATAAATTAAGGGGCTAAGAGAAGGGTTAAGGACTATTAATAGTCAAAAAAATACACCAATAATATATAATTTAGACCAATAATAATAATTACACAAGTATACTTAAATTATACAATAAATACCTAAAATAACCCTCCAAAAAGAATTAGAATTACCTTCAAAGTACACAACAGAACATCATTTAAGACCCACTACAAAATTTCATGAAACATAATGCATCTAACAACAATAAAATAAACAAGTAATAATAACCAACAACCAGTATCCCAATTATCCTCAAATGGATAATGTTATAAACAACCAGAATAAGACTAAGCACATCTAAGAATGTTTGGTTAGCTAATTGATACATAAGCAATAAGATATAATAAAAGTGCAATACTTAAGAACAGAGGTCCAAATGTCCGAACATAAGGATCCATCTCACTAACTTGCTTAAGCAAGTCTTATCACATCATGAGATCAGCAAGTGGATCTTTCTAATCCACTGCTAAAGCCAACACAACATAAGCTTAAGATTCCATAATCTTTTGGGGAACCACCCAAGCAAGGACTATTCTTTGTGTTATCTCATTGATCAATACACCATGATCCAAGGTTTTGGGGGTCATTTCACCACCATTTCCTCACTTGACAAAAGGCACAACTAGGATATAACTCCATACATAATAATTATTCTTATTAAATTATATGAGTTACAATATACATAACACAAGGTGGATGACATCACACATGTGAGCATCTTATTAAATAAGCATACAATTGGAATTGGGAGAATCAATTACTTCTCATGGTACAAGGACACCATCTTATAATCTAGCCATAGGGGGCATACACCTAAACGTTGCTTACTTAACTTTTGGTTGTCATACCTTGTTATTGTATAAACATAGGCATTTACACCATTCAATTAGAATGTGTATGACCACACAAGAGTTCATTACTTAAATAGTCTCAGGCATTAACTTATGTGTTCACTAAGGAAGATTGTGATTTAGTAACTCATTGCCAAGGTGGACTATTTAATCATAAAACTAAGTGTAAACATTAATGTTTCCATATATTACTAAATTATCATCCTCATTTTGGGATTATTTACCAATCACAATGATTATTCATATTTAATAATCATAACACAAAGTATATCAAGAATTTCATTACAGATATATGCTTATAATTTTAAGCATGCATATCCATTATAAATTAATAACCATACATATCATGAAAGCATTAATGGTAATATGACCAGCCTTCCATAAATCAAGTGTTGAATTAAAATAAACTAAACAATAACTTTCTACAAACTTTCCAATAGTCCATGGCATTACATTAACCCTATGGGTAAGAACTACAATCAAAATCTAGGCTCATATAATAAGATCATTATTTAGGCTTACTTCATTGCCTAAGCAATAGAATTAATCTCACTAAAAAGGATACTACAACCAATAAACATTCGTTACCATAATATAGTCATAAAAACATATGGCTTTGAGCCACCAAGGGACTATTTGCATCATTTATTTACAACATCTTATTTTCATCTAAGATTATAAACATGTTAAGGACCATGTGTTCAATAAAAATTATACAATTAAGAGATGCCTTATGTCATCATTTTATTGACATAAACAAGAGGTAATTCTAAATATTAAATAGACTTTCCATGCCATGAGAATGTCATCAGATAATATTCACCATGAAATCTAAGTAAATATACGCATAACTCTATCAAGGAAATTTACAACCTCTAATTATTTACAGCATATCATAAGACAACACCATCTTAATTTTATATAAATTCAAGGTTAAAGACACTATAGTTACAGTTGTTTCAATAATAAACTTTTTATAATTTAATACCTACTTAAAATCAATAAGTATATCACTAAGTCATGTACATACAACAATATAAAAGTATCAAGTATAACATAATGCATTCTAATACACTACCACTCATATGGTAAATATAGCCCAATATAAATGCATACCAAGGGACTAAATACAGTTGGTTAAATCTACAAGAACCAAGCAACTATCATCAAGAATGCCTCCAATGTCAAAATTATATCCGATGATGTCCTTTTTCCAACATAACAATATTATAAAGTTGCACAAGGTAATAAGATGGAGCTACAACATAAAATGGATAATCAAACACAAGCCATCACACCAACATCATGCGTTAATAAGCACAGGTAAGTGACAAGCCATCATATAAAATCTAGGTGCATCAACGAAGAAGGATGAACACTGAAAGGAGAACACCCCTCAATACTAGCCCTATGATCCCAACTATTGGTGTCCTTTACCACCCCAACCATCATCTTGGTGGAGGGTTTCATCAATAAGATACTTGGGTGAGGTAAGAGGTATATACATAATACTAAGTCACCAATAAAGACTTATAAAAATAGTCAATAATGGACAAAAGAAATAATGCAATCAACATAGAACCACAACACTCAGTCGAGCTAGTTGGCCTAAGTAATGCCCAATACATACATTAGATCTTTATATAGGATGATTTATAATGTAAATCAGGGTCTATTATATCTAATTCATAAAACTGGAAGGTCTACTAAGGGTCCAATGCTCATTCTAAGAGGCTGATCCAAGTGTAATATAATTAAACTCAAGGAAATCAACCCACAACAGTCGCATTAACTCAATCGAGTCAAAAGAGGGAAAGCATAACATTCATTAATAGAAAAATAAACTTGATTGGGATTTAAAATGGCTGCATATGACCAACATTTAATTTATTCAAAAATTCTAACAAATCCAAAACTAAGACAATGCATTATCTTTTTAACAAAGCAAAATAAAATAATTTGTTTACCATAACCGATAACTTAGCCCAACTATTTGTGAGAAACCACACTTCAACAATAGGGGAAAAAAAAGTTTACAATCTATAGGGATCATTAAATTTATTATAATTCAAACTTATAATCTAGAAAGGAGATTATGCATAGCAGAGGTATGATGTCAAGTGATGGTTAAGACTATCTGAATCATCAACACAATCATAAACCAGGACGTCATCAAACTTATGAAAAGTATATCCATATTATATATAGTTTTTAGCAAACAACTTAAATGAAATTGTAAATAAGGGAGGCATCAAGCCTCAACTAAATCTATCCATTTTACATATGATATCTATAAAACATTATCAATAATGAACAAGGTCATAATAAAAATCCAAATGGATCATGATGCTTAAAATGTTAATTAATCCAGTTTGGGGCAACATATTTATTTTGGTTAATATTTGATCTTAGAGAAAAATAATAATTTTAAAACCCCTCGATTTAATTCTCATTATTTTTTAATAAATGCAATCACCAGAAAAACAAAGACCCAGCACAATCCTTAAGCACCCAGCAAGGAGAATTTTGAATTTAAATCAAATCTGGCAATTATAGATTCATAAGGGAAGTCTCATGACTTCCCCATGAATATGGAATGATCTATAAAAAATTCTAGTGAGAATTAAAATATAGAAAACACATTCCTATAATAAATTCAAACATAACATATATCTGACAAGTGTATGACACTATGGAAGAATCAAGGGTTTTCAGGATAAGAGTCTAGGCATCCCCCCATTTTTTTCCCAGCAGCATGTAGCTATGATAAATGGATACCAAATATGGTGTTGGCTTCCCTGGGGTTTTGACCCAGCCTTCCCTTCTATGCAAAGTAAAGAGATTTGAACCAACAAAAGGCAATACGGTAATCCGAGGCCAAATAAAGTTCCACACATTCGATCTCACATTAAAGAGGAAACCTTATTTCTTTCATACATTTACTATTCGATTCCATACTCAAAGATATGGAGCATTCATATTGTTTGTGGATCAAGGATGAATACAATGCTTTCTTTGTTTTAATTTGTTTTCCTGCCTAGGTATATAAAAAATTCCCCCACTCTTCACAAAAAATAAGAGATCTAAAGCCCCAAAATGCCCTTTGCTTGCTACCAAGCACCCAACCCTTTTTTATCTTACTAGGGTCGAGCCCCATTACTTCATCTATATGCCCCATCCATGGCCCACACTGCCCCCCTAAAATCCCTAAAACAACATCTATCTATCGGGGTTTTGACCCTTGTCCTTTCTTTTTTACCAAAACCAAAAATGAAAATCACTGCTCCTAGTTGGTCAACATATCCAACCTTTCATACCTGGATGCCATAATAAAATTCAAAAACCCATAATCCCCCTCTCCATGCTTCTCCCACAAGCTAAATAGAAGTAATAGAAAAATAAAATAAAATGAATCTTCCCCCTAAGTTGATCTAGGAATTGATAAAACAAGACATTAAAATAAACAAAATAATGAAATCCATTAAGCCATAAATAAAACAATGAAATTATTAAATAGATATTAATCAATAAAAATTATTAAATAAAATCCATAAATCAATTAAAAATAATAATAACAATAAAGTCATTAAATAATAAAATTAATAAAAATCATTAAGACAATAACAATAATAATAATATAATAAATAATAAAAATTGTTAAAATAATAATGATTAACAAGAATCATAAATTGACACAAAGCTCATGGTAAATTAATAGTCCATGAACAGAAGAGTTTATAACACGATTACTAAGGTCAAGAGACCCAATATGGTCTATTCGTACCGAACCCCAATCAAGCTAAAATATAAGCCACAACATCAATAATGTCACTAGGGAAAAGATCAACACATGAAACCATGCATGTGGATAACTCCAAGCAAGGAACCATAATCACACAGATAAAATGGCAAGATCAATAAGATAAAAACCAATAATGTAATAGGACTATAAATGATATTAGCTCAATATCATATAGTACATGTTATACCTTTCAAAATGACATTCCAACTGCTCAATTAGCCATAGTATGCTCAAGATGTCCAAAGCCACCATTGAGCCTAGCTTGCAGCCTGGTGCTTACATCCACCAAATAAGACATCAGTATTACCTAAATGATGTTGATATAAATAATAATAATAATAATGAATTCAAAATAAATCAACATGAACTAATAATTTAAGCATAGTCAAAAATAGTTGAATAGGAAATCGAGCCAGTCTTGATAACCATGACCCTGAGCATGCCCTATGAACATATCCTACAACTGCAAGAGCAAACAATGTCAAACCATATCTATTAAAATGTGATAAATCAATAACATATAACAATGTAACCAATTGAAGCAGTATATACATATAATAAGATAAAATGAATCTTGTGTAGGTAGTATTCATATCATAATATAATGAATCCAATGCAATCATCAACCATGAGATAACATATCATAATGGCTACCTAAGGTACCTCGCATCACAACCATCTGAAATAGAGCTAACATCAATAGTCATTAGTCTAAGTACTATTAAAATATGCTTAAGTGAGCTATAATCTAGTATCCATAAGGGGCCACAAGGTTGACTTGTGACATCCTCCCCTCTTTAAAGAGGAGTCATCCCGATGACTATCAATAGTCAAGCACAATATTATTTAAAATTATCCAACTAAAAAAATTAACACTGCTTCACACTATCTCCACCCAATGAGGGATGGCCAATGCCTCGGCCTAATCTTGTTGGCATTCTTATTTCTTGCCATTAGAAAAACCATAATTTTCTTTACATTAGGCTAGGTAACAGTGTCCTTCCAGTCTTCATGTGTCCTTGATGACACTAAAAAGGAAGAGCAACACTTATACAGTACTATCACAACAAAAAATTCCATCAAATTTCTCAACTTGGTTGGATCTTTTCCATTCTCATGCCTTAAAAAGGCTATCAAAACATTGAAATTTGTCAAATTCAGCCATAAAAGGTTCACCAAACTAGAATGTCCTTCTTAACAGCATAAATACATAGCATTAGCTAGTAATTATTTCCAAATAATAATATATTTATTAAACATTTTATCCAATTATGAAGGCAAAAAAATTAATACAACAACAAAATAATGTTTCCAAACACAACTTATACTTGCCTTAAAATACTTTCTAATAAAAGTGTTATAGGCACTTCCAAGCAAGGAAATATAGCCTTAGTACAACAAGACATAATTTGATTGTCTAAACTAGACTAATAATTTGTATAAAAAACTTAACTAGGGTCATAATCACTTGTGTCAACACACACAGACCTACAACATGAGGTCAACAAATATAATCATCCAATCCCACCGGATTGCAACTAGAATCTAAATTAAGAGTGAAAATCTTCCAATAAAAACATTATGTCACTAGCATAATTTTAAGAACATTCATTATAGAATGTACTTACACAAGGATAGTAATCCATACTATTATGGTTACTCCACTACATCATCAATTGTTCAAGGGTCAGTGCAACATCCCACACCAACCACGCTAAATAACGAAGAATCCATACCAAACATCACATGCAACTTGAAAGCTTATAGAATGTTCTCTAACACACATTTGATCTCTCATGATGGTCCAAGGATACCAATCCCACCATCCAAAAATAAACATATGATGGTATCACCCAACTTTCATCACTCTAAGATTCAAGTGGGTACCTAAGATTTTAAACACTTCTCGATCAAGGCTTAGTGTTTCTCTATCCTAACACAAAATCAACATACATTCCAGTTATGTTTCTAAAACAAAATATAAATATTCATCCCATAATATTTTTAATAAGTATACCTTAACCAAATCATGGTTGCACCTATAGGCTAATACATGCATGTATTTCAGCAAGTACCACCTTGCCAACTTGTATAAATCTCAAAGTTTATAGGACCAGTTATTATTTTACAAGGGGTAGAATAATAGAATTTTACAAAGATTATTTTTACCACAACCATCAAGAGGTAGCTAAAAGAATTCTAAATCCATAAAGTGACCATTATGCACCAAGATTCCATAAGCAACTTGTGGCACATGTGGTGTACACTCTAAACGAATCAGGTGGTTACTTGTGTAAATGGGAAAAGTGGATTTTCAGCCTATAATAGACTCCACTTCCTAGCCCATGCCCAATTAAAATATTTATGGATGTAGTTCTTCTCTACCCTCAACCTCATACTAGCACCAATACTCATTACTAGAGCAGTGATGTGGGATTACTCAACACAATACAACATTATACTTTGGAAAATTCAATCAAATAGAATTTGGTTTCAAGAGGGAAAACACATCACACAAGTGGTTTATAGCCATGTTACCACATACCATATGTTAACAACATGAGTCACATTTATTTCCAAGACATGTACACAAATTATTCATACAAAAATCTAAAAAAAACATAGATCAAAGTAAGGTTCAAATGATTGATTTCAGAAGTGGGAGATCACTTTACACAAGTAATTTACTATCATTCACATGTTTAACCATTAATAACATACAATCATGTCTATAAAATGCTCACAAAAAATTATTGATATCAAGAAGACAAAGTAGAAACCCATAAGGTTAACTACATACACACATTGTGTGAAAGATACCAATTTACATGATTTAGTACCCTCAATGGAATATACAGTTTACAAGACACATAACAATTATACATATAAGAAGTAATCACATGAAATAGACCGTGCATACGTGGCTTAGGTGTTTTAATAATTATGCTAAGGTAATTTTACATCACAATAATTGACACACACATGAAGATGAAGCACACGCGTCCATGACTCCCATCGAGTCACCTAATGTCTATATGCCATCCAAATGACACTAAATATCCATCACTTAATACACATAATCAGTCCTAAGGATCTCAAGTTGTGATTACCTTCCTTTCTAGAAGGTCATGTTCCAATAAAGCCTGTAAAATCTATCTTCATGAAATTTAGAGTTTTACCAACAATGTTTGCATGTCATGGATAGATGGATTATGCTAACTAATAACAATAAGAGATCCCCAAAACTCTCTAACCTACCCAATAAAGTCAGTCACACTCACCCACTAGACCTTCCAATCTCAAGCCGTACCCTTGGTCCTCGCAAGTTATCATACCTCGACATCATTGGATAGCTCACCCATGCAAGCTATCAATGGCCACTAAGGCATTATCTCATGATTCCAATAAAAATATTATATCATTATTCTTCCAATTGACGTAATCTAACAAGTCAAAGGCTAAATAGTAATGCTTGCTTTGACACAACCTCTCTTTTGGGAAAGGGTGAACTTAGCCAAGGCACAGGGTGAATGATATAGAACTACGATGGAAATTACATTTTTTTAGAATCAACAAGTTCAATTAAACTCATAATAAACTTCCTCATGGATTTAGGGCATATCTATATCACAATAGACATCCCATTAGTGTCATAACATAGACAAGTTTTCAAATAGGCATCCTCATGGATGCATAACTCATCCAAAATCAAAATAAACATTCCCATGGGCATAACATATCCATGGTCAACATGATGTCCCCATAGAAATCAACCTATCCATGATCAAATAACCATCACAGATGTAAGCATATTCATGATCAAAACAACCTCAAAGATGCAAAACAAGGAATAAACATCCCCACACACTTATTTACTTTCATCCCCTTGGAGTTACAAAGCCACATGCTTCTCTATCTAACTCGAAGGAGATTAAAAAATATAAATAAGATCAAGCTCTTAATATAGCTCAAGATGCTCCCACATAAGCAGAGATCCCAAGCCTTACTGATTTACTTAAGTACATTAGACTTCTTCACCCTACACATCTCTCCAAGTTTGATCCCAACCCTTGGTCTTCCTAAGGTGAAGATATTCTAAGCATCTATTGATGACTTTCCCATACAAGTTAACAATATATACCAAACATCATTCCCTCAATTCTAATGGCAAAGCGATGATCAATAGTCTACGATTGACTTGCCCATACAAGTCAATAATTGGCAAGTGATGCTTTCCCCAATGTAAACTGATGAGGGAAGGGTTAACCCAACCAAAGCTATAGGTAAGAATTATAATATCACTTTCAAAAATTTACTTATTTTTGCATACACACACATTCCACAATACAAGAATTCTCAGTACTTTAGGCTTGCATAAGTTAAGCACTAATTAAAGTAATAGTTAATTAATCCAAGAGGCTAAGTGACTTTATAAAGGTCACAACATAACTTCCTCAAGAAAATGAGACATATATAAGTCCATACAAGGCATAGAACTCCATCCATGGTTTAGTATGCACCCTAACATATAAGGTTTCAATTCAGTCTTGGAAAGGCAACATAGACATATAGGTGGCATTTAGATATCATAAGGCATATGCATACATGATGATAAAATAAGCCCCATAAGAATAGACATGTCTATGACATGTGTAATTTCAACCACCCTAATAAACATTGTGCAAAACAACCCTTGCAAGGGTATGCACAAACACACAAAAGTTTAACTAGCTTTTAAAAATAGGCTAAAAATCAGTGCAATGTGACAAAGCTCATCCAACACCCTAAAGCATAGGCTTTGATACCAAATGAAACAAACCCAAAAAAATTGGAATTACCTTCAGAGTACACAATAGAACATCATTTAGGACCCGTTGTAAACTTTCATGCAACATAATGCGTCTAACAACAATCAAATACACAAGTAATAATAACCAACAACCAGCATCCCAACTATCTTCAAATGGATAATGTTATAAACAACTTAAAAGAGACTAAGTATATCAAAGAATGTCTGGTTATCCAATTGCTAAATAAGCAATAAGATATAATAGAAGTGCAATACTTAAGCACAGAGGTCCAAATGTTCGAACATAAAGATCCATTTCACTAACTTGCTTAGGCAAGTCTTATCACATCATGAGATCAGCAAGTGGAGGATTTTAATCCACTGCTAAAGCTAACACGGAGTAAGCTTAATAGTCCATAATCTTTTGGGGAACCACCTAAGCAAGGACTATTCCTTGTGCTACCCCATTTATCATTATACCATGATCCAAGGTTCTTGGGGGTCATTGCACCACCATTTCCTCACTTGATGAAAGGCACAACCAAGATATAACTCCATACAAAAGAATGTTCTTATTAAATTAAATGAGTTACAATATACTTAACATAAGGTAGATGACATCACATACGTGAGCATCCTATTAAATAATCATATAATTAGCACTGGGAGAATCAATTACATCTCATGATACAAGAACACCATCATATAATCCAGTCATATGGGTCTTACACCTAAACATTAGTTACTTAGCTTTTGGTTATCATACCCTATTATTATATAAACATAAGTGTTCATGTCATTCAATTAACATATGTATGACCATGTAATAGTTCATTACTAAAATAGTCTCAAACATTAATTTATGTGTGATTAAGGAAGTTTATAATTTAGTAACTCATTGCCAAGGTGGATTATTTAATCATAAACCAAGAGTAAACATTAAGGTTTTCATAGCTTACTAAATTCTCATCCTCATTCTGGGATTATTCACCAATCACAAGGATTATTCACATTTAATAATCAGAACACAAAGTATATCAAGATTTTCATTGAAAAGATACGCTTATAATTTTAAGCATGGATATCCATTATAAATCAATGACCATATGTCTCATGAAATAATTGATGTTAATATGACCCACCTTCCATAAATCAAGCTTTGAATTAAAATCAACTAAATAATAACTTTCTACAAACTTGTCAATAGTCCATGGCATTACATTACCCCTATGGGTAATAAACACAATCAAAACCCAGGCCCATATAAGATCAGTATTCAGGCTTACTTCATTACTTAAGTAATAGAAGTAAGCTCACTAAAAAGGATACTACGACTAATAAACATTCATTTCCATAATATAGTAATGAAAACATATGGCTTTGAGTCACCAAGGGACTATTTGCATAATCTATCTACAACATCTTATTTTTAGATGAGATTATAAACATGTTAAGGACCATGTGTTCAATAGAAATGTTACAATTAAGAGATGTCTTATATCATCATTCTATTAACATAAACAAGAGGTAAGTCTAAATATTAAATAGACATTCCATGTCATGAGAATGTAACCAGATAATATTCGTCATGAAATCTAAGTAAATATACTCATAACTCTTTCAAGGTAATTTACAACCTCCAACTGTTTCCAGCATATCATAAGATAACACCATCTGAATTTCATATAAATTCAAGGTTAAAGACACTATAGTTATAGTTGTTCCAATAATAACTTTTTTACAATTCTATGCCTACTTAAAATCAATAAGTATATCACTAAGCCATGTACAAACAACAATATAAAAAGATCAAGTATAACATAATGCATTCTAATACACTACCACTCATATGGTAAATAGATCCCAATATAAATGCATACCAAAAGAATAAATACAGTTAGTTATATATACAAGAACCAAGCAACTATCATCAATAATGCCTCCAATGTCAACATCATATCCAATAATGTCCTTTTTCCAACATAATAATATTATAAAGTTGCATAAGGTAATAAGATGGAACTACAACATAAAATGGATAATCAGCGACAATCCATCATGCCAACGTCATATGTCAACAGGCATGGGTGAGAGGCAAGCTGTCATACGAAATTCAAGTGCATCAATGGAGAAGGATGAACATTGCAATGAGAACACCCCTCAAAACCATCTCTATGAGCCCAACCATCAGTGGCCCTTACCACCCCAACCATCAACTTGGTGAAGGTTTTTAGCATCCAGGTACTTGGGTGAGGTAAGAGGTATATACATAATACTGAGCCATCAATAAAGACTTATAAAAATAGTCAACAAAGGATGAGAGAAACAATGCAGTCAACATAAAACCACAACACTTAGATGAGCTAGTTGGACTGAGTAATGCCCAAGACATACATTAGATATTTATATAGGATGATTTATAACATAAATCAGGGTCTATTATATCCAATTCATAAGACTGAAAGGTCTAGCCATGGTCCAATGCTCAACCCAAGAGGCTTATCTAAGCGTAATATAATTAAACTCAAGGGAATCAACCCACAACAGTAGTATTAACTCAATCCAGTCAAATGAGGGAAAGCATAACATTCATTAATAGAAAAATAAACTCAGTTGGGCTTTAAAATGGTCATGTACTACCAACATTTAATTTCTTCAAAAATTCCAACAAATCCAAAACCAAGAACGATGCATTATCATTTTAACAAAGCAAAAAAAATAGTTTACTGACCATAATTGATAACTCAACCCAATCGTTTGTGGGAAACCACACTCCAACAATAGGGGCAGACAAAAGTTTACAATCTGAAGGGATAATTAAATTTATTATAATTCAAACTTAGAACCCAGAAAGGAGATTATGCATAGTAGAGGTATGGCATCAAGTGACGGTCAAGACTATCTGAAACATCAACAGAATCATAAACCAAGAAGTCATCAAGCTTCCAAAAAATATATTTGTATTATATATAATTTTTAGTAAAACAACTTAAATGGAATCATAAATAAGGGAAGCACCAAGCCTCAACTAAATCTATCCATTTTACATATGATATCTAGCAAACATTATCAATAACAATGAAGGCCATAATAAAAATCCAAATGGAGCATGATGCTTAAGATGTTGATCAAGTCAATTTGGGGTAGCACAAGTATTTTGGTTAATATTTGATCTTAAGGCAAAATCTTAATTTTTAAAACCCCTCGGTTTAATTCTCACTATTTTTTAATAAAAACAATCACCAAAAAAAAAAAACCTAGCACAATCCTTAAGCACAAAGCAAAGAGAATTTTGAATTTAAATTGAATATGGCCATTATAGATTCATAGGGGAAGTCTCACGACTTCCCCATGAATAGGGAATGATCCATATAAATTATAGTGAGAATTAAAATATAGAAACCACATTTCCAAAATAATTTTTAATGTAACACATACTCGACAAGTGTAGGGTGCCATGGAAGAATCAAGGGTTTTCAGGATAAGATTCTAAGCATCCCCCCCCCCAACACTTTTTTTCAACAACCTGTAGCTATGCTAAACGGATACCAAATCTGGCACTGGCTTCCCTGGGGTTTTGACCTAGCCCACCCTTCTACGTAGAGTATTAAGATATTCGAACCAAAAAAATGCAATACCATAATTTGAGGCCAAATAAAGTTCCACCCAACATTCAATCTTGCAAAGAGGAAATCTTGTTTCTTTCATACATTTACTTTTCGCTTCCAAACCCAAGGATATAGATCATTCATATTGATTGTGGATCAAGGAGGAATACAATGCTTTCTTTGTTTTAATTTGTTTTCCTGCCCAGGCATACAAAAAATACCCCCACTCTTCACAGAGAATAAGAGATCCAAACCCCCAAAATTCTCTCTACTTGCCACTAAGTTCCCAACCCCTTTTTATCTTACCGGGTCGAGCCCCATAGCGTCCTCCATATGCCCCAGCCATGGCCCACGTTGCCCCCCTAAAATCCCCAAAACAACATCTATCCACCGGGTTTTGACCCCTATCCTCTCTTTTTTTTCCAAAACCAAAAACCAAAAATGAAAAACATTGTTCCTCGCTGGGCAATGCAGCCAGCCTTCCTTATCCAAATGCCACAAGAAAATTCAAAAACCGATAATCCACCTCTCCACGCTTCTCCCACAAGCCAAATAGAAGTAATAGAAAAATAAAATAAAATAAATCCTCACCGTAAGTCGATCCAAGAATGGATAAAACAAGACATTAAAATAAATAAAATAATGAAACCCATTAAGCCATAAATAAAACAATCCCAAATCATTAAATCGATCTCTGCATAATAAAATAATTAAATAGATATTAATCAATAAAATTTATTAAATAATACATTAAATAAAATCCATAAATCAGTTAAAAATAATAATAACAATAAAGTCATTAAATAATAAAATTAACAAAAATCATTAAAATAATAATGAGAATCAAAAATAGTAAAATAATAATAAAAATCATTAAAATAATAATGATTAACAAGAATCATAAATCGACACAAAGCTCATGGTAAATTAATAGTCCACGAAGGGAAGAGTTGTTAACATGATTACTAAGGTCGAGAGACTTAATATGGTCTATTCGTACCCAACCTAGGCTAAAATATAAGCCATAACATCAATAATGTCATTGGAGAAAAGATCAACACACAAAATCATGCACACATATAACTCTAAGAAAGGAACCATAATCACATGCACAAAATGGCAAAATCAATAAGATGAAAAACAATAATGCAATAAGATTATAAATGATGGTGACTCAATATCATATAGTAAATGCTATACTTTTTGGAGTGACATTCTGACTGTTCAATCACCCACAGTATCCCTGAGATGTCAAAATCCACCACCGAGCCTAGCTCGCGCCCTGGTGCCTACATCCACCAAATAAGACATCAACAGTACCTGAATGATGTCGATATAAATAATAATAATATTTTAATGAATTTAAAATGAATCATCAACATGAACTAATAACTTAAACATAGTCATAAATAGCTGAATAAGAAACCGAGTCAGTCCTAATAACCATGACCCTAAGCATGCCCTGTAAACATATCCTACAGCTGTAAGAGTAAGCAATGTCAAACTATATCCATTAAAATGTGATATATTAATAACATATAACAATGTAACTAAGTGAAGCAACACACACACACACACACACACATATAACAAGATAAAATGAATCTAGTGTAGGCAATATGCATATCAAATTATAATGAACCCAATGAGAGCCTCAACTGTGACATAGCATATCACAATGGCTACCCAAAGTACTTCACATCACAACCATCTAAAATAGAACTAACATCAATATTCGTTAGTCTAAGTGCTATCAAAACATGTTTAAGCAGGCTATAATCCAGTATCTGTAAGGGGCCACTAGGTCGGCTCGTGACAATACTTAGGGCCATTTTTAGGTGTTTCGAATTATAATAGTTTTAGACTATAAATGCTAGACCATTTGCGTCAAGTTTGTGTTGGTTTAATATGGTAGACCATTTAATTGTTGTTCGATTGTCCCAAATTGATGTGAATGAATGTATACCATTTGGTACCTGAATGATTTTCCCCATGTTAGGGAATACACACTTAGTGTTGACATACATATCTTGCAAAACAAACCCTGAATTGAGGGAAAAGATGTGTTAGGGTACACAACACGAAGAATAGAACCCAATCAAGGAGAATATAGATAAAACAAATAAATAACAAGGGTTTTAAGGGTTTTTAAACAACTAGAGCAAGGGTTTCAAGTGGATTTCAGTGTAAATAGTGAGGGTTTTGAGTAAGCCTCTAACACAATGGATAGTTTTAGACAAATATAAGTGATTTATAGTCACATGGGCCTTAGGCCATAGTTTTCAAAGGAAAAGAAAACAACACGTGAGTCCCAAAATATTTTTTCCATGCAATACAAGTATTTTTCTCGATGTCTTTTAAAAATATAGCATATTCCTCCAAAACTAAGACAATTTATCATGACAAACTTGAGAAATGATGAAAGAACGACATGAAGGGAATATAGATAAGATAAACCTAGGTGATAAGGAACATGTCATAGGTGATATGACACTTCAAAGATAAATGAACACACAAATTTTAGATCAAGATTGAGGAGCTCTAATTTCTAGATAAGTATAAAGATGCAATTCAAAGACTTTATGAGCAAGTTAAAGATAAAATCAGAACATGTGAAGGAATCTCAGAATGCTTTGAAAGTGACATTGGTGTCAAACAAGGATGTTTGCTATCCCTCACTTTGTTTGGGCTATATATTGATAAGCTAGAGGAGTGGATAAATAAAGTTAGTGGAGGATGTGTTCATCTATCCAACAATGTAGTAAAGTTACTCTTATATGAGGATAATCTTATATTAATTACAAAAATAACACATGTTTTGAGAAAATACTTAAGGACTCTAGAACTCTTCGGCCAAGAGGTTGGAAACAAGTGAATACTATAGAAATGGAATTCATGATCTTTTCACTATGGAAACAAAGAAACGAATTAACTTACTTTTCGAAGGAAGAGGGCTAGAAGTAATGGAATAATACAAGTACTTTGGGCTTGACCTTCACAATGAGCTTAGTTGGGAGACCTATAGGGAAAAAAGAATACAAGGGGGTGAAAGGATTTATAATCGTTATAAAATAGATGCAGGGATGTAGAATTATGAGATTGGAAAACCAAGAGCACCTTGTTGGACTTGCTTGTCACACCACATGTCCTATATAAATATGAAGTTTGGGGAAACAATGTGTCCGATCTAAAATGGACACTGATAAAGAGAATCTAAAAACATTTAATCACAAGCAACGTTAAAATCAAAATATCATCTTGTAATGAGATTTTATTAGCTAAAATGTGTACTTTCTTGTTGAAAGCTTTGACAATGACTTAGACGCTAAGTTATTTTAAAAAGATACAAAGTATGGAGACCCATCGATGGCCCATAATGGTGATAGAGGAAGAGATAAGCAAAAGGAAGAATAAATGGATAAAATAGAACAATAAGTGGATGAGTAGATAGGGCATGAATATGCAAGAGTGTCCAAACACTGATGAGGAAATAAAAAAGTATGTGAGAGAGAAATTCAAAACAACAATGTGGACAAAGCAACTAGGGAAAAAGAAAGTATATTATATCAAAGACTTTAATCCCACATGGGACCATGAGAAAAAAGGCCTACATAAGAGCAAACATAAAGTGGAAGTGAGAATGTTGATGGTTTACTTAAGGACTAGCTTGCATCATCTTAGGTGTGAGACCGACAGAGGGATAACACCAAAGAAAAAGTGGGAAATAACTATATTTATTTTGTGATAAAAGAGTGGTGGAGACAAAATAGCATTTCATCATGGAGTGTGCAACCTATAATAACACATATATCAAGCATGACAATAATCTAAAAGTAGACAACCTAATTAACTTATTTGATGAGACAAAACTAAATAAAATAATAAATTTTTCTATCAAAATTTATAATGAAAAATCTAATATTAAAAAATTGAATGAAATTTTTTTAAAACTAAAAAAATACAATTTGTATCAAGTAAATATAATAATACGAAACAACTTTGTTAAAACACTTAATCCCGAACCCTTAAAGTTCGAAAACATTGTTAAAATATTCCATTCATTCATTACCTATTAAAAAGTGGAAACTCCACATACAAAGATGAAAAATTTGGCAGGCTTGTTTTGTACGGGAAGCAATTAATTTATATTTTCATATAAAATACGGTCAAAGTTTGAGTGACGTGAGGTGTGAGATCAGAGGCGCGGGTTTATCTGTCGGTGAAATTACAACGCATGAAAGCGTGGGGAAACTGAAAGTGAAATTTTCTGCATTTCTCTGACTCAAATCACGCGTTTTCGCTCGCCTTGCCCTGCCACGCGGAAACTGAAGGTAAATGGGTACTCACACATTATTACACTAATTACTGACTTCCGCGTCGACGGAAAGCGATATCTTTGGCAGAACATCAATTTAACTTAATCACAATTAGCGTGAATGAAGACGCAATTCAATCCCAAAAACGTGCTCAGGGATTTCTAGGGTTGAGTTGGGTCTCAATGCATTTTGCTAGTTTTCTTCACTTTTTTTATCATTTGATGTTGGTTTACATTTAATAAAATTTGAATTTGAATTTAAATTTAAATTATGTATAAATATATAAGTATTTTAGTATATTTAGAGATTTAATTGAAGAAATTTTTAACATTTATTGTTCATAACGATTATTCAGCGTTTAAAAGTATTTTTGAGAAATCAAACAAGCATTTAGATAACATTCATGGTAGTACTAAAGCATCGATTAGTGACATGTTACATTATATTAGTTTGACTGGATTATTAATTATTATAATTATCTGATTGTTGTTTTCTATATTGTATACTATTAAGGTCCCTGACAAATATCATGGAAGTTTCATTATTCCATAACGTAATGTAAGCCCCGAAACATATCATTTTCTTTGTCGTTTTCAAATTTAGCTTTGAATCAGGGCTTGGATGAGAATTAAGATTTCCAATGATCATTGAGAAGGTTTAAAAAACTGAGTGAACTTTTTGGAGCCCCAAATATAATAAACACATTCGCCAAAAAAAATAAAATAACTTCTATGAGATTTCCCAAAACCGCATTCACTATGTTTCTAACAACCATAAATAAAACTTGATGATTTCATTTACCACAAGTTTCAAGGTTCTCATTATCTTAACACAAAACCTTAATTTCCACCATCAAACTTCAATGATCATCTGCAAGTGGACCCTGATATACAAGATATTTTTTTAAACTCCCTTTCATCTTTTATTACTTTAGTTTTATAAAACTAAATAGGTCTAATTTATTCTTTTAAATTTGTTAAGGCTTAGTTTAATATTCATGAATGTTGCAATGTAATTACAATCTTTTAATTCATAATACATTGTGGCAAACATATGCTCTCTTACACCCCTTTTAGTGTTGTGATAAATATGATTTTATGAAGGCTAATTATTTGTCATGTTTTTTCAGAGTTTTTTTTGAAAACATATTTGATGTGCCTTTTCCCCTAGGATTATATCTCATTTCACATAAAATTAAATATAATTTTATTTAATTTTTTTAGTATTAATTATATTTTATATTCTTAGATCCAATAATATTAGTTTTTTTCTATTTGATTTGTTTGATCTCCAGTCTTAAAAATATTTTAAACTTTAATGTGTTTGTAATAGCTTGCCCTTTAGATAAGCCTTTTCAAGATGTTACAAATTTTTTTATGAATATCGTGTCTACTCATTAT
>JARHVA010000640.1:4067500-4072500 GCA_037957365.1 Torreya grandis | reverse complement strand
TCCTTTCGGGTGATTTTGACTCACATCAATATAATGTTTAGGGGAGGTTCTAGAATGAGTTGTTCCCACTACCGATCTCACTCTTGACCTAGGTGGCCACCTCCGCATATGCACTCATATCATTCAGTGTAGTATGGGAATTAAGATTCTCACCTTGACAATTTTATATGCTTAACCCTAGAATTATTTTTGAATCACACTTAAGATGACACAACATAAAATATAAAGATAGTGAACAATATAAACACTATTTGGAATCCCTTCCTTAAAGGAGATGACTTGTCGAATGTTGGATAAGTAAAAATGGATGACAGATATCCATCTACCATTATTGTTGTTGTGGTTGTTGTTGTTGTTGTTGTTGTTGTTGTAATTGTTGTTGTCATTGTTGTTGTTGTTATTGTTGTTGTTGTTGTTGTTGTTGTTGTTGTTGTTGTTGTTGTTGTTGTTGTTATTATTATTATTATTATTATTATTATTATTAGTGGACTATTTTTTTGTTTCCTAGGCCTTTTTGTAATTTGGCATACATTTTTGGCATTGAAGCATACTTTCATACCTCTTTTTTTTAATAGTATGTAATATTTTTTATATTAATATAACTTTATTTCATAAAAAATAATATAACTTTGTCACCATTTAATATCCATATTTAAAAATTATATTGTGGTCGAGTGTTCTTACATAAATACCAACACTTTAATGTGCATCATAGTGCTCAAATTTTATGTTCATCATGGAGATTTCTTCCAACTTATTTTATTCAACATCAAACAAAAACCTCTAACCACTTCACAAATCTTGCACAAAATCTTAATATCGGAGGATCTAATACCACATTTTGAAAATTATAAGTCCATAAAATATAAAATGGTTAACTTTATTAAATCATGAGAAAATTACATATAATAGGGTGAAGGCTACTATAATAACCTTGTTGGATATTCATTATAAAATGTACAAAAAATACTGACATGTCCTCAGGTTTTTATAATGTTGAGGGAACAAAAAAATCATTTCATCTCTAACCTTAATGGGTCCTATGAATTGAAACCTAACTAATGTAAAAAAAATAACAAAATATATGTAAGTAGAAGCAACATACTAGTCTCATTTTTCAAACCATAAACTCATTTATTTTTAATATGTTTGTAAATATACTTACAACATAATTACATCAATATAAGAAAGAGTCATTAATCTGAATTTACATGAATAAATTATCACTTTTCTTAGTAAGTGTATAGAAAGTACATGCATGTTTTAGTTGAAATCAATATGTAAATTATGGGGAACAAGACTACCCCACTCCCTGAATCAATATACATCTAACAAGTACTCATTCGCAAAGGATATCAAAGATTTTAATTAGAATAAACATGTCTATTGAATCAAAAAACACATAAATTTTGTTAGTGTATTTAATTAGTCATACACTTCGATATGTTTTTAAGATGCACTTGTATTATTGATTTTAATATAATTCATCAATAATCACTATTAGTGGAAGTGTATTAATCAAGTTATTTATTTGATTGACTTAGGCTATTAATATTAATTATTATCTTAAGAATATTTTTTATACAAGTTAACTACTATCCAAACCCTATTCCTAGCCTCTTTTTTATTTGTATAAGAGCATAGAGAGCTAGCGATTCAGGTATTCACTATGGAAGAGACTTATTTTTATAATGGAAAATTAAACCAAAGCCTTTTAATCTAAAGAGGTAGTCAAGCTACACATGGTAAATATATTGTTTATTTTATTTAAATACTTCATTTATTTATAGTATTGTATGTATTATGGGTGTATGTCTTATGGTAGCTAACATGATTATGGACCCTATCTAGATAATTTAATATGGCATCGAAGCTATAAAAGCTTCACCTCATTTTAATTAAAATTTTAATTTTTAAATATTTAGTTTTATTTTAAGTTTCAATCCCAAATTTTAGTGGCTTATTGTAAATATTATTATGCTCTCACATCACCTTTAGGGGATCTTGGCTGATTATAAATTGGTAAATATAATGGATTATCTAAGGGTTTGAAAAAAATAAACATTCTTAGTTTGATCTAAAATTTTACCAAATGGTGGTCCTTGAACTCTATAGCACATTTCTCTTATCTGTCAAGTGTTGATTTGGTCTTTATATGGTAGTTTTGGAAGGCCCTAGAGATCATGAAAAAAATAAAGTGCTCAATTTAACCTAAACATTTACCATATGATAGATATGGTATCTATAGAAAATTATCCTTTTACAAGTGTCGATTCATCCTCTATACAAAAATTTTAGGAAGTCTTGGGATTCATGCAAAAATGAAATTGTTCCATTTGACCTAAAATTTTACCAAATGTTGTATATTGGCTTTACATAAAACTTTACTTTTGTGGTAGGTACATATTCAGTATATTTTTTATGTTTTTAGTGATATTAAAATCTTTGTCAAAAATAAAAATAGTTTTGGGTTGGACTAATTTTATGAACCTTGCAGGTATATTATATGTGTTAAAGAACTTTTACCTTCTATTAATATTTTTGAATCGCTATTATTTTAAATATATTCTAAGTTCTTTGGACATGTATTCATGTTTTAGTAGAAACCCCCTAGGTTAGAATTGTGTTTTGACAATTGTAAAACTCATAAGAGTTGTCATTCTAGGCAAAGCAATAAGCATTTTTTACCTGATACATGGTGAGAGGTGTACTTCCCCAATACTCAAGTGATTAGATAATATTGTATACATAATTTATATTCCAGGTATCTCATAGTTTATAGGAGGCACCTAGGATTTTTTTCCAATAAGAAGCCTATCGATTGTTTGATTCTATTATGCACTAATAAATGGTTAGCCTCATAATGTTACCCTCTACATACCTCAAATATGGGATAGTGTGGTTATAATAATGGTGGAAACCTCTATATCTATTAACCTTTGGGCCATGTTCACTATTTACATATGGGACAAGTATATCATAGAACTTACATATCAAACACACCAACATAGTAACTCTAGAGAAATCTATAGTATACTTGGAATTTTTCCACACTATAACCATATCTCTATTAAAATCAATCATTATTATTCAATTGTAATATTATAATACCTATTCAATTATAGTATCAAATTCTTGTTTCAATTTTAGTTCAAAACATTGATTTCCAATTCAGTTTTTAAACTAGAATAGTGAAAAGGTGGGGTAAAGGGTGTGTTTGGCAAAAAGTAAAAAATTGAGATGCCTTTCAATATATTTATTAAAAGAAGTACATGTTGAATTTTTCATGCTATACCATGATTGGAAAAAGTTATTTATCATAAATTCAAACTAATAAATTCAAAAAGGATACATTACAAATGTGTTCCCTAGTAATGGTACCTATCACATTGCAATGATTGGAGAAGTTGCACCTTTAAATCTTATCAAATGAAAAAAATAGATAAATGATTTTGACAAATCTAGAGGCATATTTAGTCAGTTGGTATCCCATGAATTGAAGTTTCATTTTTAGGACATCATGGAACCTTACAAATTTTGGACTACCTTGGAGGACCTTTTTGGAAAGCATAGTAAGTTGAAGGCATGTCAACTGGAAAATGAGCTCACTAATCTTAGTCTAGAAAACTATCCTTGCATTGAATATTTCATCACTCAAATCAAACACTTGAGGCTTATAATCATTGAGATTAGTGAAGCCAAGACTGATAAAAAATTGATTTTGACTATCTTGTCTAAATTAGGTTGTCCTTAGTTTTTATTTAAAACTAATACACACATCAAGACTCTATGGGATCTATCTATGTGGCATCAAATTTTGACAAGTTTTACGAGCAACTTTAGAGAAAACAAGAAAAAATTATTTTTATTGGTTAAAATTGACTTGAAGGTACTAATCAATAGGCATTAATGGTCAATTATACTAATGCAACATCACAACTCAACTCTAAAATAGGCAAGAGCCTTGCCAAAAAAAGGGAAAGAAAAGTCCAAGCTTAAGGGTAATCCATCATCTCAGTAAGATATTTATCCAAGTCAAAACAAAGACAAAGGGAAATTAAATTACAATGTTGACCAAGAGTGTTTTAATTGGTGTAAGGAACCAGGCTATGTTGAACATAAATGTTTCAATAAAATGGCATACTTGAAGCATAGATGAAAAAAATACAGCTTCCCCCTCCCAAGACAAGAGCAACACTTTTGACAAAAACATGATCACCTGTATTTGAATGGATTTTGTATTTAGGATCCTCTCACCAAATGGTCGATAGTGGATCACTCTTTAAAAATATTTAAAAATGCCACATAGCTGAAATATTGGTGGGAATCTCTGGTCCTTTAATTATTGAGGGTGAAGGCACAATTGAGATGGATAATGGCATATTCAACAAAGTTATATAGATTGCAGACTTGTGAACCTTCTATCCATATATTATCACACATTCAAGTGAATTAAAAACCATTAATTTTACACCTAGTGATGTCATCATCAAAAATATCAAAGATTAGTCTATTATTGTAGTCACTAATAAGGTTGATGATTAAACACAATTGTACAAATTTTTTAACTTTGTGTTCACTCAACCTTCATAAGTCATGATATAACATGATACTAATTTGAGTAAAAAATTGGCATAATCATTTTGGTCACGTCAACTATTGTTCATTGCAAGACCTTAGTAAACATTGCATGGTTATTGGTTTGCCACAATTTTATTTCAAAGATGGCATTTGTCAAGGTTATGTACTTGGAAAACAACACACAAATATTTTTTCCAAAGGAAAATCCTTGAGGGTAAATGAAAATTATAGATGGTTATTAGTGATAATATGTCCTTTACCAATGTTTATTTCAAGAAGCATAAATACATGATTACATTAATTGATGATTTCTCTCATAGAACTTGGGTCTAATTTATAAAAAAATTAAACTGAAGTCTCTAAAAACTTCAAACTTTTCAAAACCCTTGATGAAAACCTATTAGAGAGAAAAATTAGCC